>JACTTY020000049.1:2400000-3000000 GCA_014595695.2 Epargyreus clarus clarus | reverse complement strand
CAAACTAGAACACACCAGCGTTTAACTCTGCTGTTATGAGGCAGAAATAGGTGTGGCGATGGTGCCGCTGTCGAACCACAAAGGGTTCTACCTTAAACGTCGATACGATTTATGCCACAAAAATGCAGTACGCCATGTGAACCCAGCGTTTCAACGCGCAAAATCTTCAATACAGCAATTTCATTTCGCGCGCAGCGTCTAGCGCGTAATTTAATCGAGCATGGTTGCCGTGTAAAAAAAATGCCCGTCTTTTTATTTATATGCGTGCGTCGGCACGTCCTGACGCCCGTCCCAATCCCCCGTACATATAAAACGTGACCATTCACGTCCTAGGCTACGAGGAATAAACATAATCCGTCACACGCAGTTTTCCCCAGCCGCCCCAACGTGATTTAAACGCGAATGTTCTATTCTTTGCGTTTGTGTTTTGAACTGTTCTTTGCGTCTTTGTGTTTTCAATTTTTCTGTTCTTTGCGTCTTTGTGTTTTCAAATGTTCTGTTCTTCGCGTCTTTGTGTTTTCAAATGGTCTGTTCTTTGCGTCTTTGTGTTTTCAAATGTTCTGTTCTTCGCGTCTTTATGTTTTCAAATGTTCTGTTCTTTGCCCTGTTTTGAGGAAATCGCCTCGTATTTGAGCCTCGTATGCGTCTGAAAAATAGCTGTTATGAATTAAAATTAATGTACGTTCTGCATTTAATGGGAGTCCACTTTAAAGTTTGCTTTATTATTGCATGAAACGTGAATAATATACAGGTCTTACAAACCAAAGGGACCAAAAGGGTCCGAGTTCAAACCCGCGGCAAACAAAGGCGGTCATCATAATGAAAAAAATAGATTTCTGTTTTGGGTGTGGATAATCTGGATATCTACCTCGATTTTGGGTATATCTCGTAACTTTTATTATTATGATTTAAAAGTAGCAAAGAAGCAAGCAGTCCACTTTACAAATGGGAACTGGCACTCTTGCACATCTGTACTCAACCTCAGATAAGATTTGAATCCTACCTGAGGTCGGACGCATCTTTACGTTGCTACAACTAAGGACTACGTTGGAACGCCTTGGTTAAGTATGTCTCCTTTCCGTATGTCTTACCATACCCTTCAAGCTCGAACACAGCAGAAAAACACTTAGAAATAGAAATAAGTGTAAAGTGTTGCCTCTGCAGTCGAAGCACCTTCAAAACTACTTTTTATTTCTCGTCATAAAACGGCGATCGGATTATATATTCGTAGTTAGCAAGATCCATCATTGATATGTAATTGGACGTGGAGTGCGGTCATTAGGCGGTAGTGAAGCGAATGTAAATGGCATTTTTATTTGCGGTCAACGGCGCAGCTAATAATGTACCGATGTTCAGTGTTTGCTATGAGGAAATAGTGTTTCTATGACCTACTTTGACTTATCGTAGGCTGTAACGTTGTGTTTAAGTTACTAGTTATTTTTACTATTAGAGTTCGTTATTGACTTTTCTGGTGAGGTTATAATCAGTTAGAAAAATCCTTTGTGTGTAAGCACTTAAGAAGATTGTGTGTATTTAATAAAAATGAGTGTGATACACGCACGCGTGAAACTATCAGAAAACAAAAATAGATTGCAAAATATACACAATTATCATATCGTATCGTATCGTTTCGTGTCATATCATCATCATCATCATCATCAACAACAAATTAATGTCCACTGCTGGGCACGGGTCTCCTCTCATAATGAGAAGGATTAGGCCAAAGTCCACCGTGCTGGCCAGGTGCATTGGTAAACTTCACATAGCTTTGAGATTATTTTTTTTTATAAATCTCTCACGATGTTTTCCTTCACCCTTTAGCAAGTGATATTTAATTTATAATACGCACATAACTATGAAAAATCGGAGGTGCGTGCCTGGGATTTGAACCTCGGACCGCTCGATCGAGAGGCCGAGTTTCTTAACCACTAGGCTATCACTGCCATATCGTACCATATTATATTTATAAATTAAATATTTTTATGGTAATGTACTCAGAACAACAATCGAAATTCGTCAATATAAATAAGACTTGTGTTGGCCGAAGATCGAGTCCGGAACTCATTGCGCGTCACACCGCTATGCTGGCCGCTGGTAGTAACAACGATAATATAGACACTACATAACAAAAGGTGTTATTAGCTTTCGCACATTGCTATTTGCATATTTGGGAGCTAGTGAAAATTTGGCAGCGCTATGAAAAATCCCTATTTGCGAGCCCGCTGTATTCAATATGAATTGTTTCGGCTTTCGAGTTTTTTTAGGCGCGGTCAAAGTTGATCTGCCTTTTTTTAGATATCTCTAATCTCGTCCGACCGCGGCGGTGTCCGCCTATGAATAATTTAACTCCTGTGTGACAGCCTCCGAAAATACGTTACTGGCATTCGTTTATTAATGTCACATCGATCGAGCACCCACGGGACTCGGGATATGTAGCTAAATGGGATTTCATTTTCTAGTTCAGAAATCAAACGCGCCCCGCGACGCTCGTTCATGTTCCCCCAGAATCCCCGGAGTCCCAGGATTTTTGTTCCGGTTCGTTTGGTTCCCGGATTTTCCGGACGTCCGGAAACACGTGTCTTCGTGTTCGCGGGTGTAATTGGCCGGGGCTTCTGTGGCCACTTTTACGGATAATGAGAGCTATTCATCCATCTCGCTCGGAGTAATGAAATTTATATAATATAGAGGTAGAAAATAAGCAGTCCACATTATAGTAAGTGGCTACTGCCGCCGATGGACATATTGTACAATCAACCCCACATATGACTAGAGGTAGGAACCTGAGTTCATGGATTCGTTGCTACTCTTGAGGAGATGATCTCAATTTTCAGTGTATTGCCACAATTTCAATTGTTTGTGATATTGCCGGCCGATTAAACATTTTACGTTATTTTACAAAACTTCAATGTCCATTTTATGTATCTACTTTTTGCTGCAAATTCTCTACTTACGTACCTTTCCCCGAAACGATTTTTTTTAATTTAAAGTATTCACTCGCTAGTGCTCATACTTATCGCTTCTCGCCATCAGTGATTCATAATAAATCAGTATAACATTTTGGAAATATTACCTACATTATTTTCCGGTAACAGTTTATTACGAATCTCACCGGAACGCAACCTTTCGGATAAGAAATTAAATTCTCATCGAACCATTGCCGTGCATAATATATTGGGCGACTTATGGCCGGGATAATTCCGTTAGGGGTTCCAAGATGTCCTTAATTTATTCATGGTCGAAAATTGGACCGGTCAGTCAATAATCAAATTCATCCTTCAGTCTTTGGAGATACGAAGGGATATAACCTAATCTTAGATAAGCCGCGTGTCTAGAAGCATCACTCCGATATCATGGAGGAGAATTAATCTAATGCTGTGTCGTGAAATCGAATCATTATGTTCTTTAAAATATCAGTGTAATTTACGAATTTACTAATGTAATGTATCTACATATTTTATCGGTGTCTTTAAGTATGTGGTGGCTATGTCTATAAAGACATAAAATTATGGTTGTATTAAGAAGATAAATCATGAACGACAGTTAAAGTCGACAACGACGAGGTTATTTTATTAGTTTCCTTAACCGTTTTTTAAATATAGTAGAACTTATACATTTTCTAAAAAAATATAAAAAATGAAAGAGACATCATACATTTATAATAATTATGTTATTAAATAATGCATTCTCCACAATTCCTCCAGCAATCACGATCCAAGATATTTACAATATAATGCCTTCTCCACAGACCCGCCCGAGATCACGATCCGGCCGCGCAACCTGCAAGTGCGCGCGAACGGTATCGCCGCATTCTACTGCGCGGCGCGCGGCGACCCCGTCCCCAACATACAGTGGCGTAAAAACGGAAAGCGAGTTTCTAGTGAGTATTATTTTTATATTATACTATTAAAGCTATGGGGACTTCCCGGTACTTATCAAGCGATGTCGCTGTGTGTTTTCTGAATCACGCTATCGAAGTTTTTAAAATGTGTTGGAACACGGGCGAACCCGAACATGATCACCTAGCCCGACGGAAGATCTCCCTTTGCCAAATAACAAACGAGTATGCTGTCCACGTCATGGTAAGTGGCTATTTCCGCCTATGGACATCTGTAATCATCCCCAGAGGAGATCTAAATCCTACCTGAGGCTGGCAAGTTTCACTAACCCGCAGGACTAAGTTGGAAATCCTCGGATAAGTATGTCACCCTTACCACACCCTTCAAACCACAATAGACGCATGGCTATAATTAGGCAAAAATAAAACGCTACGCAGCGTTCTATTGATACCTTTCAAAGTATAAACCTCATAAACCACATACGTATGAGTTTCCCAAACGACAGAATTGCAAAAAACAGGCGTTCCGTCATCGATTTCGTCCGTGATTGAAATGTAAAAAGCGACATTGTAGCCCATAAATACGCGGAGCCGGTAATGACGGCCATAAGCCCGGGGCAATGAGCTGAAAAAACGTATAGCCCAGCGGCCACGTACGCCACGCCTCCCCCTATAAACCCATTCATACCCCCCTTAGGCCTAACTTATCACACTAGCGAAAACGCACGTTTGTACGTGTATCGGCGTGAACGTCTTTTCAGATTATTTTTAGTAACGATTTTTGAAGATTGCTTGCCTGACGGTTATTTACGCAGTTAGTAACTTTTCTAGTAGATAAATTATGAAATCACTTCCTGTAATTACATGAAAATATTAAGCAGACATCATTTAAATGATGAATGTTTAAAGAAAAAATATAGATATTTTAAGGTCACCTCAAACACTTTAATGAAACTTTGAACTTGCTTTAAAAATCAAAGCATATCTCTTTGTGTTACATCTAATTACAAGTTTTAAGATTATTTACTTATTTATATAAATATTGGGGCATGATTGTCTTGACATCGCAAAAGTTCCAAGAGCGCCAATGTAATAGACTTCTAAATAGTTCCATCGTTCCCCATGAAATATGTAATCGTATCTGTCACCCGTAGACCGACCATAAAAGAATAATGGTGGCGATCACACCTACGGATCTCATTTCATATTCTATCTGCTTTATCAAACTTTATTCTCGATTTGTCTGTCTGTCGCTCAAGCTATCTGTCAAATCGGACCGCTGGCTTGGAAAACTGCGAATGGCAGGAAGACACCCGACAAACACAAAAGTGGAAATAGGAGAATAGATTTATATAGGGGTGGCGAGTGTCGCGAATTTGACCGTAAAAATCTCGGCCGGCGTTTTATTTCGTGCGGTTTGAGGTCCGCAATCAATGTTCGTTTTTTATTGTTTCGTGGATTAATCCGTGGAGTTTTGATTTGGAGCGCACAAACATAAAGGAGTTTTTTGGAATATAGTGTAGTGTTATATATTTTTGTATGGAATTAATTTTTTTGGCAGGTATTTATTTGGGGCGATTTCAAATATCAAAAAATCGTTGTGGGTGTATAGTAACATACATGCAGCATGTGTAAAGAATATGTATTAAATTTATGCTTACTTTGTATTACAACAGTGTAATGCAGTGAAATCCTTGACAATAGATGTATGGCTCAGGGCGGAGATCGTGAATCAAGATCAGTTTCTACCATCAGATCCTTCCTGCAATACAAGAATATAAGTACACTTTAATGTTCTTTATACTTAAGACTACTGTACAAATAAGCTCCATCGTACGATATTTAAGAGAAACCAAATATTTTGGTAAATATAATACCCGTTTAAGATTCCTTTAACCGTACAAAATTATAAAACGCTTTGCTTTGCTGCCTCTAACAAGAGTCTCAAATTCAATGTCGGGCGCAGTCGCAACAAGTTATTGAGTAACTAGTTGGGTATACGCAAGTAAGTTATTATTAGCCCGTAGCGGCCAGTATCTTGCCAAGTTCGGCAAACTCATTCGTTGGAGAGTAAGCAACATAATCTTGTGAGCGAACA
Organism: Epargyreus clarus clarus; assembly: GCA_014595695.2. Classification (NCBI taxonomy): domain Eukaryota; kingdom Metazoa; phylum Arthropoda; class Insecta; order Lepidoptera; family Hesperiidae; genus Epargyreus; species Epargyreus clarus. Next base: position 2,994,067 of record JACTTY020000049.1, on the reverse strand, counting down.
TGCTCGATTCGAACTTGCGTAACGGGCTTGAAGAGGTAACTTTATAAAAAGATCTCAATAGTTGGCAAAAATAATAAAAATACATTCTGATACATGTCATGTCGATTCATAAAAACGTGTTTATAAAAAGATTCTAAATAAAAAATATATATCAAGACCTTAGTTAAATTTTACGAATGCGATGTCATTTCCGATAAAAAATTGACGGATTCCTGAAAACAATTTTATAATTTACACTATCTGGTTGTATTCATTGTTCTTATGATTTGTCAATAACAGTTACCGTAGATGTCATTCTGATTGGCCGCTCATACAGAGAGTACCGGCTGCTGTATTGTCGTTGTAATGTCAATGTCATAATTGACAGTCTGACACGTCAATTACAGTCAGCTTTTGTTATTGTTATGCCAATAACAGGGCATGACATGTTGCACCAAGTTATTGAAGAGTTGGTTGTTGCAGGTAAAGTTATTAGCCCGTAGCGGACTACATCTTGCAAAGTTCGGCAAACTTCCCTGGGAGTATGGAATATAATATATTTATCGTTACATACTTGGTACAAACTTGCACTTATAAAATGTTGTCGAAGGTGTAAATTTTTGGAATTTTACAAAAGTTTGTAAAAATGGTTATTTATATTTATATATACGAGATGTGTGACTCTGTGAGTATGTTTATGTACATCGTCGCTAATCTTTAAAGTTAAGTAACATAGGGCGTGGTCGGGGGTTTGATGGGTGACCGCTAATGGCTAAAATTCATATGCTCCTCCCTGTTCGTGAGGGCACGTCAAGGGGGTCTCCCCGATTATATGTGACACTTTACAACAATATATAAAATTGCAAATGAGCTTGCATTCCGCCTGACAATAACCCTGCCGGCCAATCCCTGCCATAAATATCTTTTGAATGTGGTAGAACCCTTTGTGGTTCAACTCCGCCGGCACCACCGCCACTCCTATTTCTGCCTCATAACAGCAGTGTTAAGCGCTGCGGTGTTCTGGTTTCAAGGGCGTGTAAGGGAGACATACTTTTCCGAGGTGTTCCAGCTTAGTCCTCAGGAGTAGCGGCGCATCTGTGGTCGACCTCAAGTAGGAATATCAAATCCTGTCTGGGGTTGATTACAGATGTCCATGGGCGGCAGTAGCCACTTACCATCAGGTAGACTGCATGCTCGTCTGCTACTCCTGTATTATAAAAAAATCTTTAATCAACTCCACGTAGATCAGGGGTTCTGCCTGAACACCCTCCCGGTAGTAGGGAAGAAATATGTTGATGATACAGCAATGTACGTGGTATTATATCACAATTGTTGCAAATAGACCCAAAACACTTACATAACAGCGGCGAAAACGTAATCAGTTGAAACAACGACCTTGTTTCATATTTCACTCCCGAAAAAACGTGACAAGGGAAAGATTTCGCCAAAAATCTGTGTACAAATTGAATATATTCGGATAGGTTCCCACATTTTCTTGAGTGAATACGTGAATTCCAGATCGGATGCCAGTGAGCAATGACGGGACGTCCCGTCAATCACACACGTCACGTAGACGAACGAAAACACTGATGTATGATTGTCACGTGAATGATTGAAAGTAAAAAACATATGAGTGTATGACAATTCATAAAATGTTATTTGAAAATCAATGAAAAATAAATTATAATATTATTTTTCAGGCAGGTCCTCGCTAGAATTTTCGTATGTCGTAGGTGCCCTGCACACACAAAGACAAATACACAAACTGATCAGATTTCTTATCTAATTTAATTGCTATTAAATTATTGATATAAATGATTAGGTATCTGTCTGGCCGGCGGTCGAACTCGGATCCCGTTTCAGGTAGGACTGGTATGGTGACCCCACCACCACGCGGGTCGGCAAAATGTAAATATACGATTATATCTGAAGGTGGTAGAACCCTTTGTGGTTCGACTGCCAGAGTCGATTATATGTGGCACTTTACCACAATATATAAAATTGCAAATAAGCTTGAATTCCACCTGACAATAACCCTGCCGGCCAATCCCTGCCATCAATATCTTTTGAATGTGGTAGAAGCCTTTGTGGTTCAACTCCGGCGGCACCACCGCCATACCTATTTCTGCCTCATAACAGCAGTGTTAAGCGCTGCTGTGTTCTGGTTTCAAGGGTGTGGTAAGGGAGACATACTTTTCCGAGGCGTTCCAGCTTAGTCCACAGGAGTAGCGGCATCTGTGGCCGATCCCAGGTAAGAATATGTAATCCTATCTGGGGTTGATTACAGATGTTCATGGGCGGCAGTAGCCGCTTACCATCAAGTGGACTGCATACTCGTCTCCTTTTTTTTTTTTTTTTTTTTTTTTTTCGTGGGGAAACCCTTCATGGGTTCCTCTCGGCTGCGGGGGCAGTGGAGAGGATATGCCGGACTCTTACCGGCTAAAACCCCACGGTGTTCCTCTGAACGCCCTTTTTTGGGACCACGGGTACGCTAATAGCACTCGTCCGCGATCCCAATGGATCCCAACGGATGGAGCTGGAGCTGCTCCATCCGTTGAGGTGCGCGCGGGAACACCGCACGCGCCACCTCGAGGCTTGTTGGTTTGACGCAGAACACCCCCGTATCCTGCGCCATTGCCTCTGTTATGGGGATAGGAAAGAGGCGTGGGGAGCCAGTCTCCTACGCCCGGTTTTACGTCTGCGGATTGGGAGGTCCGAGGTTTTCTCTCTCTCCCTCTCCGCAGCCTCCTTCTGCGAGATGACTTCCTCGCAGAAGGATTTTATAGCTTTCCAAGATCTCTCGCTCCCGACCATAGCTTTTACTACGACGGGGAGCGAGAGGTCTGGCCCCACTACAGCGACGAGTTCACGGCGCTGTCTGTCCCAAGCTGAACACTCTTCCAGTGAATGCTGCGTCGTGTCCTCGTCGCAGCTGCAATGGTGGCACTGTGTGGTTGGTTCCCTTCTGGCTATGCGGCACAGGTACTTCCCAAAACATCCATGTCCCGAGAGCACCTGCACCAGCCGGAAGGTCAGTGACCCATGCCGCCTGTCCATCCATTCTTCTAGTACCGGACGAACAGCCTCTACAGTCCTGAGGCCAGCCGTGGGTTCGGCCAGCCTCTCCTTCCACTTTTCAGTCATGGACTGCAGAGCGTGGAACTTCCACTCGTCTTCCTCTTTGGGCGTAGGATTTTCTCCCCGGATACGGAGGTCTGCGCGCCACCGGTACATCGCAGCACAGACCTCCGCCTCCAATTCCCAAGGAGGGCACCCCGCCAGTACGCAGGCCGCCTCAAAGGAGATGGTGCGGTAACCACGGATGACCCCAACGGCCATCACCCTCTGTGGTCTCTTCAAGAGGGTGATATTCTGCCTTGTCAGGGCATCCGCCCAAACGGGTGACCCGTATAAGGCCATGGACCGCACCACCCCCATGTAGAGGCGGCGGCTACTCGCGCTAGGCCCCCCGAGATTGGGCAGCAGCCGCTTTAATGCAGCTGCCGTACCCATTAATCTGGGAGCCAATCGCTTGAAGTGCTCGCGGAAGTTCCAGCGGCTGTCGAGGGTGAGTCCCAGGTACCTCATAGACGACTCAACCTCGACACGGGTTCCACCGACGAGTATGTGGGACCCCAGCGGCGGAGCCCTCCTCGGCCCGTGAAAACACAAGGCCTCGGTTTTACTGCACGCCAGCTTGAGCCCCAACATCTCGATTCTGCCAACCACTAGTGCCACCGCTTCGGTGGCAAGACGGGCAGCGTCCTCGTACTTATCCCCCCGGGCCGTGACCAGCGTGTCGTCCGCATAACAGGTCACGGCTGTTTCCGGGGGAAGATCACCCCGCAACACCCAGTCGTACCCGATGTTCCACAGGAGTGGACCTAAAACCGACCCCTGTGGAACTCCGCACGTCATCTGCCGACTGAATGCGTGTCCTCCGTGCCCCGTGTACGTTACGTACCTGTCGGAGAGATAGGCTCCAACGACCCGGCTGAGGTAGGGAGGCACCCTATGGAATTTAAGTGCCTCTCTTATGCTGGCCCAAGGCAGGGTGTTGAAGGCGTTTGCTATATCGAGTGAAACAGCCAACATCACCCCGCGTTGGGCCACCACCTCATCCGAGAGGGCCTTCACATGCATTATTGCATCAATCGTTGAACGTCCCTCCCGGAAACCAAATTGGTTGCCAGATAGGTTGGGACCTACCTCCCCCAGATGCCTGATGAGCCGAGCTGCCACAATGCGTTCAAAAAGTTTGTCGGCCTCATCAAGCATCACCAGGGGTCTGTATGACGAAGGACACTCTGCGGGGCGTCCCTCCTTCTTCAGAAGGATTAGGCTGCCCGCCTTCCATTTTCTTGGGACCAGTCCCGACTCCAGACAGGCATCAAGTAGCCTGCGGAAACGGTCCCCTAGCTTTTCCAGAGCTAGCACCCAGGCGCGGCCAGGGATGCCGTCCGGCCCCGGGGCTTTATTCTTTCCCCGAAGCCTTAATATGGCCGCGCCCAGCTCCTCCCCCGACACTTTAGGCACCTCCGCCTCCTCCAATTCTGAGGCGTAATCGGGAGGTGCCATAGTTGGAGGACAGTGTCCCACTCTGGCTGGAAACAGAGTGGAAACCACATCTTCCAGTAACTGGGGCTGAAGAGTCTCAGTCAGCGGGGGCGCCCAAGGGCGCATTTTTCCCCTTACCATCTTATAAGGGCGCCCCCACGGATCCTGACTAAGGGTCTGGAGAAGCTCCATCTTAGCCTTCTCCTTGGCCTGGCTTATGGACAACTGTAGGGCCAATCGTCGCTCTCGATAGGCCTCGTACAGCTGTTGCTCCACTGCGCCGTGGTCGAAGTTACGAAGGCGCAACCTGCGGTGCCTGGTGTACTGGCGTCTCGCCACTGCGCAGGCAGAGCGAAGATCTGTGATTTCGTGGGACCACCAGTACACCCGACGTTTCGGGGGATGCTGCTTGGCTCGGGTCATGCTTGCATCGCAAATTTGCGACAGCGAACCACGGAACCACTCAGCCTCCCCCTCAACCTCCACAGGTATCGGTGGAGCTTGCCAGGCCTGGACGATGGCAGCTTCCACCAGAATATCCCTATTGAGACTCCCCAGCACCCATCTCGGCGCTGACCTATTGAGGCGACGACGGTCCGGATGTTCTGGCGAGGTGGAAATGTCAAACCTGATGTATAAGTGATCCGATAGTGTTTCCACCCCTTCAAGAACATTCCAGCCCCGGACGGTGTTTGCTACAGCGGGGGATGCGAACGAAATGTCCACGATGGAACCCCCCCGCTGTCGCACACATGTATTCACCGACCCCTGATTTAGTACCAAGAGGCCGGTTGCCGTCGCCCACTCCTCCAAGACCCTGCCACGAGCATCGGTCCGAGGGGAACCCCAAGCCGTTGCTTTGGCGTTAAAGTCCCCAAGGACGAGCATACGACGAGTCCGAATCCGTCCCATTAGGGTCTCCAACTCACCCAAAAATGCCTCAAAATCGGCAAGAATTTTGTTGGGCGAGAAGTAGACCCCAATGAGAACGCAGTCCCGCCACCGCACCGCCACGTAGCCCCTGCCCTTCTTGATTGTAGTGAGGGGCGGTACACCTAGTGTCCTGGAGCTGATAATGGCCACCAAACCATCTTGGTCCCCCACCCAGTTATCCAGGGGAGGGACAAAATATGGCTCCGCTACCACCGCCACTTCTATCAACCACTGTGCCATGCTCTGTATCAAAAGGTCCTGCGCAGCGCGACAGTGGTTGATATTCGCCTGAAGTAGGCGTTGGGCCATACTTATATTGGGTTAGCGACCACTACCTCCCCGGTCCCTCCTTCAGTGGGAGGACAGTCGACAGCTGCCGGGGCATTTGTGGCAGCAGTAGGAGCGTCGGCAGCAACTGCAGCAGCAGTAACGGGAGTAGGAGCTGTGGCAGCCTTCACCCCCTTCTTATTCTTCGGTGGAGAGCACGCTTTGCTCCCCAACCGATGCCCGGCCGGCCTGTTCGCCGCCGCGCATACCGAACACTTTGGCGCGTCAGTACACGAGTTGGCTTTGTGGCCAGGTTTACCGCAACGATAGCATTCTTCGCTGCGGTCAGCCTCTGCGGTGCATTGTGCTCTGACGTGTCCGCTTTGCAGACACCGGTAGCACCGCAGTGTTCTCGGCTGCAGCACTTCTGCCCTAGCTGAAACCCAGCCAATCAGCAGCCGGCCAAGATTCCCAATCTTTTTAATGGCAGCCACTGGAGCCCTCACCCAGACAGAACTGACTCCACGTGGAGTGGGTCGGATGCTCCCTACTTTTATTGAGCCCATTGAGCAGCCTCCGTCGCGTGCAACGGCGGCAGCGACATCCTCTGTCGTTATGGAGTCATCCAGACCCGTGATCCGCATTTCTGCACATTTCACGGGTCTCGATACTGTGGCCACTCCCTCGTCAAGGGTCTCTCTGATTTTTTGGGCCAGAGAGTCCGCCTTGTCACCGCTGCACGCACCAGGTACCTCTAGGATGCGGGCTCCGGTGGCCGCCGTCCTAAATTTGAGACTGGTAATATTTAGGCTTGGGAGATCAATACCCTCCCTCGCCTTTGCCAGCAGTTTCCCAAACGTTACCCCTCGTTGCTCAGCCTCAGGCTGCAGAGTTATAACTACAGCCGAGGAACGAGGAGGGCGTAGTTTTACTAACGCCTTCTGGATACGCTTGGGTTTTACTGCCTTATCCTTCTCTCCCTTCTTACCAGATGAAGCCCGCGCTGCTTTAATTGATTTCTTAGCACGCTTGGTAACCAGCACCCATTCAGCTTCCTTAGGTGCAGGCGTGGGCGAAGGAGGACGACGCTCGTCTTTTTTGGGGCCCTTGTTCTTTCGTCCTCTTTCTTTGTTTACAGGTGCCACAACTTGCCTTGAGACTGCTGGGCCTTTGCGAGACCCGGATGCCGTCACAGCCGAGTAGGTGCGGTCAACAGCCGGAGGGGATATTCTCTTCTCGAGGGCCTCTATTCGCTCATTTAATATTCCCCCAACTTGTGACATGATCGCCTGAGTAATATCGTCCATACTCGAGACACTATGTGGCGCTACTGCCGGTACGCTGGCTTTTTGTGGCGTGCTAATTTTGGCCCGTACCAGGTCTTTCCGGAGATCTGCTAACTCTCTACGCAGCTCCGCCACCTCCCCTTGTAAGCGCTCGTTATCCGCCTGCAGTTTGGCGGTTTCTACTGTGGAGGTCCTTGTATGCAGAGCTTCTACTGCCATTTTTATTGATTTGGCAGCTTCCTTTAGGGCCTTTTGGAAGCTACCCTTAAGGTTCTTCGACTTTGTCGAAACACTTAGGATGGTGCTGACCTCCTGGAAGACCTTCTCCTTAAGTGCTACAGCCGATCGAATGTCCTCTTCGCCTCCAGAGGCTACACTCAGCGCAGGATTTTCGCTTTCCATCTGCCGAGCCTGCACCGCCACTTGGTTGCAGTTCTCCGGTTGTAGAAGAAATTCCCCTCTTCTGTTTTTAATTTTAGCTGGAGCGACTTTGGCGCCTGAGGCCACTTCTTCGTCGCTCGACAACGCGGACGTTGGAGGACTCAGATGTTGCCTCCTTCGACTCCTCCATAGACGGTTCCGGCCGGTACCCGCCACCAACGTCCTCCCACTAACATCCGACTCGGATGCCTCCCCCTCATCAATGTTTTGTGTGTTGTGTGTGTGTGTTTGTTTGCGTGTGTTTTGTGTGTAGTGTGCTTTTGGTTGTGGTTTAGGTTTTTTAAATTCATCCGCCATTGTTGTTCCCACGAGTATGGGGGATAAGCGGTCCACCCGGGCAGTGCCCCCTGTACCCGGGTAAGCCTGGGCGTAACCCACCACGGTGTCGGCCGGTACCGTGGCGGGAGTCGCACTAGTGACTGGCCTCCCCGCCAGCCATGCATCCCCTCGCGGTGCGCCGCCGCTTGGGATTAGGGTGATTTTTTATAGAGGTTTTCTTCCTCGCAGTCCGGCCAATTAAGGCAAGACCCTCGGTCCCACCAGAGGCCGCGAGACATGACCACGACACCTCTCCTGGGTGGGATTACGATATCGACGGTAGCTAGGCAATTACCGTAGCCTGCACGGTGGCACAAGTGCACACCGAGCCCGTCCAGGGCTCTCCCGATTGGAAGAGACTCCTCGTGCAGGCTATTCGCCTTGCACCTTCCCCGCCTGGTGGAACCATTTTAAGTCCCGACGAGGGTGAGCCACTCTTAGTCTGGACCCTCCCCACCAAGCCTGTCCGGTATGGGAATCCCTACCGGCATAGCCTTGGGGATCGTAGGGCCACGCAAGCCCCTCCACCACGACAAGGTGGCAGCTCCTCGAAGGGGCATACTCGTCTCCTACTCCTATATTATATAAAAAAATGTAATCTGATACTCTGTAAAAATAATTTAATTGACCGACGTTTCCCTACCTTTTCCCTTTACTACTAGCACTGGGTAATATTCTCCAAGCTAACCCAAGTTCATGGAGTGGTCATACTACAGGTTATGGCATGCACACGTTCCTAACAATTTCGTCCAAGCTCCTCACGACTGAGTTTAGTAAATGTACCTCTATTTTGTTTAACATATGTAGCGGCAAATGCATTCTGGCCAAGAGGGCAGCAAGCGTGATTTTACCCCGTGATAAATCATAGGGTTGCCACTCTTAAGGGACGATGAGAAATTCTGAATGGCTTCATTTAAACCTGAATTCTTCATTCTCAATTCTTCATTTGAATACATCTTTTATATTGACCATGCGTGACTTGTTTATAATGTTTTTGAAGGTTTATAAAGTCTACCAGCTCGCAGTTAGCCACTATAGAGGATTACGATATAATTGTTTGATTCACAATAGGAGTATGTTATAAAAGAAATTACTGATTTTATGTAATATAGAAGAAGCTAACTACATACAGTCAATCTTATAGTAAGTGAGTACAAGTGATTTTCCACATAATTTGTCATCAACACCATATGGAATTAGATTCTCTATGTTATACTATATTAATGGGTATATTTGAGAACTAAGTTCAAGTATCTCGTGTAAATTACTATTACCACACTCTTTACACCAGAACACGGCTAATCCTAACACTGCTATTATGTAGAACTAAATAACTCTTCTGCTAGAGCAATTCTTCAAAAAGCTAAAAAGAAAGTACCTAGAGCCATTACTAGTAGAGCTTTTTATCGTCCGCCCTAATACTGAAAGCTACTTACGGGAAGCCACGTCGACGTAAAGCTCACAGATTAGGCTAAGCCAAAACATCACCACCAGAAAATTAATTACGTCTCATTGTTAATAAAGAAAATCCTGGATCTTGATCTTAGCGGTAAATGGCTTGTCTATTATAGTGTATGATAATCCCGGATTGGAACAATGTCTACTAAAAGGTCCTTTTTAATATTTATTACATTTGGTTATTAGGATGACAAGCCCGAACATTTTTCGCAGACCTCAAACACACAATCTTTTTTTATGATATCGGAGTCGCATATGCGACAGAAACGTAAGATTAGTTTTTTGTAACTTATTCCCGCCGTAAGCGTGCAGTCAACGTTATGGTAAGTAGCTACTGCTACACATGGATATGTGTAATCAACAACAGGTAAGATTAGATTCCTACCTGACGTCGACCACAGATGCGCTGTTATCCCTGAGGACTAAGCTGAGAAGTCTCGGAAAAGTTTGTCTCCCTTACCACACTACGTTGTTTGTTTATCCCATTCAACCCTAATTAAAATAAAGTGGTAGAATCCCTCATGCTTCGACTCCGGAGGCACCACCGCTATACATGCTTCTTATATGAAGTTTAGTTTAATTGAGTTCTGAGTTCAGCAGAATAATATACATGTATGCTTACTTGCGTATTATGCGATAATCTTAGTAATCATATAGATAATATAAAGTTGGTCATATGAAGTGCAGGGACAACTTGGTATCAGTTGAACTGCAAAATCGTTTTTAACTCAAGCCTTATAAAAAACTACGATAAAAAATCTTATCCCTTTAAAGTCGCGGTGTAGTAGAGACAACGATTATTCTCACTTGTTGTGAAATACATTTCCTTGGCACTTAGGGGGAGTGGCGATTTAGCTCTGTCGTCCTCGTACTAGCCAAGCCAGCTAGCCAAGAAACTAGAGCTCGGTGACGCAATCCAAACCCTAATCCCTCGCCTTAAGACCAAAGCAGTCCGACTAAAATATCACGACACTTTTTGCAATCTCAAGACAGAATGCAAATTGCACATTACAAAAGATCGGACATTTTCCGGTTATACCATCTCCAATAAATATAAATTCCGGATAAGGCTGAAATTGAAAAAGCTTGTAGCTATATCCTACATATATTTTTTATACAGAAAGGTAACATTTTTAATGAAAAACATTTCTTTGTAGACAAAGCTGAAACGTAAGATTACTTTTGTAACTTATTCTCCGCAACGATACATAATAAATCTGCGTTAAAGAGATCTAGGTTTTTCTAATCTTCTTTCCATTAACACAAAGCTAAGGTTACAGTATTTCTTGTACCTTATTTTTACTATAATAAAAGTATAAGAATTTGCAAGTAATACAAAATCTTAATAGGAAGAAAAATCTAAAAAGAGAAAATAGTGGAAAAGGCCATTAATGATATGAAAGCAGAACAAAGAAGCATATTCTCATGCGTAGATACTTTATAAGTAAGCGTAGGTAAAATATCTCCTACATTGGTTTTAATGTTATTCAAATAAGTTTCCAAAGATATGTGAAGTCTACCAATTCGCGCTTGGCCTAACTTCGCCTTCTGAGACGAGACCCGTGCCCAGCAGAAGGACAATGGGTTGATAATGATGATGATGACCTCAAATCTCTTCCAGGCATGCAGTCCCGGTACCAAGTGTCAGGCATGGACTCAGCCGCTGGCCCCGGCGCGAACGGCGCTGTACTCCGCATCGAACCAGTCCGCGCGCAACGTGATGACGCCACCTACGAATGTATGGCCGAGAACGGCGTAGGCGACGCCGTAAGCGCCGTAGCCACTCTCACTGTGTTTGAAGGTAAGCTTACTATAAGTCTAAATAAAGTGCTACGACTTAGCCGAGTTTTTACATTTTTGAGGAAATATGCTACGAATATGACTTATCCGCTACGACAAATTATCAATTTGCTACAATTGAATACATGGAGTAAGTTACGAATTGTGTAGTGTGCTACGAAAATCAACTAATATGCTACGACGTCAAATGAACGACAATGATCTGCTACGAAAATTTATTTTGTGCTACAACTAATCAATGCGCAGTTAGAATTATGTAGTATAATTACCCATAGGTGTATTTATCCACGAAAACAAATATTACATACGTGCATCAGCGACATTCATATTAGGTATGATAGTTGAAGAATGTAGTTGATATACTTGTATACTTACTACTTTTAGTTGTAACAACAAAATGTAAGTAAGTAGCAGCAGACAGGTAAACAGCTTACCTACTATCAAAGTCTACTTGAAGCAGTATGAATAAAAAATAATTAAAAATACTTTAGCCGTTCTTTGTACATTAACAAGTTATGACTTACCTTAACTTGCTACTTCGAACTCGTTTCTTAATAGGGCTCTTTATTCAGTCTCGTAATGGTTGAAAGCACCTTATTCAAGTTCAAATAATTATTCCCTTCAACCTTGAACTTTACACGCCAACGTGTAGTTATTAAACCGTAGCTTTAATAACGCTTTACAAATATTCCATATGCTTATCTTTCATAAATCTCTGCGAAAAACGTGAGTCATCGAGTGTTCATTTCACATTATTTTATGCCCGGCTTTCACGCCGACATAAGCCAATTCTCGGGTGACTAATAAATAACATGGTTGGAGGAATGGAAGCAATCAATCTATTCAATGCCTGCGTTTTCGGGCTCCATTGACATAGTCTTAATATATTTGAGTCGTTTGTACCATGCCGTATTGTATGCCTGATCAGGAAGCTGGATCGTGGCTTACAAATTACTACTATAATATGGTGCTATTTTTTTTTTTTTATTTAGCCAACTGCTGAAGGTTTTGATTTTGGACTGACACGCCCAGTAGGCTAAACTGCTTGATAAATTTTAACATATGAGATATTGGTGGATTTGCCTAAATTGTGACATAGGCTATACTTAAGTTGTCGAGGATTTTTGTTTTTATTATAATACTTTAATTATTGATATAGCAACTAGAGTATATTTAGCATAGCTAGTGTATATTTAGTGGTCCTAAATAAATAAATTTACTATAAAGTAATTACCATTAGAACTAGAATACCAATTTAAAAAATCAATGAAACTTACCTAACTTACAACGTTTTACAAATACACTTTCCAATAAGTGTAGGTACACACACGGCTCCGCTTATTTGCTTTGACTCTTGAATTTGCACGCCATAGTCGGCGACTTACAAAACCGAAAACTGAAATCATTCACACAATCGGCATTAAGCTTCTTTTCCTGTTCATTCAATTCGCACCACATACAGGCGGGTCGGATTTAAGTGGCGTTCGGGACGATAAAACCAATGGCACGAAAGAATCCAGTATTCTTCGAGACGCGCACAGTCCGGCCGTATCGTAACGACCCGGGACCACATAAAACAGGGCAGCGCTGACACAATGATCCTGAAAATAACTCCACTAGCCGCGAAGACAGAAGCCTTTCTATAAATAAGCATTAAAACCACCCTCGGACGACATTCGCCCGATAACAAGGACCCCCTAAATTACGTCTAACGATCCCCTGCAAAATACCATGACAATTTCTGTTGTAAATGAGTGCGAATTATTATTATGGGGCTTAAGTCTCGATTTACGTTTGCGACACGACGCGAACGGTAATTGACGACTAAATCGCGATAATTACGTCATATTTCAACTGCGACTGCCACACTTAACTCCTTTGCATATATTTGCGGGGAATTAGGACGGTGCCTTAATAACTTGTCCGATTACAAACTATAAACTGAGAGATATGATTATTCATTTCAATAGAGGGATATTATATAAATTATAAATGCCATCGTACGTATATTAGTAATTACTACGTAGTTAAGGATCGTTTTATTGATTTAAGTGCACGGTTTTGGACTAATCGCAACTTGAACTGAACGCGAATCGATCTCCAGCCGTCAATTAAACCACAGATTAATAAATAGTTACTACGTAAAATTACACTAAACACGAATTAAAACCATCACAACCATAACTACATTAGACTCGTTATTAATAATCAATCTATCCTATGTTTAACCTTTTTTTTTGTTGACGAGGGGGAAACCTTCAAAAGATACCCGACGCCATGGGAGTGACGCCGGGTTATGTGGGATTTTTACCGCACTAAAACCCCCCCGGTGGCCGTCCTCAGCGTTTGGTGGAGAACTCCGGGATCTCCAACGGAACACAACCGGAGTCCTCCTAACGCGATGCCCTTCTATCGGGCTCTGTCCTGGGGGGAGCAATTTACGCTCCTCTCACATCCCCTGGTCATTAGAGCGATATGCGACCACACAAACCGCTGTCCTTCCCGGGGTCGCTTGCTAGACGGTTCGAGCTCCCACTCTTGCCGCCCGCAACTCCGGAAGCCCCTTTTAGTCGCCTCTTACGACAGGCAGGGGATACCGTAGCCCTATTCTGGTCCCGGTACTACAGGTTTAACCTACAAAATGACAATTTTAATATGCAGAAATTGTAAGATTTCAACCGTTGGTTAGCGAAACATTTCATAAAGTAATTTTATTAATAATAAGCGTTAATCGCTTCACGTCACTCGCTACTCGCTGTCGGGCAGACTGCAACCCTTCACGAATGTAGCTACAAGAAATTTAAGAGGTTAATTGTGTAGCGGTCTTGTTTCGCGCCTGTATTATCTCCATTTCGGAGACAAAGCGTCTCTGTTCCTCCAGTTTATAACTTTTTGTCGTTTGTTTCGTATTCCTGAGGTGTACTGCGGTTAAAAGAATAAATATTGTCGACTGTTTGTTTTAAACTTACGGTACGCTGAGTTTTGTAAGAATGCTTAAACTGTAACGTTTAAGAAGTTTTATGGTCGGATGTTTTGTTTATTATTTAAAATAAGAGGGAATATGGAAGGTGCTGTATTTTTTGTTTTTATTTCGGTAAAATGCATCAGCTTTGTTGAATTCATACTAAACATAAAATATTACATTTTAATTAAAAATATCATATTTCATCAATAATTAAGGATTTAAAAAATACTTTGATAATTGCTTAAAAATAATTTTACAATAACAACAATAGCTTTGACCTTTAAAATCATTCATTCAAAGTCATTCAACGACAACAATCATGGAGCGCGAATGAACAAAGAGTGAAAGTATTTGTTCGTGTTCTATTGAATTAGGGACGCTCAGCTTTGTTCAATTCACTCAATTCATTTCATTTCACAAAAGTGAAAGTTGAAACTTTCCCACTGTTAACAATTAATTTAAGTACTGTTTAGAATAATTGTTTAATCTGTTGACAGTTGAACGCTTTAATTTGTCTACGAATTGGCGACCTGCGTCACTATACCAATCCGACGAACAAGGAGTTCCAGGTTCGATTCTCAACGAAACAGATATCTAAGTTATGAACATAGATTTCTGTTCTGGGTCTGGGTGTTACTATCCATGGCACCGACATAGGGAATCCTATTGTATAAACAGTTTTTTTTAATCTACAGCCAGGATAAAAAAATACTTACGTTTAACTACATCCCATTACTGAACCAATGCTGGGCATGGATCTCCTCTCAAAACTAGTGGGGTTTACGCCACAGTCCACCACGCTGGCCAAACGCGATTTGAAAACTCCACAAACCAATGAGAACTTTTTTTAAGGAACTCTCAGGCGTGTCGTTCTCTCGCGCTCATTTCCTTCTCCGTAGAGCAAAATATAATTAATTTCTATACATTCGTTATATATAAAAGAAAAAACCTCATTCCGCGGATAAAGGAAGTGTTCTAATAGAATTTCACGCGTCGGACAGCCGTAAGACAATGCCTTAGTTCTTTCCGCTAAGTAAGACTTAAGTAAATCGCATTTCAGCCCGCAATGCCGGTATGCACTTATTTCCTAGCATTTCTAGAAGGATATTACATTCTGTGCTATATTTCTTTTTAAAATTGTCGCCAAAGTGGGGCAGCTTTATTGAGGTAAAGAAGGAATGCATTGCTGCATATTTCCGTTGTGAATGCGAGTTAATTATTTAAACTATGTACATAAATTTACGTAGAGAACGGTTGTTGTTAAATTATTAATGTTTTATTAAAGTTATATAAATCGCTCGCGGGATTTTGTAAGTTGTGGGTTTAATGGGCACACAAAAAGACAGAAAAGAAGAAAAATTCTGTCAAAGAGAAGAAAATCTTAGTCTCTTAGACTCTAAGCTTAAGTAGGAGTCTAACACATTGTTAGCAAATATCTATGAAAACGATTAAAACACTTTAACGACTATTTTGAACTATACTTCCAAACAAAGGTATTCCCAAATTTACGTGGTACATATAATTTAAAAGCTTGCAATATGGAAGTTACATGCTATGTTCATAGATGCTATTAAGAAGAAATTTGTCATATGTCGATTTTAATAGGCAAAATATTAGATAGGTCGGGTATTATAACGGGAGTAAGAAGAAATTGTCAAATTTCGATCAAAATTCGATCGAAAATTGATTAATTACCTGTAGATACACTCATACACAGAAGAAACTCAAATTAACTTAAAATGCGAAAACTTAAGTGCGATTCACTGATAGATACTATCAGTGAATCGCACTTACCCCCAACAACCTATACAATTTTAAAACCATGTAATTCACCTAGAGATCGCTTCACACATAATTATAGAACTGAATACGGTATAAATAACGAAAACACCTCAAATAACTCAACAGCTATCGGATATCGCGCGCGTGAGAATTAATGATAGCGCAGAGAAAGCGGTCGTTCGCATGAATAATGAGCCAGTCTGTAATGATGCCGTTTAACGATACGCACGTAAATACATTTTAAGTATTCTTTAATTCTGATAAGGATACTATATCTGAGTATTGATATTTTTACCATTGAATCTTCAGTCAATTCACTAGTACCTAAGTAATAAATTGAATTAATTTTGTTGAGTAATTACTATATCCGCGTTCATTGGAGTCATCGACGCTTGTATGCGTCTTTCAGTACTTTGAAGAACATGCTAGGTCCTTGCAAAGATTTATCATTAGGGCTCGCTAACACCCCGATGTTAGTCTACCTTCGTCTTCAAGCGCTCAATGTTCAGCGTATATCAAGTAGACTGAAAACTAGCAAGCGACTGTAATTCGATTGATCGCTTTCTTTGGGTAAACCAATTTGCCTGATGACCTGATGTAATTGAGTCCTTAGGTAGAGACTGTTACTTGTGCGTGTAACCTTTGCTAAATATTATTGAAGTCCTCGTACGCGGTTTGAAATATTCAACCAGATTAGCCCGTAAGTAGTTGTTCTCGTTCCTAAAATGCTCCAAGTCGACTATTTGACTGTAGAATAAGTACTACATATGTATTATTTAATGCGTTGAAATTTGTGACAATTATAATTAAATTCCCTTTTCCACCATGAAACAGCTATAATTACAGTTTTAAGCGACATTCTAGGATTTTTGATACATTTTATGATATGGCTTTTTCTTAATTCCAGAAAATTGACCTTCAATTAAAGTCCTTAAACCAATTAATTTCAATTACAAAGCAAATTTTTCCTCAATCAATTTAAATTAGTGAGTGAATTATTAATTAACCTTTCTCCTTAATTCTGCGCGGTACATGTCATACGGGCCCTAATGAACTTTGATTGTTCTCTATTAAAAAATCTTATTAAAACTTAACCTAATTATTGAGCTGTAATCGTATAGATTACTAAATTTTTAACCGTCCTGAAGAATCCATACTACCATTACTGATCAATAATAAATAACGTAATAATAACGAATAAAATTTCCAACGTGTAATTCACTGATATTAACATTATTATTATGATATTGAAATTAAGTTATTAAGAATTTAATGAATGACGCCCAATATAATATTATACATGTACTAGATTCTCTGGTACATTATATACCTTTCTTTATTAAATTTTCTTTCTTGTACACAAAGTAATCTTCATTCTCATCATTCAATTATTGTAATCTTGTATTGAAATTTTGTAATCCTAATAATAAATAAGTAATTTTAATTTGATTCATGATGTTGTACCTTTAAAATTCTATAGTGAATCGTATAACGATTTTGGAGACAGAAAAAAGAAAGAAAATAATTAACACAAGTGTACGATATATCATTTGATTTAATTTATTTTTGCATACGAAAAAGTACAAATAAACGTTGATAAAACACTGAAAAATGTAAATACGAAAACACTCGAATAACTTACCAGCTATCGGACATTGCGCGCGTGAAAATTAATGATAGCGCAGAGAAAACGATCGGTTTCATGAATAATGAGGCAGTCAACAATGAAACCGCTTCGTACATTGATCGTTGAAACGAATCAGTAGTCGCTTTGCTGTATCTTAAGGCACGTGTCGTATCGCAGGTGAATACTTTCTTAGTATTATTTTTATTAACGATTCTACAAGAAAACTGATCGGTTCCATGAATACTGAGGCAGTCAATAATGAAACCGCTTCTTACGCCTTACAAATGAATCAGTACTCGCTTTGTTGTATCTTAACGCACGTGTCATAACACGTATTCGATATTCGATATCCGATTATTCATTTGCGATATGTCGCAAGCGAATAATTTCATAATGTTATTTTATAACCGTTTCTATACATGAAGACAATCGGATTTTATGTGTCACTTAGGCTGCTCCTCGCAAAGGCAAAATAAATAAAACTTGTTTATGCAATTTTATGTAGCAAGTTAACATTTTAGTACTTTATATATTTTTATATTATACTAAAATACCTTTGTTAAACTTTCCATTATAACGTATTTATATTCAAAAGTAAAATAGACTCTAAAACTAATTTATGTTAGCAATCGAATCTTCACAGAAGCCCACTCGCTGTTTGAAAGCCAATCTTGCTAGTTACCCGATACTTCCAATGGGTACCTATCAAGAACAAAGTTACCTAACTTGTGTTCTAATTGTGTTGCGTTTGGAAAATTACACGGGCTTGATTAACTAATTAGTATTTTTACTAAAGCAACAAATTAGCAGTACACCTAGTAGTACTTACACATGTCACAGTAGCTTATAGACATCTGTACCCTTAGTATGAGATGTTTTTACTAAAATTACTGTTTTTGTACTTATTTACGTATTTTCCATACTATTCCAATCAGTTGTGACACAGTCTGCTGGAGACGCTGATTGGAAATGTATAGGCAAATAAGTAAACAAATACAAAAACAGTCGTTTTTGTAAAAACTCTTACTAAGTCAACTCTATGTAAGGTTGGAGTACCACCTAATCTATGCGTGCGTTGTGACTCCTGACAATAAATTCATATCGCATTACGATATACCCGAAGTACGAGTATGGCCAAGGCTTTAATGTGTAAGTCTCCCGGATTTCATTTCTTAATCACATTTTAGAAATTCGCAGGAGAAGAAGAATAATAGTACTATTCTACTTTTTGGCAGGACACAGCACTTAGGTACAACAGAACATTAGTTATTCACATACAACAATATATACGAGTACGTACAGATCGTACATATTCGTAGTAATATTTATTTTCAATTAATTAATTAATTGTCAGTTAATTGCCTCAGCTTAAGCTGCGGTATTTAACTACGTTAGTTGGTCGATGAAGCAATAATCACGTGACCTGTTCGACAGCCAAGTTCCGATTAGTCGCGCTCGTGACGGCTCGCCAGATAATCCGATTATCCCTTAAGTTATAATTAATGTGTATTTTCAAACTATGATCGTGGCATGTTAATGGATAGTTAATAATTCGTTTGTTATGTTTGTTTCAGGGCAATATTTTATTTACTGGCAATTTTTATCAACATTCTTACATTATTATTTTTATATTAGAATATAAATAAATAATGTTAAGTAATTGGCTAAACCAATGAATCACTACAAATATTAAAAAGTACTCTTATGTCAAACATTGCAGTTGCATTTAAAATACAATATTATAATGTTTATTTTCATTTGGCCCAAGCTCAAGCTGCGGCGTTAAACTTCGTTAGTCGGTCGATGAAGCAATGATCACGTGACCTGTTCGACAGCCAAGTTCCGATTAGTCGCGCTCGTGACGGCTCGCCAGATAATCCGATTATCGCCCAAGTTATAATTAGTGTGTATATTCCAACTTTGAACGTGCCATGATTATAAATAAGTTAAGGAGTTATTTTAAGAGCTTCATTATTTTTATTTTAGCATGGGAAAAACAAATTGATAAACAATAACAACTTTTCAAACAACTGACACACTGACTGTTACCTGACACTTTCGTCCAAAAAATGTATTACTTACATATTTATTTACATTTGGCTCAAAACTAAGTTGACGTTATTAAATTTCGTTAGTCTATCGACTAAGCAGAGCTCACGTGACCTCTTTAGTATGCTAATTTCTGATTAGTCGCGCAAGTGAGATCTTACCCTCATAATTCAACTATCACTAAAGTTATGATTATCGCGTACTCTCAAACTCTGTTTAACGCATGCCATGTGCAAATAAATTATGGATTTGATTTTAGTAATGTAATTTATTGAGTAAATCCATTTAATAGTTATTTGTAATATAATTTTTTTACTAAAATAAAAGTTATTAACCGACTTCAAATTTACTAATTTTTCTTGTATGTAATTACACATTTCAAACCATTATCGCTCGGTCTTATCCGATATTATTATATTCTACCATAGTATATAATAGTATAATAATAAGGAATATATATATAATAATAAGGTCGTATCCAATATCATTATATTTTATCATAATACATAATAATAAGGAATAAGCAAACAGAATATTTTATTGTTCTTACGTAAAAAGATTATGTAAAAGCAGAAGAGAAAATACAAAAGAACCTACTTCCAACGTACCTATTACACTTAAGTCTCCTGACACATTTACGGTAATTGGCTTATATCTTACCCGACTAAACATTGCAACGGAAAATGCATTTTCAAACGATAATTGCGAATAAAA
Source organism: Epargyreus clarus clarus (assembly GCA_014595695.2). Taxonomy (NCBI): domain Eukaryota; kingdom Metazoa; phylum Arthropoda; class Insecta; order Lepidoptera; family Hesperiidae; genus Epargyreus; species Epargyreus clarus. The sequence continues at coordinate 2,973,891 of JACTTY020000049.1, read as the reverse complement.
TGTTATCACGAAGTAACTATATTGAACTTTAATAATCGGAGTAGGTACACGGTATTTTGCTGAATATCCCTAAATATTTTGAAGTGTACATGTCACACAAAATTAATAATACATAATGTATTATACACAACGTGTAATACATACGTAAACATCGAAAATTATAAAAATACATCTTATATAACTCAAAAACTATTTTGATTGAGGTGCTTAAAAATTTTGTCAAACTTAAGTTCAAAGTTAAGTTACAGTAAACACACACACACAGAGTGTATGTATGTGTCTATGTCACGTCTACACACATATACGATTACTGCCCATTATCACCCATAGACATATATAATATCTGTAATAGCCAGAATAATTCTAATAAATATGTATTAATTTGTATGGGATAATTCTGTAAGAATAATTGTTGCAACTAAATAGGGAATTATTTTAAAACAAGAATTAACTATATTCAAAACAAATGCTATTCGATTCCGTTCCATTAGCATAAAGCCTCACGACGTGACGCTAATACCTATTATTATGAATCATAGTTTGAACCACAGTTTGAACTCCGCCAAATCCGATTTGATTTTAGCACTTAAATGTTTGTGATTAATGTATAATATACATGAATTATTTGTGTAAATTAAATAATTTTAGATATCCTGATATAATAATTATATTAGAATTTGTATGTAATTATAATAATTTCAATGGAAATTTATAGGAATATTATCATGGATTTACAAATATACTATTTGATTTCATGCAAAACTTAACTAGAACTAACATGCGATACAAAGTTAATGCCAATACATAATACATATAGGCTTATGAGCAATAATTTTAAATTTGAAACATTATAATATCGCAAAGTAAATTTAATATATGATGTATTATCGGTTTATAAAATATGTAACAACAAAACAAAGCTAGGATTAAGCCGCTAATACCTGTTATTATAAATCACGGCGCGAACGTCGACGAAATCCGCACGCTCGCAATATGGCTTAGATTTAACGGATTTTATCTATTTTATTAAACATACTATTACTGCTGCTATATTGTTTTTAATTCAGCGAATGTAATGCTTTATATATTTAATTCGCTGGTTATTAGTTAATGAGCGTGAGTGATCACATTCAATCCAGTCGACTGCTTGTTTTCTGCTTCAGTTGAATTAAGCGCTTCAAAGATTCACAAATTTTGATACTTACTACTTACAAAAAGCAAAACTCTATCATATATAATTTTCAAAACCCTTGAATTTAAGTACATGTTTAACTGACATGAAATAAACATTACTGTATATAATTTAATTAAACATTAATAATCACTTGCTGTAAGGGTGAAAGGAAACATTATGGGGAATCCTGCACGCTTGAAAGTTCTTTATAAAGTTTTCAGTGACGTGTGACATTAAAAATGGTACCTGGACAATGGCTTCTCACTTTAAGAGTAACCGTGCCTAGCAGTGGGACAGCATGGGTTGACTACGACAAACAAAAACACAATAATAAATCGGTTGTAAACAACAAAGCAATACGTACTTGGTTAAACCCATGCAACGTGACGCTAATACCTATTATTATAAATCACGGTTTGAACGCCGCCAAATCCGCACAATTCGATATGCATCTAATTTATGTTTCGACCAGCGGCGCAAAGTTATTGCACCCAGGAACACCCTGGTACGTGTTTGACGTGAATTGAATATTGTTATGGATTTTATAAAGTAACATATATTTTTTATATATCTGAGATCTTGTTTGTAACTTAGAACCAATATTCATCTAGTAACCTCCACCTCAAAATGTTTAACTAGACGAGTGGCAAAACTATCTTTACACCTGAAAAAATACGTGCGTTTCACTCCAAAATATTTGTACCAGGACCTTTTTATTATGTCAAAACGTAAACATTATTTTTACAATGCATGTTTATCTGCGCCTGTAGAATTGACATTCCGACACAGACCTATTTTTCTCAGAAAGTTATATCACCTAATATTACTGTTTTCTATTTTCCACTGCAGCCTATAGCGGATGGTTCCGCTTTAGTTTATAATGTTTGAGACAGATTTTTGTGTATAAGGATATGGCCTTATACACAAAAATCTGTCTCAAACATTATTCTTATCTAAAATTATTTTAAAACACTATAAGCGCACAAATTAAAATAACATTCCAACTAGACAAAGACACAAACTACTAAGAGACCAGTTGCCACTCCATAGTCTCAGTAACAAGTTGCGAACGATACGCCCATAAAATCCAATATTGCACACAGTCACGTGCGGTATATAATAGAGCGCCACGCCCACTCCCACCTGGCGGTTTTAATCTGAATATAAATTATCCATAATTAAAGAGGACTCGGACACGAGGAGAATAAATGCGACCACTTGAAACAAAGCCTTGGTCTGCTGTGCGAGCTATAAGCGGGAGCGGGTTGAGAATAGTTCTAACATCCGTCCGGAATACTTCAACCAAACTTCGCTGATATGTAAATAAATAGGAAATATCTTCATATAATAGGAAAAAAATTACATACGAAATTTCATGTCTTAAAGTTCTACAATAAGAAAGTTATGACAGTGGGAAAACGCGCTGAAGCCGTTAGTCTAGTATACAGTAATGCGAGCATTGCCAAAAGTTGGTAATGTACTCTGTGCTTATTGATTAAAGGTGGTAGAACCATTTGTGGTTCGTCTCCGGCGGCACCACCGCCACACCTATTTCTACTTTATAACAGCAGTGTTAGGCGTTGCTGTGTTCCGGTTTGAAGGGTGTGGTAAGGGACACAGACTTTTCCGAGGCGTTCCAGCTTAGTCCTCAGGGGTAGCGGCGCATCTGTGGCCGACCTCAGGTAGGAATATCTAATCCTATCTGAGGTTGATTACAGATATCCATGGGCGGCAGTAGCCAGTTACCATTAGGGGGACTGCATGCTCGTCTGCTACTCTTATATTATAAAAAAAAATCATACAATTCACACTCCACGCTCCCGCTCATCACTTAGCCCCTCGCGTATCTGACGGAGCCCTTGTAACACGAGCTCAAACGGCACCATATTTTTTCTAGAAGCTTTGTGTGTAATGGTGGTAAATTTGGCGTTCTACTAGATACGGTTATAATCTGAGTGTTGGTAGTCCAATGGCCGGATCTAGACCATTAAATACAAGCAGGTCTGGATAAGTTAGTATTCTGTATACTAGTTTGTACTTTGAAATATATAGGGTGAAATGCTAGCCGTAATCGGTTGTGTCAGTCTAAGAACGAAAATAATGTCTCAAGAAGTACGGAATTGTCATTTTTTTTTATTTTCAATGCATACATTTCCAATTGCTTATTTTATCGTAGAATTATAGGGGGTGTAATAAAACTGCTCTTACAGGATAGACATTTTCTGATAACATATCAGTCAAATAAATCTAAATACAAGTCTACTAAATTTACATTAATTTTGTACTGCGATTTATGTGTCTGTGTGTGTGTAAAAGATGTGATGATTTGTGTGTGTGTGTAAAATCTATTGATATGACTTGAATTCCTTGGATTATGGCATAACATAGGAAAAAGTAAGTTCTCCAAAACTTTAATGTATAAATTTCTAAACCGACTTAGTTAAATACGAGTACCAGACCAAAGAGATAAGTAGAATTCGTGTAAAATGCATTTCATTATTAACCCATTGCTTCATCGAAAACTATTATCCTAATGTAAAGCAATTCCACGAACAAATAACATAAATATAAATACATATTCGATTGTAAGCTTGTATGTGCGTGCGAACTGCACTGGCGTGTAATTTTCCGTCGATGACAATTTGATAGGAGGCAAGTACGGTCACGAGTATTAAGGTAGATATAGACTAAGACCCGTTATTAATAATCGATCTATCCACTGTTTTGCCTAGCAAACATAGAAATGTCATACTTTTTGCCTAAGACAAATTGTCAAATTTCGATTCCGTCAGTCGTTATCTATTCGAAATTGGAATCCTGTAGAATTTCTGTAAAATGCATTTCATTATTAACCCATTGCTTCATCAAAAACTATTATCCTAATGTAAAGCAATTCCACGAACAAATAACATAAATATAAATACATATTCGATTGTAAGCTTGTATGTGCGTGCGAACTGCACTGGCGTGTAATTTTCCCCCGATGACAATTTGATAGGAGGCAAGTACGGTCACGAGTATTAAGGTAGATATAGACTAAGACCCGTTATTAATAATCGATCTATCCACTGTTTTGCCTAGCAAACAGTCATACTTTTTGCCTATTATAAATTGACAAATTTCGATGTCAATCGTTATCTATTCGAAAATAATCAAATTTTGATATTTGAATTTCGAATCGAGTAGAAGTTCTGTAAAGTGCATTTCATTAATTCGGAACAAACAGACAGATATTTTGGAAAATCAACTATTTCACGAGATGTTATTTCAAAGAGGATGAACCACTATACCTTCTAATATTCAAATGTACATCCACACATATATCGTCTAAAACATGGCAAATAGACTGTGTACAGTGCGTTACTGCCTTAATACTTCATAGGCTAATGCGAAATCCCTTTGTGCATTAATTAGTATCCACACATAGCAAATCAATGGTTTACACAAGCCCACTAAGTTACTGTGCTCGGCACGGCAATATCACCATAATGGTGTTGAGATAGGGGTTATTATCGCCTGGACTGGAAGCTGACGCTACGCCAAGTAAACAGTGATAGACAAACAACCCAGTGGTTATCGAAATCCTATGTAAATTGACGTCATTATTTTTATTGTCCGTTGTCCGATGAACAATATTCCCGGAGGAAATTTCGTGATATTTATGTGCATATCTGTGGTGTTCGAATGTCGGGTTAATCTAGAGCCGAATGGGTTTTGATTGCTTTATGAAAAGTAATAAAAGGCTATCATGTTATACTCGTACGTGAAGGATATTATGTTAAAAGTGGTACAACCATGTCGACAGCGATATCACCGCCACGCGTCTACCTAATAACAACAGAGTTAAGCGCTGCTGTGTTCTGGTATGAAGAGTAACGGTATCACAAGGAATCTAGTTATCTGGGGTTACAGATAGCAATGGGCCACTTACCATCTGGTAGATTGCATACTCGTCTGCTACTAATTAATCATAAAAAAAATATTACGTACACATATCGGCAGAATTTTGTATGTTTATTGTTTTGTATTCTTTTTTGGAGGGCCTGAGGCAGAACTCCCGGAGCGTTTTTCTTCCGCCTCTGCTGCGGACGTGGAACACTCGTAAAAATATGTATGAAAATGTAGGTAAAGACACTTGTACTTTTCAAGGCACTGAAACGGTGGGCAACTTATCTCGGATTCTTTCTGTCCGACTAGAGATCGTATCCTGCCGAGTTTGCATGCACTTTTTTAATAATATAGGAGTAGCAGACGAGCATGCAGTCCACCGGATGGTAAGTGGCTACTGCCGTCCATGGACATCTGTAATCAACCCCAGATAGGATTAGATGTTCCTACCTGAGGTTGGCCACAGATGCGCCGCTGCCACTGAGGACTAAACTGGAACGCCTCGGAAAAGTATGTCTCCCTTACCACACCCTTCAAAACGGAACACAGCAGCGCCTAGCACTGCTGTTATCAGGCAGAAATAGGCACTTTCATAATCGCGACAACTATGTATCCGCAAAAAACTGCAGTCTCGTAATTTTACTACAAAATAGCAATTCCAAGGTAAAAAAAAGTGTGTGTGTGTCAGCTACGACGCACGATTGGAGTTTACTCCTTACGAATGATAATTATGACATATATCGAATAGAAAAAAGGGTAGGTAAATGAACGCATCTGCTAAAATGATAAGAGAAACAAACATATATCTGTAATTATTCGGATTATTTATATTACTTCAATAATGCGTATTACATAAAGTATGTTACAAAATAATATAAAATAGGGCCATCTAGTGGCAAGTTTTATAAATTGTAAGTTTGCAAGTTTATCAATCTATGTATTTTGGTTCCAAATATTATAATGGTAACTTAATATAATTGTTTATATTAAAGTAAATTTTAATATAATATAATTATTTATATTTAAAACAATGTTAAACGTTTTATAACTTAAAACTTAATAATTATAATTTCTTTGCCATCTATAAAATATCCTTGTTGCAATTTACGGATGAAATTTATATGAGACTCAATAAACATTTTATTATATGTAATTTGGATTGTTTCTGAATGTTTTATAATTCTAGAATTCATTTAAAACGTATTGCTAATTTTATATAACTTATTTTGAACATAATTCATTAGCAATAATTCTGTAATAAATATTAAATAATACTGTTTTGATTTTGCCCGTTTATCGTTGATAGATGGTGCTGATCAATAATGCATCCATTTTTATAAGTTAAATTAATATATCAGTAACTTACAAAAGCCTCTTTATGTTAAAAACTTATTTTGCTAATATTATATCTTATTCAATTGCTTACTGATTTTATATGTTACTCTTCTTTAAAAACGTTCATAAAAGATTGTTAATCATATTATGGCGCCAATGTTCATATTTTTCACAGTGTTTATAAATGATCAAACCTATAACTAAATTTATGCAAAAATGTAAATAAATTAGCTAATGACGTTTTAATGTTTTATATATTGCTAATTATTTTTATTGTAATAATTACTTTCATATGGGATTTGAACTTACTGTATTTTAAATTAATAAAAGCACTCTTGATTCATATTTTGGTTTCCGTTACGCCTCAACTTTTCGTGTTACACTTGATTTTACTCCTCATAAAATTTCCGTACCGGGCCTTATAACTCAAATCGTTTCTTAAGGAGTAAACTCCAAAAATTCGTGAGTTCTCACTTTGTCTTTTTTATTGGTCGGATTTTTATAAATGTAGCAATGAGTGCAGTATTGAATCGAATTCTGATAGCGGAGCATCTTTATCGAATGTGGAACGTGCGTGGCCCGCTAAGCCGATATAAAACTGTTTAAAGTTGCATTCAGAAACGGCGGTCGGGAATTGCTTTGTTGATTTCGTTACAGTTTGTAGAGATTTCGAATAAATGGGGTATGCAAACAACAACATACATTGTGACAACGGCATTCGAATTTCAAAAATCGTTGTTTTTTCTGTTGGTACGGAAAACTGTGATAACAACGTGATTCAAATGTGGAGGTGGCAAACGTTGTGTTGCCATATAAATAAAAAAATGTTAAGGGAGTGAACAACCCTTATCACTATGAAAAATAGATAGTAGCCGATTCTCAGACCTACTCAATATGCATATAAAATTTGGTGAAAATCGGTAAAGCTGTTTCAGAGGAGTACGGTAACTAACATTGTGACACGAGAATTTTATATATAAGTTTTATTACGAAAGTGAAAGTAAACATGGTATCAAAAGGTGTGTAAAGTCTTCTAATCGCACTGGGCCAATTCGATGGGTAGTGGCCTAAACAGTGGCCAAAAAATTTTTTTTGTTTATTTTTTAAATTATATGGGAGTAGCAGACGAGCATACCGTCTATCTGATGGTAAGTGGCTACTGCCGCTCATGGACATCTGTAATCAACACCAGATAGGATTAGATATTGCTACCTGAGGTCGGCCATAGATGCGCCGCTACCCCTGAGGACTAAGCTAGAACGCCTCGGAAAAGTATATCTCCCTTACCACACCATTCATACTAGAACACAGCAGTGCTTTACACTGCTGTTATGAGGCAGAAATAGGTGTGGAGATGGTGCCGTCAGAGTCGAACTACAAAGGGTTCTACCACCTTCAGATATTCAGATGTTGTTCAGAAAATAATATGTTGTGTACGTTTTTAAATATGATTTTTATTATAATAGCTGACAATATTCAAAATATTCTTATTTAAAAAGCGCAAGCTTCTTTTGTACTTCTCTAGTAAGTATGAATAAAACCAAAATTATTTTTAGACTCGACGTAATGAACTATTATGAACAAGTTACAGAGCAGAACGTTAATAATTTATTTAAAATGATGCCCATGGTTTAAGCCGCGATTAAAAATGTATTTTATATTTTTCACATTTTAAATAAAATATTTTATTCTGATGAAATCTGATAGCAATTAACCAACAAGCGGTCGTGCGCGTAGGGTGCAGTAAAAATACATGGGCGATTCCGTGGGTTGATTTTTTTGCGTAGAGTCCTTATACTTATTCTAAAATTAGTAACCTATTTTATAGGTATAAAAGCCTAGTTTGCTCATAATAACATAAGCTATGTGCCAGAGAAAGCCCCATCGAAATCGGTCCAACCTTTTTGAACTTTTTGGATGAACAGAAAAAAATGTTTTCTTTTGTTATGAATGTTTTCATATGCATTAGGTATATAGTGAACAAAGGACAGCTATGTATTTCGCATTCGCGAGTGTATGCGCTTGAAAACTCCATGAGTTTTCTCTCAAAGAGAAATAGAAATATCGGAAATAGAAAAAACAGCCATATCTCCTAAATCGAACCACAATTAATACAAAATATATTTATTATTTTACCTTAAAATACCTTCATCTGTTTACCTCCGTCAAAGTCGGTCAACAGAAACATCTAGAGCATTACCTAATGTTCTAGATATTTGCCGTGGAACGGAACGGAATGTAAACATCACGAAAATGGAACAGTCTGATTGCTTTGGTACGTTACGAAACGTGATCATAATATCCTTCCAAGATGGAACTTTATCCAATATTTCATGTGGAAAGAACTCGTGGAGTGCGCGACGCAAAGTATGTTAAGCGCGACTGGATAGGGTTGACGAGTTCAATTAAATATGCCATTGATACTATGATTTTTTTATTATTTCTTATTTTTGAGTTTTGGATTAGGTGTTGTAAATGGATAACCGTTGAGGGTTCATACACGCTCCGATCTACCGGACGGTTTACCTGCGCAGGTAAACCGACGGTTTGCCTGTACAGATCAACTGCACGACGGTAACGTGTATGGGGACACTCCGGTATACCGTATGGTGTTCAGTTCTGTAGCGATGGCATCGATTGGAGACGATGACGCCCCATGCGGCGTCTCACGAAACAATTTATTTTTGATCTTACGCCGGTCGCCTGCACAGGTTCAAAATACTGCACAGGTCTGTTCCCACACACAGTTCGGTGTACCTGCGCAAGCATCAGATATGCTCAGATACATAACATAACAGGTACAAAATATAACAGATAGACCTCCGGTGCACCGTAGTGTGTATGGCAGGCATTAGAAAGGAAGTCTAATTGGTTCAGTACGTTATGAGATGTTATCATGATATCCTTCCAAGATGGAACTTTATCCAATATTTCATGCGGAAAGAACTCGTGGAGTGCGCGACGCAAAGTAAGCGCGATTGGATAGGATTGACGGGTTAAATATGCCATTGATGCTATAATTTTTGGATTAGGTGTTGTAGATGGATGACCATTAAGGATTCATACGGTCTACCGGACGGTTTACCTGCGCAGATTGGCCTGTACACGTCAACCGAACGACGGCCTTGAAATGAGGCTTTTACTTTAGTTTGTCATTTATCATTACTTCCCAGAAATTGACGCTTGTAAGCGACAGTGGAATAATATACGGTGTGTTTTTTTAAAATGAACTCATTCTATTTCCGGCTAGCGAAAAAAATATTTAAAAAAACTAATAATGCAGTTTTAGTTTTAAAAAAATATGGCCTCGTAACTTCTTTCAGCATTTTTCGCGAATCCTTAGAGATTCGGATTTCGGATTTGGCCCTGAAGGCCCATTTGAAAAATTCACCCTGTATATTTATACCTAAACGATGAGGCAGACGTGCTACCTGGTGGAAAACAGTCACCGTCGCCTTTGGACATTTGCAACACCAGGAGTTGCCAATGCAGCGCCGGCTTTGGAGGAGAGCTCTTTTTGTACCTTTTTTGAAGAGCCCCATGTATAACGATGGCCGCAACAAATACTGTCTGTATTAATGAATTTTATTTATATTTAGAGTAAATAAATTATTATTCTATTCTATTCTGTTTCTGCACAAATCTGGTAACCCTGATGAAGTTTGAACGGGATCGATAACTTTGTTGCGTGTTCAAAGTGTACGGTTTACTCGCTACAAAGGGTTTCGGGGAGCACACTTGTTCCACTATTGTTGAGTTGATCTTTTATATGGAAATCGTTTGCACCGACCCGTTTAGTTGGTGGAAAATGTGTGCATTGACACTCCAATTGCAGTTGGACTTCAGCTAGTTAAATGTTAAATATGAGGGAATTTAAATTTAAGTTAGTAATTCACATAGAACTCAAATCATTAATTCAATTTGAAGGTTAAAGCTGAATCACTAGACCTTATCATTGGCCAAGTACGATACGAACTTGCAAACAAAGGGTTTCGTAAAAATTTAAATTAAATGAAATCTGATGGATGTTCTTTAATTTTTATTTTTAGTATTTGTCAACAGAGACTTAGTAATAGGGTTCCGTTTTTACCCTTTGGGGTACCGAACCCTAAAATAAACCTTGTCCATCTAATATGAAAGTTACTGCAACCAAGACTTAGCTACAAACGTAACCAAAATTGTTTCCTAGAGTATCCATGGATAAAAATATAGGTACCACTAAATTATCTACATACTTTCTTTTCACACAAATAATACAGAAATCAAAGGTATAATTTGAATATTCATCAAACGAAATTACCTTATTATTCATATTATTAAAGTTATCAAAGATGAAAGAAATGATTAGAATCAAGAGATAGGAGAAGATAACATGTAAAACATCTTTACTGAATTCATTTTAGTACACAAACAAAATTAGTCGTTTCGAAAAAGTTCCGTAAACAACGTTTAGCGTAAACTCGGAATGTAAGGGAGCCTGTAACGAACCTGTTTACCAAACAAGTTTGTAAGACAAGCAACACACTTACACATACAGGCATATGGCTCAACAAACGTTTAGTTCTCAAGTCGTTTAATCCTACTTGTACCCTTAGTATGAGTTTTTACGTTTTTACAAAAATTACTGGTTTTGTATTTGTTTTCGTATTTGTTTGTACATTTCCAATAAGCACCTTTAGCGGAATGTATCAGAACTGATTGGAAATGTATGGGAAATACGTAAACAAATACAAAAACACATTTTTTTATAATATAGAAGTAGAAGACGAGCATGCAGTCTATCTGATGGTAAGTGGCTTCTGCCGCTCATGGACATCAGCAATCAATCTCAGATAGGATTTTATACTCCTACCTCAGGTCGGCCACAGATGCGCCCTGAGGACTAAGCTACATAGTCTTGAAAGTATGTCTTCCTTACCACACCAAACCAGAACACAGCAGCGCTTAACACTACTGTTAATAGGCAGAAATAGGTGTGGCAGCGGTGTCGCCGGAGTCGAACCAGAAAGTGTTTCACCTTCAAATTTATTATTATTATGATGAATGAATGGATAAAGATTTAGTCTAATTTTAAATCCCCAAACTTTAATGGGCCGAATGAGCTTTTGCCCGCGGCTTCGCTCGCGTTACGAAGTAATATTTTCATCCCCTATTTTATCCCCTTGGGGGTAGTAGGGGGGGTAATTGATCAAAATCCTTTCTTAGCGGATGTCTACGTCATAACATCTACCTGCCTGCCAAATTTCCGCTCGATCCGTCCAGTGATTTGGGCTATGCGTTGATAGATCACTATGTCAGTCACCTTTGAGTTATATATATTGAGATTTCAATAAGCGTTTTGGTGAGATATCCACCACCTATCCATGCATCAGCCGTTTGATGTCCACTGCTGGACATTGCCCTCCCCTAATTGACGCCACTCCAACCGATGAGATATATTTTTGTTTAATTCGTTATTGATTGGCTACTTCATTTGTATACTTCACACACTTTGAGACATTTCTAAAAACTCTTTGCATTTAGGTTTCTTCATGATTGTTTTAATTCAGCATTTTTGCCCTTGTGTAGTCATATCGATTATATAGGTGACATGAAAGATATGAAAACTCAGACATGTAGATTTCTTGCAAATTTTCTTTCACTGTTAGAATTGTGTCACCTAGAATTAAAACGAAACTCATAACCATTCAGCTATGAGATCTTATATAATACATTACTATATTTATGCCGATCGTTTTAGAAAACTTCGAAAGAACTCATCAATAGGTATCGAACATGTTTGATTTTGAATCACCCAAAGAGCTGTTTCAGGATTGAATTTATTCAGCGACACATCACAGAACGTTCGAGACCTTTGACGGTAGTCACTTTGCTATCGACTTGAGCTTTGAGTTTTTCTAAAGCCTCACCTCAATTACATATTGAAACAAAACTATTGAACATTTCGTGTGTTTTATTCGCCTCAAGTTTTTGTGCTCATAAAAGTTTACGATTCTTCGAAAAATCGAGGGTTCGATTTTCAAAATTCCCAAAAAGGTAATTAAGTTTTCTGTTAAACCAATGTTACTGCTTTTTCGCAATATTTTAATGATTCTATTGAAATCATCTACACTAATATTATAAAGAGGAAAACTTTGTTTGTTTGTTTGGTAGTAATGAATAGGCTTAAAAAACTACTGGACTGATTTTAAAAATTCTTTCACCATTCGAAAGCTACATTATCCACGAGTAACATAGGCTATATTTTTTATGAAATACATTTGATAAATATATTTTGAGGCGGTACAAAGTTTGCCGGGTCAGCTAGTCATCTATAAATTAAAATGAAATATTTATAGTTGGCTTACCCAAAAAGAGCTGATTCGAAAATATTCAAGTATATATACATATAGGATTTCACCACCACAATATTTTTCTGGAAACTAGATCCTCTGGTATAGAATTGATCCTTAAAACTACACGGGAACATAGCTGTAGGCAACAAAAAAATGTGAGTTTCGATCAAGATGTGTAAACATAACCGTACCGTATGAAATGAGGGTGAGATTTTAAAATAACTAGAATATTCAGTATACGGAAAAAATAGCTATATAATTATATAGCTTAGCTTATTGAACTACAAGTAATTTACAACTTTTAACTGTTAATGTTATCTTTGTAGGCAAACCCCTTCAAGTTCAAATGCGCCTATACTTACAACTGTAACACTTATTTCTGCCTTATAAGTTATAACATCAGTATACTAGATTGAACACTATCGTAAGAAGTGTGGCCAATCTCTCCGAAGTACGAGTAAAAGCAGTATGTATGTTCGATATATCTTTACTAATATTATAAAGAGGAAAACTTTGTTTGTTTGGTTGTAATGAATAGGCTCAAAAACTACTGAACCGATTTTAAAATTTTTTTCACCATTCACGAGCCTCATTATCCACGAGTAACATAACTACATTTCATATCAAATATTTTGATAAATAGATTTTGAGGCGGGGTACAAAGTTTGCCGTGTCAGCTAGTATTTGATAATACGTAAAACTATTTTACGAGTGTTTAGATATTTCTAAGCTCAGACATGAATCGAATTTCATTTGTCATAATTACACATGTCCATAAGCGGTTATAGTCTAAAAGATGAATTAAAATATCTTTTCTGTGGTTTCGGGTTACGTATTCTTCTTTGTGTTAATTCATAGCATCAACAATACAGAAAAAACCTAGTATGGGAACGTGCGTGTAAATATCGTCCAGAATAATAAAAGAAAAATCACATCCCGATAAAGCTTTAGATCCCGGTATGTTTACGTATTTAAAACTCGACAATCGTTAATCCTCAAGTTGATATACCTTGTATAACGTGTATAGTGTGATACATTATAATCCATAGAACAGTTTCCGTGACATATGACGTCGATGTTTTGGTTCGGGACAAGCAAAAACGTTGCACTGCGACAGCTCGGTGCGGATTTGCCTGGCAATTGTACTGCACATCTGTCATGTTTATTGACTGGTCGGTGTATACATGATGCATCGGCTTTTAGATATGTTGGAATTGTAATGTCGTGTCTGTTGAATGAATGGATGTTGTAATTTTTATGTTAAAACTAGCTGACCCGGCAAACGTTGTATTGACATATAAAAAAAAAAAGTTAAGGGTGAACAACCCTTATCACTTGGGGGTATGAAAATGGATAGTAGCCGATTCTCAGACCTACTGAATATGCATATAAAATTTGATGAAAATCGATAAAGCTATTTCGGAAGAGTACGGTTACTAACATTCTGACACGAAAATTTAATATATAAGATTTATATGAGTATGTGGATGTATTCATGATTCATCAATTCAAACGTGATTTTTTTCTCAGGGAATCCAATCGTATGTGGGTTTGATTATACATATTGATTACACTTACCATGAGGTGGTACTGATTGGTCCTCTACTACTTCTGTATTATAAAAAACAATCCGTGACTTATGACGTCGATGTTTTGGTTCGGGACAAGCAAAAACGTTGCACTGCGGCAGCTCGGTGCGGATTTACCCGGCAATTGTACAGCACATCTGTCATGTTTATTGACTGGTCGGTGTATAAATGATGTATCGGCTTTTAGATGTATTGGAAATGTAACGTATCGTGTACATATTGGATAAACAGTAAGAGTGATTCTAAAATCAAAGATAGATACCACTGTGATGTGTATCTATCTTTGATTTTAGAATAACTACAGTTTTTTGTCCATCTATTTATATTTTCGGTAAATTTTGGAAACAGTTCAACTGATTTGGACTAGACTTAAACTTCAAATATAACATTTATATTTTTTTTTTTATAAAACACTTATTTTTGTAAACCCACTTCACAGAACGTGAAATCCACCAGATGGTACCATTAGCGTGGCGGTATACATAATAGCAGTAAGATAGAAATTTTGCATAGATATAACGTTTCCTGCATTACGTATCCAAATATCAATTTTGGAAATGAGCAACTTTGAACGAGCGTACGGGCGGCCAGGTACAATGATTTATAACGGATGCATTACCATTCATCCACCGGGATAATGGATGGCACGGACAGACAAACGTTCCCACTGGGTCTATGCAGGTCAGTGCAGGACAAATTGCGCCTCTGGGAGATTGCAGCTTGCGGGATAGAACCTAAAAAATTGAGATAGTTTTGGGATTTAGTCCGAATAAAATAGTGGAAATAAATTGTTACAGATTCGTTATAAACAAATGTTATTTGTTAGTAAGCAGTGATGGGATTTCAGCCGGTCACGTTTACGGTCCAGAGTTTAAATCCCAGGTATGTATCACATTTTACGACTTTGTAAGCATATTAGATTATACGTAACGGCGGCGGAAAACTTAGCCTGAACCAAGCCTGCAAGTTCTCTAAAACTAAGAAGTCTACCCATCCGCACCTGGCCAATGTCGCGGATTGGCCTAAGCACGTCTTCATTTAAAAGAAAATCCGTGCCCAGCAGTGGTACAACATAGAGCAGATACCTGTACCCAGAAATAGGACAATATGAAAGTGACACTTAATCATGATGACATTTGTCAATTGCTGAAAAACGATTACTTTCCGTGTTGGCCATAAATAAACTAACCAAGTATGTACAGGACAAATCGAATGTTGTTTAGCTGGTTCGTATTGGCCAATTGGGAATTAAATACAAACATGTTTGTATACATTTCATTTATTTAAATGGTTTGGTATAGTGCGCGTAAAACTGGTAGTCCGCTCTGAATATAGAAATGAATCGCGACGCCATAGAAAATTGTATGACTACACCTGCTCGCAACAACTTCAGAGCGGACTAACAGTATGGCGCGGACTATACAATGAAGTTGGAAAATAGAGTAGCATACGAGTAGGCAAGCGACCTGATGTTAAGTGGTGATTGCAACTCAGGGTCAGCTGTCCCCGACTCCAAATACGACAGGAGTCCTGCTTAAAGTAGATAAAAAGCCTATGAAGAGCAAGGCCTTTCAGCTTCAAGAGTCCATTCTCAAATCCTTTTAGATGGTTGTATTAGTCACTGCGTTGCGCAAATGTCAGTACCAGAGAATTCTCCATAAAATTCCTTAAGTAGTGTGAAGTCTACCAAGCCACTTAACATGCCCTTAAGCATTTTTAAACTAAAAAAAACAACTAGGACCGGTACCTCATCAGATACAGAGGTACAATAGTATAAGAAGTCTCTCTTCTTTCAAACCAGACCTAATCGAACTTATACCTAAAAACTGCTATAAAAACAAATCGATACCACGGAGCAAGTAAAGAAATAGACAATGAAGTATAGCTGTAACCTAGTGTCAGGTTATTTGCATACGACCTTATTGAAAAGGTCTAAAAGTAAGAGGCTTTTTGTAATAAAAGCGCTATCGTATACGAGACTGATCCGCGATGGGAAGCCGATTTGATGTGATTTTTACTGTCGAATACAATGAGAGGCATAAAAAATTTATATCTATTCCATTTTATGGTGTGAAGCGAACATGATGTATGAGTAGTTTGTACTAGAACAGCATAATAATCTAATACATAATTTTAATTTTATGGCATACCTACTAGCGTTTGCTCGTAACTTTTTTTCATAATATAGGTGTAGCTGCGAGCATACAGTCCACCTGATGGTAAGTGGCTACTGCCGCACATGGATATATGTAATCAACCCAAGATAGGATTATATATTCCTATCTGAGGTCGGCCACAGATGCGCCGCTACCCCTGAGGACTAAGCTGGAACGCCTCGGAAAAGTCTGTCTCCCTTACCACACCCTTCAAACCGGAACACAGCAGCGCCTAACACTGCTGTTATTAGATAGAAATAGGTGTGGCGGTGGTACCGCCGGAGACGAACCACAAAGGGTTTTACCACCTTCAAAGACTTCGTATGCGTAAATTATAAAATGAAATATTTATACAAATTTTATAGTACTCACGTGGGGGAGTTTTCACCATATGTATAGGTATCACGAGCAATGGGTTCCAGGTTTGATTATAGGCCAGACAAACATTTGAATTATGAATTAGGATATCTGGTCAGGTTCTGAATGTTTATGTATTATGTTTGTTGTGTGTTTTTTTTGTGTTTGTCTATGTGTGTGTCCGTGACACACGGAATCCTAGAATCCGGGGGCTATGGTATGAAATTCTCCAAGGTATATTGTTGGTATATTATACCTTGCAGAATTTTGCCATGTTTGGCTGCAATATTTTTATGCCCCAATTCTGCACGGGTCTCCCTTTAGGTCAGTTTAGGTTAAGGTCGCTAGCCAATTGAGTATTGGTTGATTTTGATCTTGAGATGTATATTTTAGAGAAAGTTTAAACACTGAAGCAGGTTTCCTCACAAAAATATCATTGTGCCTAATGATTTTTTTCTCTTTATCCGTTTTAATTAATTCAATGTCGCTTTCGTGATTTTCGCCTGTTTTTGCTTTAACAACCAGCTACTTGAGTTGTATCGATATCTCGTGATCATTACTGGTGAAAATTTCAAGATTCGGTTAAGATTACAAATTGGGAATCTCTTTGAAGTACATTTTATAGTTATCTATTATTATGGTACTTAAGTTGACCTACTTGGAATACTTATAGGGCATAAGGGCATACATGGTGATAGAAAATAATCAATGTGACGTATTTTAAAGATTTACGTGGAGTGCTATTAATAATGAATCTATCCAAAATTTGCCTGCAAAAGATAATCGTTTGAAATTTTTTTCATACCACACTTGGTGAAATCTTTGGTAGGTAAAAATACGATAGATTGAATATTAATATCGTACGTGAATCAAATATCATGGTACATAATATGTAATCGCAACCACTATACTGCTTTACAAGACACAGTATTGCGGGTTCATTCCCCGACAAAAATCCGAATAGATCAATTTAAGTCAATTTTTGTTCTAGATCTGATTTATATACTTATTGCTACTGAATGCCGGATGCCTGTCTTAAAATAAACTACCGAGAGATCTACCGAGAGCTACGAGAGCAAAGACGGTTCCTTTGAATATACCTTTAAAATCACTTCAAAGCTTATTTGTAAAAAGCAAGTGGAGTTCTTCAAAATGTATTTGGGTCAGGGCTGCGAGATTGCTCCTCAACGAGCTTTAATACACCCCCTATTGATTATATTACGTCGATATGCTCCTCTTAGCGCTATTTGATATTCAGCCGTATAAGGGCCGCCCCACACTTGTTAATAATAATGTAATCTAGAAATCTGAATACCAAAGGAATCGTAGTGCGGTTCCAACCGCTGAATATTTTGAGGTGCAACACTTCACGAGGCAATATTTAGCTTCATGTAACAATTTTTTTTATAACGAGGGACACAGGATTATGTGGGACTTTTACAACACTAAACAGATTTGCTAAGGCAGTGCTTGCAGTAAAATAGATTATATACTCATTTACTAGTAATATTGTTCAAACAATATTATTTATATATTACTAGTTCGTTCAAACAATACTAGTTACATTACATATATTACATATTTGAAGGTACCACCTTCCCTCTATGGTTCCACTCCGAAGGCACCACCGCCGCACCTATTACTGCCGTGTTCTGAATTGAAGGGTATGGTAAGAGAGACATACTCACCCGAGACATTCCAGATCTTCGGTAGGACTTTTAGTCTTAGCTGGGGTTGATTACAGGTGTCCATGAGTAGTAATAACACTTACCATCAGGTGTATTAGGTACATACTCATTAGCTACTTAAATACTTATAAAACATACATTACACATTGCATTCCACATTACACATTACATTACACATTGCATTACCCATTACATTAGACACGTCTGAACCCGTTCTTAGAAGTTGTTCAAAACGGAACGCGAATGTCTGAGTGATTGAAATAATATCGGTTCATGAAATTTAATGAGGATTTTGCTTACAATTCTCTTAAGTAACTACACATTGCATTACACATTACATTACACATTACATTACGAATTGCATTGCACATTACATTACACATTGTACATACATACATTACACAAAAGACGCGTCTGAACCCACCTTTACACCTCGAGTCAGTCGATGTTTTAATTTGGACGCATTTAATTACAGTTGGAAGAAGTTGTTCCAAACGGAACACGAATGTCTGAGTGATTGGAAAATATTGGTTCATGAAATTTAATGAGGATTTTGCTTACAATTCTCTTAAGTAATTACACGCTACTTCAATCTTGTAATCACGGAAAATTCCATCTTGAAACAATACAATGTATTGTAAATGGTATGTGTTGTAATACCTAGAACTAGTTTGTTCCAGTTGAAACCGGTTTGTTTATATTTAATTCGGATAAGAGTGGTTTCAGCGGAGCTCGGTTGTCGTTTAAATTTTTAAGTAACTGGTTTGTGCTGTGTAGTTTTTAAATATTGTGTGTTATTTATATATAATGAATTGTTATTTGCAAAATTAATACAAAAAACTTTGAATCTCTATAGTATTCAAACTCCGGCGACGGAAATATTCGTTAGAAACATTACATGCCTGAAATTTTTCACACATCGTAAGGAAACCTGCATACCTTAGAGATCTATAAAAAAATCTCAAAAAAAGAAGACAGGTATGCGAAGTCTACCAATACGCACTTGGCCAGCGCGGTGGACTATGGCCCAATCCTTCTCATTATGAGAGGAGACCCGTGCCCAGCAGTGGGACAGTGGGTTGTTGATGATGAATTTTTCACAAAAAAATGTTAATGCGCGAAGTCTAACAATCCGCCCTAGGCTAGAATAGTTGACTATGAACCTATATTCTTCTCATTTCCAAAGATGTCCACGAGTGGGACGACAATGTGATAATCAGCACATTTTACATATTTTCTAAATATTTCGACTTGTAAATACGAAAACTTTAAAGGGAAACTATTTCGCATCAAAAGCAGCTAAGGCGGTGCTTTTAACAACATAGACAAAAGGTAGCCCCAGGCGATATTAGCGCTCGGGAACTACGTCTTCTACAATAACAACGTACAGAAACATTCTCAATTAACTTACATTCCCTGCAAGTAAAGGCTTTTCAAAACGTTCTGTATTATTGCTACCAAAACTTTCATTAATTCGTTTATATAACTACAAAACTTGTGACTTACTCTTTAAATAAGAGACACTTGAACTTATACATATACTCGTACTTATACTTTGTAACTTTTTTTAAGAGACGATAAACTGGTTTAATTGAATTTTTATGGAAGCTTTAAAACAGCTTCACTAATTTTTATGGTATTTTCACTTAAATATAAAACACTTATCAAAGAATGGCAGAGACAATTATATATGCCGAAACATTACAAACAAACGCAAGTACTTGCTCAGCCGCGTTTACTTGCTTGTATTCACAAAATCGGAAAACTTTGAAAAACTCAACATATAAAATTTTGAATTTACAGCCAAGATATTTTTATATTTTAAATTTAACCTGAAACCTTAATTAAGACGACGAACTGCAGCGGGCTAAAGCTCACAAAATTCTAAATTAACTTCCATTTTCTAGACGTCTTTTCAAACATTATATTCTTCGACTAACATTACTATCTTACATACAGACGTTGCTAGTATTAGTAACTTGTTTGGACAATAGAACAGGCGAGGGCCTCAAAAGTTTGTCCTCTTAGATAGGATCGCACCTGCGTCTTTGACTGACCTTAGAATGTGATGTTATTTTAAAACTATACATTCTCAGACTCATGAACAACCCATTATTGTCCCACTGCTAGGCACGGGTCTCCTCTCATAATGAGAAGTTTTAGGCTATAGTCCACCGCGCTGGCCAAGCGCGTAATGGTAGACTTCACATACCTTTAAGATTTTTTATATAAATCTCTCAGTTATGCAGGTTTCCTCACGATGTTTTCCTTCACAGTTTAGCAAGTGATAATTAATTTCTAATACGCACATAACTTTGAAAAATCAGAGGTGCGTGCCTGGGATTTGATCCTCGGACCCCTCGATCGAGAGGCTGAGTTTTTTAACCACTAGACTATCACTGCTTACATTCTCAGACTAACACTATCTTATGTAGTACAAGGTTTTCTAATACGAGTAACTTGTACGTTATACTTGCACTTGCGTTAAACTTTGTCTTCGACAATAGCAACGCACCTGCGACTGTAATTGGCCTTAGATCACTCTGATCTTATTTTCCAACGATACATTATATGGCTAATACTGTCTTACGTAATACAGGTGTTAGTAGTACGAGTAACTTGTTTGGACTATGGAACAGGCGAGGTGTATACAAACTTTATCGTGGGAGATAGAAGCGCACCTGCAACTGACCTCCGGTGGCTCCAATCGTGTTTTTCAAATCACGATTCATTCTTAGACTCTAAAACTATCTTACATAAACGGCTAGATATGAAAGATCTCAAATTACCACCAATCTGATAATTACATTCATCTCCGATCGTATATTTATAAATGTCTAATAATTGTAATTTATCTAATACAAGCTGAACCGGCAAACGGCGTGTTGCCATATAAATAAAAAAATGTTAACCCCTTATCACTTAGGGGTATGAAAAAAAGATAGTAGCCGATTCTTCGACCTACTGAATATGCATTTAAAATTTGGTGAAAATCGGTAAAGCGTTTGGGTGGAGTACGGTAACTAAAAATATGACACGAGAATTTTATATATTTATCTTTTCTAAATTTAATCTATATTATTTCTCGGCTTCTAATATTAGCCTACGTAACAGCGTCTTGCCCAAATAACGTAGTTAGATGATAGAACAGGCGAGGCGTTCAAAACTTTGTCTTCGGGATAGCAACGCACCTGAGACTGACCTCAGGTGACTCCGATCTTGTATTTCAAACGTTACATTCCTAGGCTGCTAACTTACTAGCTCACCTAATACGAGTAACCCGTTTAGACGATAGAACAGGCGAGGCGGTTCAAAACTTTGTCGTTGAGAAGCAACGCACCTGAGAATAACCTCGGGCGACTCTGATCTTGTATTTTAAACGTTACATTCCCAGACTATAACACTTTCTTACTAGCACGCCTTATATAAGTAACCTGTTTAGAGGATAGAACAGGAGAGGCATTCAAAACTTTGTCGTTGAGAAAAGCAACGCACCTAAGACTGACCTCAAGTGACTCTGATCTTGTATTTCAAACGTTACATTCGCAGACTCTAACACTGTCTTACTAGCTCGCCTAATACGAGTAACCTGTTTAGGCGATAGAACGGGCGACACTTTCAAAACTTCGACTTCGGGGATAGTAACACACCTGCGTCTGACTTTCGATGACTCTGAACTTATTGAAGTTGTCTGTGCATCCTTGGCTTTCAGTAATTACTTAGCGTCACCTAGTCTGGGTCGTTTGTTATTTCTAGTACATAAAAAGACACAACGACGAAAAAAGGAGATGTAACAATAATAATTTCACAAACGAGATCCAGCACTATGGTTTAGTTATATTAGTTTGTTAAGTGTTTCAAATAATGGAGGTCAGTGATCTGTATTGAGTGACCAATCCAATGTTTAGAAAATAAAATAATGTCATAGAAATTAATAAAGGCATTCTGTACAATCGAACTATAGGACCACGCGCATGAAAACCTTTATACGTAATACTATCCTAAAACTCCAAACGACTTTTAATCTTTCATTTATACGCACTTAGCGACAGATTTATTATAAATCATAAAATTCCATTGTTTCCAACAAAGAAATGGAATACGCTCAAATGTTCCAGCTTAGCTCTCCAGAGCTCTGTGCCCGTGCACTATCAATGTGTCTCCCGGGCAATGAGGAAGTGTCATTGCACAGAGCCTGTACTTACTTCCATAAAAAAGTAAAATTTAAACACGCCTGGGAAATCTTCACGCGAAAGACCTGTTGGATATAAGTTTCTCGCAAAACTCCCTGATTAAAATGCTGTAATAAAATGGAAAGCGCCATTTACGGTTTTAATGGTTTTCGCCGACAATCCATTATTGTTCCAATGCTGGGCTCTGGGCTGGCTCTATTCTGAAAATGACAAAAATTTTGGCTATAATCCGATAAGCTCGTCAAATGCGGTTTTTAGACTATGCGTTATTGAGAAGATTTTTAAATGACTCGCAGTGCAGATTGTTTTCCTTCGCCGTTAAGCTAAATTATAAATAATTTCTAATACACACGTCACTTAAAAAATCGTGTCGTCTGTGATTTGAAGCTTGTAGCCCCAGATTTAAAAGCCGAAAGAACCGTTTTAAACGAAAGGAAAATATTTACAAACCAACGGTGTTTATTATTATATACGTAACGGAAAATTTGAATGAAATTTTTTGCGCATTAAGGTTTTCCATATATCTCCCCGGGAGGGTAAATGGAAGGTAATGCTAAGCTTGTTTGTTGACACACCAACGCTCTCAACGAGGTCTACGCGCTCCATGAAACCACTTTTATCCGGAATCAAATATAAACAAACCGGTTTCAACTGGAACAATACGTTCGTTTTTGGTTTTATTATTTTTGGATGAAAAGGTTGGACCCAAATGTAGGTATTTTTATACAAAAATACAAGAGATTGGACACGCACGGTTCCGGCATAACATAGGTACTGTAACTAAAAACCGTTTTTATTAACATGTAATACATATCGATACACTAGTATAGCCAACCGTTACAACGATACAAACGAATCGAAAAACGTATGAAAGCAAAATATAAAACTAATTTAAACACTTTTTAAGCCTTATTCGCTCCGTCTCTTTTCCACTTTCAACACTCGCTGAGGTGAAAAAGAAACGAAGGTACACCAATAAATGTGTTGAAACAATTAGTTATTACCAACTAATAACTCGACACCAGAAACAAGCTGAGCTTCTGATATCGATATGAGAAAATAGTTGAAGGTGGTAGAACCCTTTGTGGTTCGACTCCGGCGGCACCACCGCCACACCTATTTCTGCCTAATAACAGCAGAGTTAGGTGCTGCTGTGTTCTGTTTTGAAGGGTGTGGTAAGGGAGACATACTTTTCCTAGGCGTTCCAACTTAGTCCTCAGGGATAGCGGCGCATCTGTGGCCGACCTCTGGTAGGAATATCTAATCCCATCTGGGGTTGATTACAGATGTCCATGGGCGGCAGTAGCCACTTACCATCAGGACTGCATGTTCGTCTGCTACTCCTATATTATAAAAAAAAAGTTTTCCATATGGATAAAACGAAATAGCGGCTACGTAACAGTTTCCCAATAAAACTGAGAACGAATGCCTAAGTCGGGGATATACTTATCATTGTATTAACGTCTATTCTATGCTGAAACCTCGAGGGATTGAACGAATCTCAGATAATGCCGCTTCAATATAGGTTTTTGTTATCGGCCGAGTCGACGTACTGTCGCTTACCTTGGGTAAGGAAAAGTTCTGTACAATAAAAGTCTGATTTTTTTAACAAAATGTACCTACGTTTTTGTGAATCTTTTCTTTCGCGAAAAATGTCAATATCTCGTCTTAAAACTATGATGTAATAAACTATGATTACATTCATTGTATTAGTTTGTTCTAAAAGTGATAGAACCCTTTGTGGTTCGACTCCGATGCTACCACCGCCAACCTATTTCTGCCTAACGACGGTAGCGTTAAACGCTGCTGTGTTCTGGTTTGAAGGGCGTAGTGACGGAGACATACTTTTCCGAGGCGCTCCTGCTTAGTCCTCAGGAGTAGCGGCGAATCTGTGACCGGCCTCAGAAATATCTAATCTTATCACCCCCACCACAGCCACAGCCACTTACCATCAGGTGGAATGCATAAAAAATCGTTTGCTACCCCTAAAAAAACAACAACAAAACGCAATTTACTCTTTTGTCAAAACCCTAAAAATATCAGAGAGCTTAAACCATCCTCTTACCCACAATTGTATCAATATATTATTTCATTATGGGTACGGGTCTACGAAATTGGATAATGTAGGTACTTTTACTTACTCATACGTAACATCTACTATTTCATTGAGTTTTTGTGCCTGTAATAGGCATCTCGAAATTTAATTTTCGAAATAAATTGCCCTTCTCCTCTGTGACGAATTAAATTACTTATTGTATGTCGGGGTTATTCGGTATACTTGATAACTGAGTACATTTATTATGAAAGTATAGGTAAGAAATAAATTATTTTATATGTTTTTTACATACCCATGCTATGTTCTTAATGTAGTGGGTATCATGGATTGGATTTTTTAATGTATTGTGTATTATCGAGTGTTCTTCTGTGTATTGTATACGCTGACTGCTGGTGACATAGATTAGAAAATATAAGTCACTCCTAGCAAGAAAATGTAACCAGTTTTGACAATTGAAATAGTTGCGTAAAAAAGATTTGCCACGTCTCCGTTCTAAAATGTCCCTAAAATATTTGGAATACTTGTCTACTTACTATGTAAATAACGCAGTATTAGTTATTTATTCGTAAATTTTCTCTAAAAATGTTTTTAATTTGTTAAGAATCCAAAAAAATAACTGACAAATCAGCCGTTTGTGGCTTTCTTTACTAATGTATGATTGGTGATTGAACTAGGACAGAAAACTAGAAAGCTTTACCGGGAATCGATCCAGGAATTACTTTATAGGAGAAATATTTGGTTACCAATGCGCCACACAGGTCATCTCAAGTAATTGTTTAAGGTGTCTTTAAATTGTAAAATATCCATAACAGGTTGAGCCCAGCCCCCATTTACCTAATTTCATATGCTTGTAAAAAAGCGTCTATTTTTAAATATGACTCATTAAAATCTAAAGATCCTACTAGAAATAAAATAAATGTACGCCATTTACAGACCAACCCAAACCATCCAATAACATCCGCCAATTTCGCACACAAAAATGAAACATAAAATTAAAACGCTAACCAACGTACATATCTAATTATCATAAATTTAATAAATTACTAACAAACAAAGAAGATCCGTGCACTCATTTTGTGCAAATTCATCCATTCCCGGGTCTAAATACGGGGCAATCTCCGGGATTCCGGCCCACAACGGAGCTTATTTCACGCATGCAAAATGCATAATTAACTTATATTAACATACGGCGCCGCGTTCACGCCAGCGACTTAATCACAACAGAAGACGCCTTTCGAGATTATGAACCGCGACGACGTATGTAACCGTCAGCGAGCGAACGACTAATGATAAATAGTTTAAGAAATAAGTGCGCCAATTATATCTATCCATAACTTAGGATGCAACTTGCATCGTTTCATAAGCAGTCTTCCTGTCATGCTTGCCACACACCCGTGGGTCGAGAAGAAAGCGGATTAAATGACGCGTGCGGGTGAGACACACGTACGGACTTAGAACTGCGTGCCAAATAAACTAAATAAACAATTTCAGGTGCTTAAGAATTGAATGGGTGACCGCAACTAGCTATACATGCGCTTCTCGGCTTCAGAAGTTATTATCGTAGACGTAGCCATTAGACGTAGCCGATGCCAGTTCACAGCCTAAAATATTTCGAAGGCCCTATATGCGTAGACTGCGACCATATGTGGTGTCGTTTCCCTGGGCCTTCTTGGTTCAACTCTCTAGGTGTCCTCCAGATCTCCCCATAGGAAAAGCAGTGAGGAACAAAAATCAGTTATTCTTGTCAAATTATTAATTATTAACAAACAGAGTAAATAACTGATTGTTGAATGAAATACTCGCTCTGTGGAAATATTCCAACAATTAACGCCTCGCCCTCCTCTCATGTATTCGTTACTCGTCTGTTCTCAGTTCCTTACCTAATCTCTCGAGGGTCACAAAAGCAAGTTAGCACAAACGCAATGATATTATTCTCGTTTATTATTAAGGACACAGAAGTGGGTCATACTCAAACTTTACTAGGCATAAACGGGCCGATTAAGTGGCTTGTTATGTTATACTGTTCGCTTTGTGCATACTGTGAATATTCTCTTTGTGGACGAATATGGACAAAGGCTGTTCGAGGATATGGACGAACATCATTGTGAGTACTTGACAGAACAGATTAAACTTGGTTTTAAAGAGCTTTGAGGGTAGAATTGAATTAGTTTTGGTAGTGATGGTATAGATTTGGCGATGTAGGGTGGTGCATCGCTTACCTTCCTAGTTTGTCATGCTGATGAAACTCCTAGGTTCGAATTCTGGAGAAATTTAAACCATTACGCGAGGGATCCGGGTTTAATCCCTGGCCAGATCTAATTGCGTAAATCTACGTGGGAAATTTAAACTTTGTTTGACTATCTTTGTTTCTGTATGGTATTCGTCGAATTCCCGTGTGTGGTTATTAAAGTACGCGAGAATTATTTTAAAAAGAAAACACCCGACTGCTTAAAAAAATTGCAATTCCACAATTTAGACGATTCCACCGTCCGACTTGTTAAAATCGTTCAAACCGTTCGGACTTCAGGTGTGTTATTTATTTAAAGCTTACTATATGAAACATAACATATTTGAAACAGTAACATTTTGCTTTTTCGTCAAAATAGGGGTAGCTTTCCCTTATGATTTCTTAGTTTCATATTACAAGTAACTAATAACCTTACATTTGTAACTGTGGTACTAACGAGGCTATCTGCTAATCCGAGGTGAGAAACGACACGTGACACGTGCTCCATGACAGTGACGAGTGACACTGTCACGGCTAAGCGCGCATCCGTCACTATAAGCCGGAGATGACGTCACTTAGAAAATTATACTTATAAGCATAGATAAGAATAGATCTTGCGCCTTGTAAAAGAAGGAAGCCGCAAATGGCAGACACATACGTAAAATAGCTTACTGTTATTCTATTACGTTTCTGACTGTCATGGTGTAGTTTACGCGGAACAATGCCGACATGTGCAGTTAAGTGGTGCCAAAACAACACGAAATAGAAGAAAATAGTGCGGAGAAATGTCGTTTAATTCGTAAATGCTCTAAAAATTACATTTTTTTAATATTTTTCAACCACGAAAATAGATGACAGTGAGAATTTCAATTGTGAAAACTGGTTACATTGTCTTGTAAGGAGTTACCGAGGATATATTTTAAGAGTGGTAGTAATTTTTGGTGTAACCATGGTGTAAACTCCTGTGTTATTGTTTGAAGGTTTTAACAGTACAAGATTTTCAATATAATTCGCAAGGAAAGAAATACTTGTTTCAACAAAGACTTTTATATACAACTATGACGAACAACTACAAATACTCGTATGACGAATTTCGTTGTAACGCGTCACAGCGTACAACCGTCGCCATATAATCCGTAGTGTCAAAAATTTCTAACCGCGCTCCAAACTTATTGTTGAGATTTGCAATGGTGGAGCAGAATGACCTTTCCACCTTTCTTAACAAGTTGCTTGAAGTTTCATGCTGTGTTTGATTTTAGCAAGTTGTTCTATTACAAGTACTCTACTTAAAGTTATATTATTTTTAGATTAATTTGTGAAATTTTCCAGAACCTACGACTACTACTACTACATTTTTTTCACATGTGAATCTTAAAAGTATTTCAACTGATTTTTTATGGATGTAGTAAACCCTGTAGCGTAATCGGATGTGACTAGTATTATGACCTTGATAGAATAAGATTCTTGTAATTTCTTGTAATTTGTAGTTAATGTAATTTTGACTATAATAGCAGAAGAGGCGTGAAATATAATACTATAAAATATTTATACTAAAAATTCAAGGCACAAAATCCTATACATACAAAAATTCTTCTGCATTTGTATATTAATAAACCTTGTTCCCAAAAATAAAAATTCGCGAGGTGAATGGTGAGGAAAAAATGGACAGATAAGCTAAAAGTCCCATTGCATTTTGTTTTTGTAATTTCCGCTCTGAATGAGAGGGCTTTTATCTAGTAATAATAAAAGGCTCTCAACAATTAAACAGGTTTTCAACCCGGATAAAAATACCTCTGGCTGGAAATCGAGAATAATAGAGTGGATTTAAATGTGACAGGCTTACTGGGGTGATATTCGGCTTCCCAACTCCTGATCTTTGCGTATTTTTGAAATAATTATAAACTCTACCAATCAACACTTAATCAGCGTAGTGGTCTATACCTAAACCAAAGAATATATATACACTATAGAATATTAGAAATATTAGTAAAATTTCTAATATTCTACCACAATTCTTGAACTCAGATATTTAAATAATTTATTTCAAATGCAATTTATATAAATTAATGTGCTAATTATATTGGTTAATTAAGAAATGAAGTAAATATATATAAGCATAAAATAACAGATAGTGTGTATTGTTATAAGAAATAAAATATTATAAAATGGAACTCACTACTGGCACTTGCTCAAAATACTTTTTTATTCGAGCGTACTTACCAATACAAACGAGGCACACCACTGAGGGATAGCAAATGGCAGGATTTGAGCATAATGGGCGAGTTACACGTGTCAAGTCACTAGAGGCATCCTTCTTCTGAATATAATGGCCTCGTATCGTGTACGGTGCCCTTACGATGCGGGGCTTAGGACATTATCCTTTTACGAGTAGGCTTTTGGTGGATGGTTCATTTTGTTGTATTTTTATTGTATTTTCGACATTGTTAAAATCAAGGCCCTTTTGACAAGGCCCTGATCGGATTTTTATATAATTCAATTTTTAATAACGCCAACAATTCCTTATATTATGCATACATTATTACATTTATTAATAAAATTAATATAGCATTGGATATATTATTTTTATTAATAACTGGTATAAATGGATATAAATAGGAAATGCACAAACTTATTTGTTTAATTTTTAATCTGCTTACTTAGCTTACCGCCAGATAATCACGCCTATTTCTGCCTCTTATGGATGTCCATGAGCAAAAATGGCCACATGCGTTATAAACAAAAAAAATAGACTTAACTAGATATGAGGTCGGCCACAGACGTAGTGCTACATATGAACTAAAATGTAGTCTCGTTTCAAAGTCTCTTACCTCACCCTTACACACAAATTACTATCATAAGATATTATTACAATTATATCTAACGCATACAAACGCAATTAATTTTAATTTTATTACATGTCAGTTCAGCGGTAGCATGTTTGTGGTACTGTCTCGCTGTCAGTGTGTGCTCGTAATTCCCGTAATTAGATGTGTGATGTGATTGTCGGAGGTTCGTACGGAAACCGGTGTACGCTGCAGGCGGAATTAGGTTCGTACTATTGTCCGACGTTCTCTGAAATTAGTATATGGGGTTAATAATTCGTATTAATTTATAATACGAGTAACTATGTATTGTTGCTAATACATTACCGGTTAAAATTTCAAGTGTTACCTATATATTACGGTTTCCAAGATAGCTGTGTGACAGACAGACAGAAGGACGAACTGACAGACAGCGGAGGCTTAGTAATACGGTTCCGTTATTACCATTTTGTACGGAACCCTAAAAATATAGGTATAATTAAACGATCCGAAATTGGCCACAAATGAATTGCTATAAATGGAGTACCTCATATAACTGTCTCTTACCACACACTTACACACAAATTACTATCATTGGATAATATCCAACGCACACAAACGCAATTAATTTTAATTTTATTACATGTCAGTTCAGCGGTAGCATGTTTGTGGTATTGTCTCGTTGTCAGTGTGTGCTCGTAATTCCCGTAATTAGATGTGTGATGTGATTGTCGGAGGTTCGTACGGAAACCGGTGTACGCTGCAGGCGGAATTAGGTTCGTTCTATTGTCCGACGTTCTCTGAAATTAGTATATGAGGTTAATAATAATTCGTATTAATTTATAATACGAGTAACTATGTATTGTTGCTAATACATTACCGGTTAAAATTTCAAGTGTTACCTATATATTACGGTTCCCAAGATATAGCTGTGTGACAGACAGACAGAAGGACGAACTGACAGACACCGGAGGCTTAGTAATACGGTTCCGTTATTACCATTTTGTACGGAACCCTAAAAAGATAGGTATAACTAAACAATCCGAAATTGGCCACAGATGAATTGCTATAAATGGAGTACCTTATATAACTGTCTCTTACCACACACTTACTTACACACAAATTACTATCATTGGATATTAACCAACGCATACAAACGCAACTAATTTTAATTTTATTACATGTCAGTGTCATGTTTGTGGTATTGTCTCGTTGTCAGTGTGTGCTCGTAATTCCCGTAATTAGATGTGTGATGTGATTGTCGGAGGTTCGTACGGAAACCGGTGTACGCTGCAGGCGGAATTAGGTTCGTTCTATTGTCCGATGTTCTCTGAAATTAGTGTATATGGGATGAATAACTTATGTTAAGTAATATACGATTGCAAATTAATTATTCTTATAGGACATTTTTACATAATAAAAGATTGAATAACAGCTATATTCCTAATTTTTCTGACAATCTGAAGAAAATGTCATAAAACCGTTATGACATTTTCTTCTCTAAACAATATTCTTCTTTGTTTTCTAGATAGAACGAGTAAATATGGAATAATCAAATAAACAAGATATATAATTCTTTGCATACATTAAAAAATACTACTAGGTAAATAATACAATTTGAAACTGCCATTAAATAAATTATTAATTAAAATACTTAAAACGACGAGCAATACTTAAAAGTAGTTTTTGCGATATAAACATGAACAAATTTCAGTAAGAAGACTAAAGAACGTTCTTTGATAATACGGTCTACGTTTCCAACTAAGGCGGCACGTTCGTCTTTAATTAAAATTTTCAAAGCATCTTTCAAAATTCGTGCCTCAGTAATTTTCATATCCATTGTTAGGGGTGGTTCGTATTTATTATTAATTATTTATGAACTTCCGTGCTCAGCTCTGCTTTGCGTGGTTTTTCAGTTACGACGTGGGATCTCTAAATATTTTCGAGACGAAATAAGTTGTTTTGGGATTTTGTATTGTTTTATCGTCGCATAAATGTGTCATGTAAATCGGTTTAGACATTTTCATAATTATTTTGTGTGAACCTAAATAAATTTTAAAAAGAAAATTTTATTACTCGTGGATATATTTTTAGTGTAGAGGACCATATTTTGAAAATCACAGACTGTTTTAAAACAATCAAAAATAAATTTAAATAAAGCACTGTGAATCTAATTCAGCTTCCAAATTATATTTGAAAATCTAAACATTCGGATATCCCGTCCCAATATTTCACCGTATGACTATTACTGACTAAAATCCATTAGTGACTTTACGGCCGTAGTTGTTGAAAATTCCGTGATTTTTTGTTCACGAATGTGTTATTTTAGTAAATCGTATAAATATTGTACTATAGTATTCGTTATTAAAGTATTATAAAGTAAGTATAAGAGGGCTAAAGGGTTGAATTTGTACTTGAGGTCGACCACAGATGCGGTTTTCCTATGGATTGGGGTATCTTTACACCAGAGATGTGCGAGATAGCTAAGCGGTGAACAATGTCGAAGGTAAGTTAAGGTGAGCAAGTAAGATGAGCTATGAAAATACTTGGCTATCCTTACGGCCGTAGCTCCAGTCCTTAGCCCGCATACTTTCTTACAAAAACTTGCCTTAATTACCGGAGTTAAGGTAAGCTAAGCAAATTAAAATAAAGGAGTCCTATTGATGGATTTGACATACGTTTAACTTAGCTACCTCGCTTATCTCTCGAAAAGCACCATTGGAAATTAAGCTACAATCCTTCATGTCAATAAATAAATAAATAAAATGTCTTCCTCTCGCACAATCTTCAGACCCAGCAGTACGCAGCAGTGTTTGAATATGGTTTCTACTAGGTTTAGCGGTAGGATATAAGTTATATCCTCATTGGCTGCTTCCATAGTCCAGTTACGTCACCATACGCATACAAAATAGCAGACAGATGCTCGTCAAAGCCAAATCGAAGTAAAAATGCCCGTACGAGTGCTACTATATCTCGCGCGGTACATTTGTTAGTTTCCGGCCATTTCGCGTCTGAAATACGGCCAGCGATCAATCCGGCGATGGCCACAGCGAGCTGCCGTATCTGAGCTCAGCCACTGGCCTTAACAAATGAAATATCATAAATCAAGCTCGTGGTTTTCAAAATTTTAGTTTTTGGCCGACCCCTGTAGGTACGTGTCAATAACTGAATATTGACACGTATTGAATAGGTATAATCCGCGTAAAACTGCTAGTCCGCTCTGAATATAGAAATGAATCGCGTCGCCATAGTAAATTGTATGACTACACGTGCTCGTAACAACTTCAGAGCGGACTAACATTTTGGGGCGGAATATACCTTTGTATCCTTTCATCTTCATAATATGAAACTAATAAAGTCTTCCCACAATCCCTTCCAGTGTGGTTTGGTGCAGAAATGTATAACAAATGATTGAAACCGACCAAAAGGCCTTTACAAGATCTAAGGACTGCTATGTAATAACAACTTGTCACTGTCTTACCGTGTCAGTCTAAGCACGGAAGCGTACGTTTGCGCCGTCAGTCGAAGACAGCCAACGACGGTCGTAGACTGACATGGGAGTTGTGTGCAACATTCGAATGTCGAAAGTGTGCTACCTACCTTACACACACTCACACACTCCCTTACTTACACAGTCGAATGTGTGCTTCCTCCCTTACTCATAAATGAAGTACATAATATTCACATTTAGTGATATATATTTCGTCTGGATTTAAAACTCTGCAATTTAAAACTCCGTCAAGGATATAACTTGGAACCAGTCAACATCGCATTACTCAGGGTCGGATGTCGCGGGGAACTCGAAACCAACCCTTACGCACCCCCGATCGCAAGACGATACCGTTTAATATGGATCAATGAGTGTTATATGAACGTAACGATGGATTGCTTTTTGAAAATTGATATTGACGAGACAAGTGGTGATAAAAACATTTTTGAAAGGAGGCAGCATATGCTATGGATTCTGCGCCTTAAAGGCAAGACCCTTTTGTATGCCCCATAAAACTACAATTTAAAGAAATTATAAGCCAAAGTATACAAAGAGGAACTGGTACTAATATTAGATGAAATATAGAAGTGCATTCGTAGTTCTAATACTAGGGTACTCTACCTATGTACTATAAGAGATAATGCAATTCAAGAGCTGTTCTCATTTGGCCCACTTGCCGACAAACGATACGTCAGTAAGCACTAATTCCATCAACAATTATTGTGGAATGATACGCACGTAGCTCATATTCCATTTGACGACAGATATGGTATTTGACTCTGTTGTGTAATTATAAGACTTAAACATGATCGCAGTCATTACGGTCGTTAAGTGGCTTCAACCTTAATCTACTCGATTAAAACAGCGGTGTAGCAAGTTATTGCCCAATTAAATTATAAATCACTTGTTCTGAGTTCAAATTAAAATTCGTGTCGAATTCTCATCTAAATAAGTTTGGAAATACTTGCGTTCCAATTTAAAATTTGAATTCGCTTTAAATTTCTTATCACTAAATAATAAAGTTGGAGAAACGGGCGTCCTATTTTAAACTTCATTCGCGAACAAATCTGCTTTTAATGCCGTGTGTTCGTATTTCAAATTTAAATTTGAATCGAATTTCTAGAACGTTCCTTTTCACGTCATTAAATATTAATTGTCTTGCATTGTTAAAAACGGCTTGTCTTACTTCCGATTTTGTTTGCGAACAATGACCTCATTTAAGTAAAACCAATTACCTATGCAAATTAATTAAGATTGAAACTGCTATTCGAATTTAGAGGAACTTATAAGCTTATTTTTAGAGCTTAGACATCTGTAATCAATCCCAGATAGGATTAGATATTCCTACCTGAGGTGGGCCACAGATGCGCCGCTACCCCTGAGGACTAAGCTGGAACACCTCTGAAGCGGTGTTGCCGCCGGAGTCGAACCACAAAGGGTTCTACCACCTTCAAATTACTATTACTTATATAACTGTGCTTTAAGCGTAAATATACAAAAAATAATTAGGCATTTCGCCCATGCATAGCTGTAATCAAACCCAGATAAGATGAAAATTCTACCTTAAGTTTGCTGACTAAATTGGAACGCGTCGGGTAAGTACCTACGCCTAAGTTACCACATCTTTCAATTCAGAATACAGTAACGCTGAACACGACTGTTATTACGCAGAAATAAATATGGCGATGGTGCCTCTGGAGCCGAACCCCAAAGAGTTCTACCTCCATTCATCAGGCAAGGACACCATGATCTAATAAAAAAATGCCCAAATGCCTATATCATTTAATCAAACTGAAGGGCAGCAATGAAAACTAAAAAAAATCTTAAGACGAGAAACTGACACGTTCTTTTGGTATTCTTTTGGTACTATTTGCCATCATTAATTAGAGAAGCGTCCACCACGTTGCTCCATTACGGACTTACGAAGTTGGTTGTATTTACGAGGTAGCATCTTGTCATGTTAACAGAGCAGCTATGAAGTTGTCCCGTAATCGAGTTACGCTCTGACCCAAGTTAGAAACGCGAGCGGCACAATGAGCGGATTCGAAATGTTTGGGCGTCAATCAGCCAAACAATTAATGAATGAATGAATTTATTTATTTTTAAAAGCATGTGTGTTATCATCGTTAATACGAAGCTTGAATATTAACGATATCGCATTTTTATATTAGTTCTTTAAAATAATAAATCACTAATTTTATTACTACAGTTCAAACATAGATGCAGTGGGGATGTCAAGTGGGGATGATATCATGGCGACGCTCGAGTTAACAGAGAGCGACATTCTGGTCGGACACTTCAGCAAGAACAGTTTAATAACGGGAATAGTTATAATACCTCTAATCACTAGCGTGTACCTACTTACGTGTAATTGTAATATCGTTACTCTGTACCGTATATGTGACAATCTTTATACATGACTACCTTCAAGAAGGCTTCGATCACATGTGTTAATAAAGTTGTTTATACACTTATTGCATTCAAAGTTGTAGAACCCTTTGTGGTTCGTATCCAGCGGAACCACCGCCACACCTATTCTGCCTTTTCGTAGTAGGAAATGACAACGCGGCATATAAGTAGGTTAGCCCAGAAAAAGCATTTTTACTCTTGTAATAAATTGTGATTGAGCAAAGTATCATGAAATATGCTTTACTTAAAAAGTACATTTTCATTTGATCATTTTGTTCCAGGAGTTTATATTTTAATATCGTGAAAGTGCAACAAAAACCATATATTATCAATTAAGCACAGACAATGCGCTTAAAATCACTCACCGTTTTAAAATTGTTGACAACCCCCATTGCGCAGCTGTCTGACGCGCAGAGTTCCGGGTTCAATCCCCGGCCAGGCAGATATATGAATGATTTTGAATTGAGATATCTGTTCTGTGGTTGTTTGTTTCACACGGAATCCTATGGAATGCGTGTTTTTTTTAAATCTTGAAATAATATGTCGCCGTCAAACACATTTTTAGTAAGTAGTTGTAAGCTTATTTCTTTTATCGCCATAAAGTCCAATTAAGTGACTCTGTCGTAACCATTTACCGGTTATAACTTGCACCAGCCGGCAACTACGAAATCTCCCCTGACAGCCTTTAGCAAAAACAATCTACGATAATCGGATTCCGAACGCGATGAAGTCGGTTATGCCGTGCTCTTGGTTCACATCCCGTTGGCGTGGCAACTGTTACCATGGAAACGTGTGTTGAAAGTTCACTAGGAAACTCGGGATTGTTTGTTATTTATGGTTACTCTTTGTGTCTTTAATATTGGATGACGGATGTATGAAAAAAGTTTTGAAAGATGAAAGGATTCTGTACCCTTAGTATGAGTTTTTACATTTTTTTATGTTTTTGTATTTATTGTTTGCCGTCTTGCGAATTTTCGATCACGTGACCTGACGCGAGTTTAACATTTTACCCATTATAAGAAGTACACATCGCCGTTGAATTAAAAATACCTATTTAACTTGTAAAAGCCGGCATATAGTAAGTAGCGATAACTAACCAAGTAATTAAGTTAAGGTTAGCTTGCGGCGAAACCCTTGTAATACGGGAAGTCTAAACCCGACAATGGGCCGAACCTTCATGTATTATTAGCCAATTAAACGTATTACGTTACGTTTAAGCTTAAGTCTATATTTATAACGAGCCGGAAGAACGCTTGGGGGAATACTGAGCCGGTCTTTGTGTCCCACTGCTGGGCTTGGATTTTCTGTCTGAGAGGATTTACGCCTCGAGTATATTAAAGTAAAAAAAGGTTTAGGCCATAGTCCACCGCGCTGGCTAAGTAAGCTTAGTTGACTTCACAAATATTTGGAAACTTTTTAAAAACTCAAGTGTATAGGTATCCTCATGATGTTCTCTTTTCCCGTTTAAACAAATTACAACAAATTCTAAAATGCATATAACTCCGAAAAAATTAGAGCTGTGTGCTTAAAATTTGTACCTCGAACACCTGGACTGAAAGACCGAGTATCAACCATTTCTAACCACTAAGCTACTAGACCGATGCTACGACCGATGCACACAGCGCACAGTTTATTTTTATCTGTCAACAATCGAACGTTTTCTGTACTATACAGATGCATAAGCTACTAAATAGTCACGTAACAAGTCGAAGCAGTGATAGCCTAGTGGTTAAGAAACTCGGCCTCTTGATTGAGGGGTCCGAGGTTTAAATCCCGAGCACGCACCTCTGATTTTTCAAAGTTACGTGGGTATTAGAAATTAATTATCACATGCTTAAACGGTGAAGGAAAACATCGTCAGGAAACCTGCATACCTGAGAAATCTGAAAAAAAAAGTTTTTAAAGGTATGTGTAGTCTACCAATACAATTATGGCCTAATCCTTCTCATTCTGAGAGGAGACCCGTGCCCAGCAGTAGGACATTAATGGGTTGATGATGATGAAGTTGATAGTCATATTAACCACTTCCTATCGCTAATGCTACCAGCTGCTCAAGCGGTAGTAACCAATGTTCTAGCTAAAGTCTATCAGAATATTGACTTTTACACCACAAGAGGCAGGCACCAATTATACACAAATTCTTAATGTAAATTAAAATCCTGTACCCAAAAAGGAATCGCCAAAAATATTTATTGCACCCAATTACCTAATTGAAGAAACTGATTCGGAGGGAACCCGACATTTCAGGGTTAAGGGTTCACCCAATTAATGGAACGGTTAAAGAACGGAACGAATTCCATTCGTATCGAACTGTAAGGCAGTTGTAATCCGAATCGTGATACTTAAGGGTATCGGCCCATTACACTGGTTTGTAAGTTAATCCTGATGTAATGCCATTCTTTAGTAGTCACTTACAAGAATGCTTGCTACTAGGCAAACTTGTTATTTTTCTAAATGTAAATTATGTTAATTCTAGTAAAGATTAGTATCTATATGTAAATTCGATGGCAAAAATATTGTAATTGCTATGATAATGATGATGTATGTTGTAAAAACGGAGACCTCCCACCATAACCACATTCAAATTACACACATATGAATTATAAATATACTCTTTTTTGTTGATGACAAGAAAAAATTGATTAAAACAAATATATAAATCGTTAACTATAATTAGCTTCAATTGTTACAATAGTAACGCCAATTAATAGTAATCCCTAACAGTGTAGAGCGCGATATTTTTCACCTATGATCTAGATAAAATATTCTAAAATATTTCACCAATTAAATAGGAATTGTGTTTAAATTGTTTTATACATAGTTCATATGCGTCAAAAATAAAATGTACGAATAAACTGAACTAGTTTCAATCGATTCATCGTATGATACCAGGAATCGGCTGTGATATGTGAATATCTACGATACGATTCGTATCGTAGATATCTAGTGAAGTGTGCAGATTCCTTTAAACCCAAGATGAAACTCGAAACCCGAGAAGTAATGTCCATCTTGTTGCTTAATCAAATTTCGCTCCGATCACTTCGGTTTAGGGTGAGGGGATTGTATATAAAATTTACATTTCACTATCTTCATTTTACTGGTTAAGTATTTCCGTTTCAACGATATAAGTCGGATAAAGTTCTTTTTAGGAAAATTTTGTACAAAGATATTAATAAAGTGCCTTCTGCGTGATAAAACATCCATTATATAGTCCGCGTAAAACTACTAGTCCGCTCTGAATATAGAAATGAATCGCGTCACCATAACAAATTGTATGACTACACCTTCCCGCAACAACTTCAGAGCGGACTAGCAGTTTGGCGCGGACTATACTGCTCTATACCATGTAGAGGGTTCGGGATTGATCGTCAGTCGGGAAGAAATCTAATTAATGGAAACAATTTTAGGTTTTAGTGGTTTTAATTGAGAATTTTAAACGTTTCAGAGCAATATAGATAAAGTTCTTGTTAGGCACAATTTTGTACAAAGATAAAATGATACATACATGATAAGTGCCTACTGTACGGTACAATAATCACTATACTGTAGTGTTATGCTGAGGGTTCGGGTTTGATCCCGGGTCGGGAAAACATCTGAGCGATGGAGTGAGACATAATATCTGAATGACGAATTTAGAAATATACTCTGGGTGTTTGTGTATTCCTCTTTGTGTGTGTTCATGTTCAAGGTACCCAAGACACAGGGAATGCTATTTCGGGGCTGTGAGTGTAGATATTTTCTTTATTTTACTTTACATATTTATAGAATATCTGTTACAAATTATTTGTACAAGTTATAACAATAAAACGTTGTTTTTATTACAACTGTTGTTCATACAAACAACAAATATAATATTTAAAGTAAAAATGTTATTTCAGAACAAATATAAATAAAACAAGGTCGTCATTAAAGGGATTAGCACTAACCTAAATACACTTTGCGCCAGACTAGAGGATAATCGTTATATAAACTATTATAAAAGAAATAAAACCTAAAAGATATGTTTTAGCGGATAAAGAGGGATAAAAACATTTTATTTTAAACAGTAAAGATTACTCACATTATTAATTTTTTAAATATATTTTAAAAGTTATAGTAGGTATGTTACCAGTAGGTATGTTACCCCCGGAGAATTATCACCGCCACGTCTATTTTTTTAAAAGTTCTTACATTTAATTGGATGGGTAACATATAAAAACCGTCTTGGGTACTAGCTATGTAAGGACTCAGGTTGCTTTCCTTTGGAGATCGCGGAGTCCTCTACACAGCGCCGAGGACAGCAACCGGGGGGGTTGTAGTGCGGTAAGAATCCCACATAACTCCGTGTTGCTCCTACGGCATCGAGTACATTTTGAAGGTATCCCCCTCGTTAATAAAATATCGATACTAGCTATCTTAATGTCAATGCTTTTATGATCGGTTGTAGGTAGAGTTTCTTTTCCATATGGAACTTATATTGTGTAAGATATCTATAGGCGGCAATTCCTACGTACAATTAAGTGAACTGCCTTGTTTCCCACTTCTGTATTACAAAAAAATCGGTTGTCTGTAAAG
The DNA here is from genome assembly GCA_014595695.2 of Epargyreus clarus clarus. Classification (NCBI taxonomy): domain Eukaryota; kingdom Metazoa; phylum Arthropoda; class Insecta; order Lepidoptera; family Hesperiidae; genus Epargyreus; species Epargyreus clarus. The sequence goes on along the minus strand of JACTTY020000049.1, from coordinate 2,933,639 downwards.
TCGGTTTACTGACGATAGTTGAACGTGACAACGTCATAAGAAAATACTGATGGAATGGTTGCAAGTAGGAAAGAGACAGATGTCGAATGCTGCCGAACGCGGAGGCCGATTGTGCCTCTTTGTCGCTCGTTCCGCGCTCTCGCTTGCACTACAAGCCTTAAATGGAACGCCTCAGGTAACGCCGCATGAGACATGTTTTTTGGTGCGTGCAGCCGGCTCCATCGAATTATAAGACGTTGTCACGTCAAAAATCGGTTAAGAAAATTGTATCTTCACAAATTCCCTTTGAAAAATTCACAAAGTTTAATTAAGTATGTACTCCCTACACAAAACCAAATTACACGTCTAATGCCAAGCAAAGCCAAGACAGCCCCAATTGACTTGCCCCACTTGAGACGTATTAATTTTGGCGTACATGTTAATATTTCATGCAAGCCTGGTACCCTCATGACGTATGTTAAGCCACACTAAACTGTGTACATGATGAATTATGAAATGGATGCTTAATGTTATTATTGGCTTATGAACTGTGCGTTTACATCTGCGTACATAACCGTATATGAGATTTTTTTCAAATCAAATCAAATTCGTTTATTATGGAATGTAGGTAAGCTAGGTACATGTACAGTCATAAAATAATATTCCTCTACATTCCCGCCGCAAGCGGGCATATAATATAATAATAGGAAATTTGAGATATCTTTTATATTTTTGTTATGCAAATTAGACTGTTGTTACTTAAAAAACGTTTATTATAGTTCAGGGATTAGCGTTTTTAAATAAACAATTTCTTCAACTGTACATTCAATTACCAAATATTCAATTATGTTCTTATTATAGTATTGCCGCTTAACCTATTTTTGTCGTACAGCATTGTAAATCGCTGCTGGTTTGAAGGGTGTGGTAAAAAAATAAACATTTATTAGAGAGGATCGAACTTTGACTAAGTTGCAATCAGAGTAACAACGCATTTGTGTCCTCAGGGTTGAAATTCAGCCAGGGTACGCAGTATAGGGTATACAATACATATACCCGAAGGCGGCAGTAGCCACTTACTATGAAGTGGACTGCATACTCAGTATTTTCTAGAAAGAAACAGTTATCCTCAAAAATACTTCAAAAATGACTCCTTTCATTTATATACAAACAAGTTAAAAACCTTAAACATCAAAAGACTTCACACCGCAATAGACCAACGGTTCAAAGGTAATCTCAGCTACCTGCCACGCCATAACATCCCCTAATCATATGAAACAAAGCCAAAATCACCCCCAGTGACTGCCGGCGGTAAATTTTACGCAAACTTGATATTAATTACAGCGCCCGTTTCCCGACTACCCGCAAATTGTAATATATTACGCCGCTCGTTATATTACGAGGTAGTACTCGTACATGGTTCTATCTGGAATATTGGTGAGTTACGTTCTGATTATAAGATTTGGCAGGTCTTTAATCAGATCAGCATATCAGGTATAGGTCAGGATTGGAGGATTTTAGGTCTCCTTTGATGAGGAAAGCAGGGATAGCCTAGTGGTTAAGGAACTCGGCCTCTTGACCAAGGGGTCCGAAGTTCAAATACCAGGCACCTCCGATTTTTCAAAGTGATGTGCGTATTAGAAATTAATGATCACTTGCTTAAACGGTGAAGGAAAACATCGTGAGGAAACCTGCATACCTGAGAATACTTAAAAAAAATCAAAGGTATGTGAAGTCTACAAATACGCACTTGACCAGCGCGGTGGACTATGGCCTAATCTTTCTCATTCTCAGAGAAGACCCGTGCCCAGCAGTAGGACAGTAATGGGTTGATGATAATGAGTCTCATTTGCTAGACGGCAGCATGAAAGTAGATTAGGACCTTACTTAGCGTGACTAGATACAGCATTGTCAACAATGAAACTACGGTAAACCAAATTGAAATCTGTATATTTTTAATAATAAAAATCCCTTTAAACATTCTCAATTTCTTAAATGAAAACCTTTCTTCAACGCGATTCGCTTAATCAAAAAGCCTTGAATCAATACAATTTTTCCCCAACATCTACTACGTCAAATTTAAGCCCTAATCCCTTGTAAGGGAGTTCGAATTCCCACATGCAGGAAAGGCAATAAGTAACCTGAGCTCATACGTCGTACCTTTGAGTGTAAGATAAAGCCTTTCAGTACTAGTGACGTGAAATAAAGGCCTCTTTGACATTAAGGGATGAATTTAATAATCCCTCACTGCTATGGTCTGTTTCATATGTATGGAACCTTCGATTTTAGGTTTTAGTTGAAAAAAAAAACATATAATATCAATAATATTGTCCGAGAACATTATCTGAACTCCTCATCTAACTCTTAATCGACTGTTGTTATTACCTGTGTTTATTTAGTTATTTATATTTATATATATGATACATGTTATGTATGAGTTTATTTTTGTATTTGTATATAAGTAGATTATAATATATATTTATTTTATTATTAAGATATGTATAGTTCGTTATTTTTAACACATAGTGATATGTCTGCTGTTTTATTATTTTTGTTACTTTAGCATAACACCTGCTGCAAATTCTCTTCATCCACCCAGGGTTGACTGGTAGAGAATGCCTTTAGGCACTATGTTTGCCCTTTTGTACATTTCTTCGTAGAGGTGATGCAATATTTTTTTAAATAAATAAATATTGAAAGGTGGTAGAACTATTAGGGTTAAAAGGTACCACCCCTACACTGATTTCTAGTATAAAGCAGTACTCGTGTTTCGGTGGAAGGGGTGGATGACTGACTGGTATGAGGCGATCATTTTAGTCCTCAGTAATGGAACCGTACCTATAATCGACTTCAGATAGAACACCTGTTTCAACTATATGGAGTTGGTTACAAATGTCCATGGGAGGTAGACGCCACTTACCATCCGAATTGCACGCTATTTATAGAAATATTATCTTCTTTTACTTATGTATATTTTAATAATATTCAAGAATATCTTATAACAGCGGTTTTGAGTAATATTTTGTTCTAGTTTGAAGGGTAATTTACTTTATTTACCCTTTTCCGTGCGCATATAATATACTACACGCACAATCCTGAATCCTAAAAAACTATTTAATTATTTTACCAAACTGCAAAGTTTAAGTACGAGTACAAGTAACAAATTAACAGCCACGAAGTCTATTTTCATACAAAAAGTTAATTCAGTTCCAAGTAACATTAGAACCAGAACATTACCGTTATGCGTGTGGGCCGAGCACGCAATCAATGTGTCGAAATAGTAATTATAACGCGATTTTCGTCCATTGACATCTAACAAACATTAGGTAAATGAAATTCGTGAAATGGGCAGCTCTGTCATTCTTGTTAATGTAAGTCTGTTAGATTCCGTGAAATACTGTCGGCACTCTTTTAAAAGAAATAAAATAAAACATTAATTTATTAAACTACGTATTTAGTTTATATTATTCGTACTAATATCAGAATTGAATTACTTTGATGTGATTTATGATATGAAGTTTACTAATCTGTCCATTTCTATAACAACTAGTGGTTGACCCCATAATTTTACAAGTCTGATTTTTTCATGTTATCTTATACATTTTTCAATACGTCGCTTAAATACTTTACGAATTCATTATCCATCATTGAGATATTTACTAGATTTTCTAAATATGATCTACCCAGCATATGGTTTAACTTTTAACGTTTTATCAGCAACTAAAAGAGACCGTAAGTAAAATATTCAGCTTTGTGTATAGATCCTGTACTGTATTCTACCTCATCCCACCACAAAGCCATAAAATAACCACAACCCCATCGAACCTATTTCGACCCCTATACATCTTACGGCAACCTTTGAGAACCGATGTTTTAATCAAACTTAATAAGCAACTTTTTTATAATATAGAAGTAGCAGACGAGCATGCAGTTCACCTCATGGTAAGTGGCTACTGCCGCCCATGGACATCTGTAATCAAACCCAGATAGGTTTAGATATTCCTACCTGAGGTCGGCCACAAGGCTACTCCTGAGGACTAAGCTGGAACGCCTCGGAAAAGTATGTCTACCTTACCACAACCTTCGAACCAGAACACAGCATGGTTTAACACTGCATAAGGCAGAAATAGGTGTGGCGGTGGTGCCGGAGTCGACCCTCAGAGAGTTCTACCACCTTCAAATCCACAATATTTCACATGTGATTGTACTACGTATCACAAAATTTATGAGAACAGCTATCTAAACATTACGTACGCATAAACAACGGAGGTGACAAATTGTTAAGGCGACAGCAAAAAATAATATTTCACGTGTACATTAATCGGGAGAGGGGAAACAGGTCATTTTAATAAAAACATCGTTTGTCAGCGGCACGAAAGCGGCATAATCGAGCGGATAATTAAGAATGCTTTCCGATGTGAACGCTTGCTCGTTAATTTATTATTTTATCTTTCAAATTATTGCTAGCTAGGCACCAGGGCTGACTTCGTTCGGTGGTATGAATATATTACTTTCATCTTACATAAACATCAATGACTGATTTTTGGTGTCGCTGACTTATTTGTATTGTAAGAGTATTTTTGAAGTAAAAGGTTGATTTTTAACTGAGTAATAAGTAATCCTTCCTCGTTAAAAAACTGTCTATATACAAACTCCATTGATATTCTTTTCAAATTATGTAGTTTAAAATATTTTATTCCAATGTTTATCTGTTAAGGTATTAACTCGGATCGTAAATTCAGACTGGAATAGTAACGGATGAATGAAAAATAGTCTAAATCCATGAATGAAACCAATTTGCGGCGGGTGTTGAGGCTCGTAAACCAAGCGAGAGGCATTGCGGTTTGCTTTTAAACATTTAACATTTTCATCTCATTCCGCGGATAATTCTGCGCGTAAAAACATGCAATAAACTTTACACCTCCGAGGTACAATGCGTGACCATATATTTCTCATAAGAATGAGACCCAAGAGGAATATCGTGGCAAAAATATATTTTATTCGTCTTTATTGGAGCGAATGAAGAATATACACTTTTTGGCATGACTAAACTGTTACAGATTACAACTCCTTTATAGAGACTCTGTGACCCTCCAGGGAATCACACATCACACTTTGAAAACTAGTGATCTAGGTAGTTGTTTAATGTTTATCTGAAGCAAATAAATTTTAAAATATTTGATTAAGTAGCAACGCCTTGTAATAGGAATTTTGGTCTCTCATCCCTTGCATGAGTGCAGGGTCTAAATCCCAAGCATGTACATAACTCTAAATTATTTGAAGTTACATGCTTATAAGAAATTAATTATCTGTTTCTTTCTAAAAAAATAAAACCAAAATTGATAGACTTTAGTCTATCAATGCGCACTTAGCCAACGTGATGGATTAAGAGATAGGATCTAATAAGGGTATTTTATTCTTAAAGGAGACCCATGCCAAACAGTGATACAATAATTAAAGGTCGTTGATGATAATGCTGAATTAAGTAGGAGTAGATGAGTAAGGTGCATTTATGTTTTCGATGGGTATCCAACCTCAAATCGGGACTGTCCGTCCTAAGGCACATTTTTGGGGTATCGAAAAAACCCATACATAACACGAACAGGTCAGCAACTACAATGGTATTCAAATATTTATTCAATGACTTCGGTATATTTTTACAGGAATTTTTATTTTTATACCAGCTATTAAAATAAAAATAAATATTTTTTGGATATAATATCCGTACGTCGAGGTTTATAGATTGGTAGGTAAATAGGTTAACAGATTAAAATAGAACTGGTCTTACATTTGTCACAAAAAAAGAAAGTGAATTCTCGAAGGATTGAAAGAGAGTAAACTGTATTTCAATAAAATATTATAGTTACTAACTACTCCTAACATTAAATACATTTTGTAACCCTATCGCGTTCTATGCTTGTTTATTATTTCAAATTATTAAAATAAAAATAGGTACAATTAAATTAAAATAGTTTATTTTCTCTTTTAAACATAATTCATTTTATCCACTGTACACAAAAGTAGTTACAAATTAGAACTATAGATTTCTATACTATACTAGCTGACCCGGCAAACGCTGTGTTGCCATATAAATAAAAAAATGTTAAGGGTGAACAACCCTTATCCCTTAGGGGTATGAAAAATAGATAGTAGCGGATTGTCAGACCTACTGAATATGCATATAAAATTTGGTGAAAATCGGTAAAGAGGTTTCGGAGGAGTACGATAACTAACATTTGGAAACGAGAATTTTATATATATGATATACAAAAAATAAAACTCAAAGTAAATATAATAATGTCACGTATGAATAAGCATAAAAGCTAACTATCCCCTCTTTTACAGCCGACAAAGTGCCACCCGGGTTCCCCACGATCGCGCCACCGCCAACCACGATGGTGGTGGAAGTGGGCCACACCGCGACCCTGCCGTGCCAGGCCAACGGCATCCCCATGCCGAAGATCCGGTGGCTGTGGAACTCGCTGCCCCTGGACGTCGCCTCCAACCCACGATACGCGCTGCTGAATGACAAAATGCATGGTAAGTACAAATACTAATACTAGTAGATATTACGATATCTGGATATTGTAGTATAGATAGTAAACTTCAAGATACGAAGTACCTATAGTCCTAGTAATAAGGATTTATTTCCCATGCAGAGATTCATGTTTAAATCTGAATATTATTATCAAAGCGACACACACCTTGAATTTTTGGACTCATCTAACTCATCTTGTAATCCGTTTTCTATTCAACTCACCACAGGTTACTCCTTATAATTGAGAAAGGTCTAGAACGAACTTTACAAAATATCTTTTTTTAACTGTTTACTGTAAATATTTTTATTTGTTTTTTTAATTTAGTTTAAGTTATTATAATATTGTAAATAATTAAATCCTTATTTAGTTAATTTGTTTTGTAAATTAAATATTAGAGTAATTATAAATAATCGGTGACTTCTCCACCAATCCGCATTGAATGAACATAATGTAGTACAGTCCAGGTCTCTTTTAATTATGAAGAGCCAATGCCCACCAGTGTGGCAGCAATGACTTAATTTGCTTAGCCATAAATACATCAACATATATTTTTATTTTGATATAAAATGTCCCACTTGCCAAACTTCCAACAGCCGATTTCATATGTCATTTTCGTCTAGTTTTCTAAGTTTCAAGTTAATCCGCCCGTCCATATTAACGCGGACACGTAGCCTGACCGTCGAAGTTTGGCCGCCATCACGAACTTTGTCAAATCTTTTGTTAAGGTTCCCCAAGTATTGACAAGTGTGATTGTTATCTGTAGCCTTGACGGACCAAGACGGTATATTGACGCTAAGTTTATTATAGTTTTCTGTATATGTTGTAACGCACATAGACATGAATAAATATATGATCGGGTATGGAGTCGTTTTTACACTCGGCTACAGGAGGGTAATGTTTTCCTAGCGTATATATGTATGACGCATTCTTTAGAACGCCCTACAATACGAACGGCTTTGACAGATTTTACATATAAGATGTCATTGAATTCGTCTAAATTGTTAGAGTAACATATACTGTGTGTTTTAAGCGGACGGGTGTTTGTTTCTTTCTTTATGATTACTAGCTACTAGGTCTTATTTCATACTTAAATTTTAAGTACGAAAAAATAGTATGAATAATTTGAAATATTCCTTAACAAATTCGGAGTGTAGATTTTTTTTCCTAATGATTAAACATTGTCGTAATATAATTTAGTCATATACTTTTAATGAAGTATTTTTAATTAACTTATATATCAAATATTTTTATAACCGTTAAGCCTTAAATAGTGCAACTTTAATTATACGAACATAATTTTAAAGAAGTCTTATAACTTTTCCTGTCTTCCTTTTGATAACCTGGATTCTGTTCGTTTTTAATCAGTGCATTTTACAGTTTCTTACCAGGAAAGCACAAGTTTTATGACGTTATTATATTTATTACTTTTTAACTTTACGGAAAGCTGAACTCTGTCTTGTAATTGCTTATTGTGCTTTATTTATGCAACGCGATTTATTATCATAATAAATAAATGTGATGAGGAGAATATGTCCAACCTATGCGACATTTTTTGGCTCAATTTTAGTGGTTACTTTGTAGTGTTTTTGTAAAATGGCAGAGCAGTATAGTTTCGCGCGAGAGACACTACCACCTTACTCATGTATAGTGTGAAGCTGTTTTGCGTTTTGGCAGAAGGATCTGGATACCGACTGACTAACATATGAGGCGATCATCTTTATCCTCAGAAATACAACGAAAATGACATAGCTAAAAGGCCTTTACTATAAAAAAAAAATCTCATAGTTGTATGAGGTCTATCAATTTCCAAAAGGCCAGAGCGGTGGACTATGAGAGGTGCTTACCACGTGCCCAGCAGAACAGAAATAAGTTAAGACGAGAGAACTCAAATTTTATTTTAGTATGCAGATAATAATAGACGGGCATTCAATTATTTGTAAATTGGAGCTTCACTCAAATCCGTGGCGGTGCTCGCCGAAATGTTAATAATTTTAATTTTAATGCCATTATGCACTTCACAAGAGGTGAGGAAGTAATTTAAATTCAGTTAGAGTAAGCTCGGGCGACTTGCCGTGGCTCCTTTAATCTCATTAACTTTAATTTATTCCTTAGGATTATTTCTCCTTGGTCGACTCCAATATTTCGTAGCTCTAAGTGTTAGTTCGAAGATAATTATTACAGCAACTCCCTAATGGACGGCGCGAAGGGCGTTCGAGTTTTGAAGGACTTATATTTTAATTGAAACTTGAGCCCATAAATATTCGGATCTTTCCTGGCTGTGATGCTGTTTTAAAACTCGAAGGTTGAAATGTATTATATACATTACAACCCGTTACTGTCCCACTACCACCCGGTAGTGGGACAGTAACGGGTTTAAATTCTGTGAGAAGACGCTTACCCAAGCGTCTTCTCACAGAATTAGAAGGATTACACCATGGTCCACTGCTCCTTACAAGTGCGTTTTAGAAGACTTCACATACCTTTGAGATTTTTTTAAAGATCTCTCAAGAATGCAGGTTTCCTTACGATAATTTTCCTTACTGTTAAAGTAAGTTACTGGATTTTGATTAAAGTTAGGTGAGTTACGCCCATTGTTAATAATTAACCCTTATGCCTATCAAAGATTTGACAACATCTAGTGTGAAGAAATTGTCAAATATCGATCTTTGGGAGCAAAAGCATTAGATAGATTGATCAATAAAAACGAGCGCTACTCAATTCCATTAACTTTTACACTACAGAAAAATAGCAATAAGTTTCGTTTAAAACCTCTATTTCGACAATATACTCTAGAAAAACATGCACAACATTTATGTGCTCAAAAAATTCTTCACACAAAAAAAATCAAAAAAACACTGAAATATTTAGGCAGAATATCCAGTAAACACTATTATATAAATTCGCATTTCGCATGTTCAGCTCTGTTTTCTAAAGCTAATCAGGATTTTCTGCTAAAAGAAAAGTTAATAGGAAAACTTTGTTCAGTGTCTTTTACCTATTTCTTCTACTTCGTTATTCTTACACCACTCTTTCGAATGAGATTTCTGCGATACAGGTTGATATCGGATGCCTACAATCTTAGAATAAACAAGATGCAGTATTGAACATCAAAAAAAAGTAAAAGGTATTATTTCCAACACATAATGTAGTTACTATATATTTATGTTATTTAAAGCAAATATCAACTAAACTACGAGTATACTAAGTCTACTTAAAAGGACGGCTCTCATCGACATCATTAATAGAATGTATGGGTTGTCATTGAGTAGATGCAGACACAAACACAGTAATCACAGTATTTATTGTTCTTAACATTTATAACTTCGGGCTTACAAAATAACTATACTACTATTACTTTACAAACAAACGGTTTGAGCAGCAGGTTCAAAGTACAACAAAATAGTAATCCACTTCGATCGCAAACATCAGTTCTTATCAATGTTTCCCCACCGCGCGGCCACATACCTCGACTCCGCTAGGTACCTCTTAAAAATCTCTGCTCTAATTCGACATCTAATACGATAACAATGCAATGACTGTTATTTATAATTTAAAACAATACTCCTTTCGATTGATCAAGTATCAATAACGTTACTTAGTAAAATACTAAAGTAAATCTAGCTATATGAAATAACTTCTATGTATGTTGTATTAGACTCTTCCTCTGGCAGATTTTTTTTTTTTTAAATCTACGACGCTTAAAATGTATTTGAAAATTAAGCTAAAAAGCGTTCATATAAGTTGGTTAGATCTCACAGAGTCGCACATACAACACAATATTCGTTCGTAGCACTTCCCTACGTACCTATTTGGTTCTTGAAGATGTGGATGTGGCAATAACATAGGTATTTAACTCCCTAAAACTTATTAATAAACGCAAGAAAATCTGTACAGTACCCTTAGTATGAGTTTTTACAAAAATGACTGTTTTTGTATTTGTTTACGTATTTGCCCATACATTTCCAATCAGCGCCCCTAGCGGATTGTATCAGAACTGATTGGAAATATATGGGAAATACGTAAACAAAAACAAAGACACTCCTGGTAAGGGTACAGACCCAGAACACCCAGAGGTACAGCATGGCTTGATACTGTTGTGACAATGTAGCAACATTTAGGCGGCAGCCTAAGTGAAAATATACCAATTTTTGCCTTCGTTTAAAACTGAAATACAGTCCGCTAACTATAACACCTTTAAAATGAAATTGAAAATTGCAAACAATAAAGGGAATTAATATTTTACGGCCTATTATGTCTGTTAGTTATTAAACTATAGTTGGAACAAAGGGTGTCGTGCGTTCTCGTTTAATTTTAAAGCCAGTTATTTCACTACCAATATTCTCACTTCATTTTAAATCAATTATTAAATTAATTAACCATCTTACTTTGAGATTTTAATTTTCGCTTCACTCAAAATAGCAACTCACTCAAAGCAATAATAATCGCATTTAGGTTTGTAAGTCGGTTTCTCAGGGACCAGGATTGGAATCCCAGGCTGTTCAGATTTTTTGTCTATTTATATAAGTATTTTACAACTTAACTACCAATTACATTCACGGAGAAGGAAAACATCGAAACAATATCTTTACGCTTGAGAATAATAATGCTAATCAGCATTTCCCCAGCATTGTGTACAATACCCTCAGCCTTTCACTAAGACATGTAGTTTTTTTATATAATATTGGAGTAGCAGACGAGCATGCAGTCCACCTAATGGTAAGTGGCTAATCATCAACTGTAATCGATCTCAGATAGGATTAGACATTCCGTCCTGAGGTCGGCCACAGATGCGCCACTTCCCCTCAGGAGTAAGCTGGAACGCCTCGGAAAAGTGTGTCCCCCTTACCACATCCTTCAAACCAGAACACAACAGCGCTTAACACTGCTGTTATGAGGCAGAAATAGGTGTGGCGGTGGTGGCGCCGGAGTCGAACCACAAAGGGTTCTACCACCTTCATTCATGTAGTGTTCATTCATTCAAGGGTTCATGTAGTGATTCATAAGAGACTTCTTTGTCAAACAGTCACTAGATACTCCATCGTTCACCTGTTTCTATCAATCCTCACTATTCAGTATTAGTGCAACAAAATGGACATTTCATCACTCTAAAACCCATTTCTCTCAGTCCTATTTCTATTCAGGCAATGCTCTCAAAAGCTTATTCGGCGTGAGTAGTTAACCTCTATGTATAGGCATACCCAGGAGTAAAATCTGAGATCACTGAAATCATACAAAACTTCCAATACATCTAACTACACTTGTTAATGCATAGATAATAAAATACTTTAAAATAATGAAATGATATCAAATGATATTCTAATAATATTTTCTGCAGAAGATTTGAATAATTTATAATATCATAAAAAACTATACATATCAAAAACCTAAACAATGAGCAATTGTAAAGGTGGTAGAACTTTTGTGGTTCAACTCCAACGGCACCACCGCCACACCTATTTCTGCCTATTAACAGTAGTGTTAGGCGCTGCTGTGTTCTGGTTTGAAGGGTGTGGTAAGGGAGACATACATTTCCGAGGCGTTCCAGCTTGGTCCTCAGGGGTAGCGGCGTATTAGTGACCGACCTCAGGAAGGTAAATTATCTTATCTGGGGTTGATTACATATGTCCATGGGCGGGGATAACCACTTACCATCAGGTGGACTGCATGCTCGTCTGCTGCTCCTATCTATACTAATATTATAAAGAGGAAAACTTTGTTTGTTTGTTTGATTCTAATGAATTGGCTCAAAAACTACTGGACCGATTTTAAAAAATCTCTCACCATTCGAAAGCTACATTATCCACGAGTAACATAGGCTATATTTTATATGAAATATATTTGATAAATAGATTTTGAGGCGGTACAAAGTTTGCCAGGTCAGCTAGTATTACATATAAAATAAAATGTATTTTATTTGCACATTTTTTTACGTCCTTACGGACGTCCGCGTCATTGCACGCCACCACCAAATTACGATTCATTTGCTATTACGATTCGTTAGTAATGGATTAACCTTTCACTGACTCTGAACATAGGTACACACTACTTACATTATTAAACACTCTGTGTTCAACTTAGGAAGACAAAAAAAATATATACCAGCCGAATTGAGAACCACCTCCTTTTTGAAGTCGGTTAAATAATGTAACGTAATTGAATAATGAATCGAATTAGCTATACATTTTATCAAAAATAGAGTTTATTTTTAACAAACCTCCTTTTAAATAGAAATTACAAGAATGTTGATTTGTTGAAACACAGCTGTCCAAAGGACAGGCCGCGTGCTTGCATTGCTCAAGATTTGTTTGTTTTAGCATTCCTATAATTTATATTATTGTTTACCAACATTTACTGTTTTTCACTAAAGTGCTACAGTTAATCAAATTATTATAAGACACTTGATGAAAAGATCCCATGTATTTTTTTATAAAATATTGATTTTGTGAAATTGTTTGAGACTCCAAGAGTCAATACCAAATTGCGCGCCACTGCGAGATTACGATTTATTACTTTTATAAGTCTTTAAATAATGGATAAACCTCTCACCAGCGTTCTACTTAACTATTTACTAATTTATTTAACGCTCGTGTAGTAGGATCTTGTTATTCTTTTTATTAAAATACTATTTTTACACGGTGTTAAAAACAATTCAAGACCGTTTTGGAAATATTTATGAACATGATTTTTGGAACATTACGCCAAGCAAGTACGCCAAATTTAAAAGGAAACCTCATAAAGAGATTACAAGAAAACGTGTGTAGTCAGTACTAAGTTTGTTTAGACGGCGTCCCCGAGGACGTGCGCGTGATTGCGCGCCACCGCGAGATTACGATTCATTTAATTTATAAATCTTTAAATAAGGAACTAACCTTTCGCTGGCATTCTACTTAACTAATTGGTAATTTATTAAACACTGTTGTAGTAGGATCTTTTTATTTGCTTATTATACTCTTTTTCCACAGTGGAAAAAATAATGTGAGTCCTTTTCGAAATATTTATGAACTTGATTTTTGGAAAAGTACGCCAAGCGCCAAATTTATCAAATCTGCCAGACTCTGATTCTGTCTAAATTTTAGGAAACCTCATAAAGAGATTACAAGAAAACGTGTGTACAGCCGGTACCTAGGTTTGTTTAGACGGCGTCCCCGAGGACGTGCGCGTGATTGCGCGCCACCGCGAGATTACGATTCATTTACATACAAATGCGGACCCCTAAGTTTGAATGGCGCCGGTCGGCTGTTGTTCTAGCAAAAAGCGAGGCTTAATTCGTACAACAATAACTGGGCGGGTTGATTAAGGTCACTGGCTTTGCCGGACTTACGCTCCTTATGTCGCTTTCTGATGTTAATAGCTCTTTTCTTTGTGGGATGACAATTATTTAGTTTAATGGATTAGCTTTTAGGCCGCGTTTATCAGACAATAAATTAGTTTTGGTAACGTCTTTCGATGTATATATCATAATATGTAGCCTTTTAAAACTCAAACTATACAAATTAAATTTAATTCTAATAAAAATAAACGCGCTTTTACGGACACGCCTGTATGGTTTGGCAAATTTTATTGAATCCTTGATATTTATTAACTATTAAGTAGCCTTGGAAAGTCAACTTCATGTAAAAGTTAAATAAAAAAAACAGTAAAAAATCAGCTACTAAAAGAGAATTTTCAAAGAGGATTCTATTTGCTATCGTTACTCTAAAATACTACAGTTATTTTATAATTGCAGAAATTTAAAAATATTTTCTTGTAAAAATTTCAAACCGGATTGTCTCGCGTTGTTCCTAAATTGAAAAATAATTATTTCCTAATTTACTAATTTCCTGATTGTACATAGATATATATTCGTATAATGCTTTTTAAAGGCGTTAAAATTACTTCAATTATTTTTAAACGACTCGACAATTTTTTTTTCCAAATCCCTAAATCGTGTCAGAACGTCTGCCAGATGCACCGCGGCTGAACATAATTTATTGTTAAAACTTCCTCGGGCGGACCTCGGAATTATTTCAATAACAATCGCATAAAACCTTAAACTGCCTCGCGAGCTTCGAGCTTTCAAGCTTTTGTCCGCGGGACGCCTTCGAACTTCCTAAACTATGTTCCGACTTTATAACTGGCGTATTTCTTCCCTTATGTATTCTACGCTAGTTTTACATAAATATTATAAATTATTTATCGCATTACATGAAGCTGTATCGTAACATTATATTATTAACGGTACGGTATACGATTAATTGGATTTTAATGTTTTAAGGACTTTTTTCTTCATCATTAAAGCATCCGATAATTAATTACTAATTCGCATTTTACATCCAAAAAAAATATCTACGTACCTAATATTTAAACCTGTGACAATCATGCCACCAGGTCATCAGTGTCATTACCTTAATACCTTGTATGACCTTAACTTTCCGCCACCCTTAAGCCTAGATCTACTAACATCCAGATCTAGTGGAACCTTTTCCCACGATTTACGTCGACGTCCAGTATTATTTGATTACCAGAAATCCCATGGGCCACTCCGACGGCCACCGCCGACATATTTGCGATTATGGCGTTCATTTTTTACCCGGGGACTGTCATTTTTCACCTCGACTTTCCGCTCCAAGCCCGCAAATAGTGGCTCTAAGCTAAAAATAGTAGCTTTTAGGAGTTTCTTTCGACATTTATTACGGCCAATTTTCTTTATGTGATAGATATTACTTTGCAATTGCTTTTTAGTTCTCCGTGTAAACTTTTCTTTTCTTTGTCAACTTGTCAATGCGTTGCTGATTTCTGAAACAGATTACCTACATTTATAATTGTGTTCATGGGTAGCAGGAACCCTTACCACTAAAAGAGTAACAACTTAAAAAAAGTTTAAATAAAAAAAATCCCTTTTCAACATAATAACAAAAAAATCGCTATGTTTTTCGTCACTTAAGTATGTAAAATCTTCTCCAATTGTAAGTAAACATTCAGACGTTCAGAAAGTTTAGATTGTTTCATCACTAATTTATATTCTCCGATATATAGACTAATCTCAAGTCTCAACCCAAAATACGTTAAACATTCAAGGAACTCCGATACATAAATTACTCTGCTTTCTAAAATAAGGCTTATCCCCATTTTATTGTTGGAAAAACACATACGCATGTAGGTTGGTACGCCTTTTTGTGTACCATCCGTTTGTTCACCCCACTGTCCGCAGTCACTTAGCTTGTCGGTCCGGACCAGGGGGTCGTAATTAAAAGAAAAATAAGCGCTATTCATAAACGTCGGCCGGAATAGCGTCGTTGCGGCATTATATTAGAACCAACGTCACCGGACCCACCCTGCCTTCCGCATTCAACACGAAACAGACGACTTAAGTGTAACACCATATAACTCCAGAGGCCTGTATAATTTGGTCAGGGAAGCTTTATCACAGATGCCCGCTTAATCTAGCTCTTAGAAGGGAAGGTAAGGTTTACTTTGCGTTGGTTGATTAAGTGGTCAACGCGATCTCACTGGAGACACTTATGACCGCAACTAAGACCGTCTAATGAATGGGCGTATAAAGAATGATTATTGCGTACATTGATTTATGTTATGGCTGCCCACAGATTTAGTGAGCTCCGGAAATGGTTGCGGGAAGCCGCCGAGATTATAAAAACAGGGCGTGGTGGTGGGACGAATTTATAGGCAACAGAGTTCGTCTCTTACACCCATAGGGGATAGTTTCGAAAATCCTTTCTTAGGTCTCATCTATGTATATGCCGGGTTGAATATCCTTGAAAACTTTTACAAGAAATCAAAACTTTTTAAAAATAACTCGCAGTTTTTCGCAATGTTTTTTTCACAGATTAGGCAAGTGATAATTAATTTGTAATATATAAATAACTTTGAAAAATCAGAAGTTATAGTTAATTCCATTTATACCTATGCCATTTATAGCCCTATTTCAACCATAAATAAAACACACGAAAAGTTCGCTTTATACCACGAATTATTCGCAAAGCATTCAATACGAAATCGAAGGCGGAAGAACTCACAAATTGTACCAATTTACGGCAATACATAC
Organism: Epargyreus clarus clarus; assembly: GCA_014595695.2. NCBI lineage: Eukaryota > Metazoa > Arthropoda > Insecta > Lepidoptera > Hesperiidae > Epargyreus > Epargyreus clarus. Next base: position 2,917,082 of record JACTTY020000049.1, on the reverse strand, counting down.
CTACGTTCGTAAAACGATGGAAACCTTTGACAACCTTTCAACCCGTACTCGGAACCCCTAACTACTCAATAAGTTAAAAAGTTTAATACGGGACCATCGCTACCAACAATGTCTTCGGTATTTTAAATATATTGCACCGTGTCTCGAAATAAGGTTTAAAATCCACTGCCACAGGAATATAGGGTTGCCACTCGTACTATAATTTAATTTAAGTAATGTGTACTAAAGTAATGTACTAAATTTTAGGAAAAATTGTGTAATTAAAATAACATAGTACGAATAATACTTTCATACATACATTATTTATACATTCCGGGCACTTACTCACGCACTTATATGGACCTAAATTAGTCTGATTTCTTCTATTATTATTTAATAATAACCACCAAAGATGTATGCATGACTTAAAATTCAAAATAAATGTGGTCCTTTTTCTGAAATTTCCATGATAACACAATATTAACAAGTTTAAAAAAGTACTATCTTTAGTCAAAAAAGGTGGCAACCCTAAATGGGACTCTATATAACCTTGCATATTGAATATTCGGTGTTTGGTTCCTGTTTGCTCGCAATACGAATTTTACAATATCTACCCGCTGTTCAGTGCTATGTACGGCAAATACGGCGGTCGTAAGGTTCTTGCTTTATTTTTGCCGTTCGATGCAAACGATTCATGAATGTATGATTAGATCAATATTGTACGTTAAAATGTGTTGGAAATTACCAAATGTAAAGTATTATTTGTAGCGTAAGGCAGTTGTCGCGTTTCGATCAAAGATTAGAGTTACTGGCGATCTTATTCCTCAGGAGAGGCAAAGCATCTGTGATCGGCTTCAGGTAGAACCTCGTCTTATGTGGGGTTGGTCACAAATCCATGGACGGCAATGACCACTTACCGTCAGGAAGTTTGCTTGCTAGTTTGCTACTCTAGTAAAAAAAATAAGGGAAATGTGGGGAATCTCAATCGATTTGTAAATTAAGACAATGTCTGGCGCCATCGGTAGTTGCATGGGTGACCGCATTTGTCAAACGAAGACCACAGACGTGTGCCTCGCTGCACTAATCGACGTGGTGGAGTACGGTCCAAAAGTTATTGAAGGAAACTCGTGCCCAGCAGTAATACATAAAAAAGCTTGCAGACAAGATATTGTACATTGGATATTGATTTAATAGTTTACATTGAGTTTTTAAATCTAAATATATATAACTCAAAGGTGACTGATTGACATAGTGATCTATCAACGCACAGCCCGAACCACTGGACGGATCGGGCTGAAATTTGACATGCAGGTAGATTTCATGACGTAGGCGTCCGCTTTTGATCAATTCTATCCCCAAGGGGATAAAATAGGGGATGAAAATATTACTTCGTAACGCGAGCGAAGCCGCGGGCAAAAGCTCGTGTTTTATATATATTTTCTCACACAAATGGGAAATAACCCGACATTGTAGCACCTTTTCGATTTTATAGCTTATAGCTTTTCATTCTGACATTTGAGCAGCTCCGAGGTTACTTACTTGGTCAAGACTTACCCATTCATAGGTAGGTCAATTGGTAAACCGCATTTAAATTTCAAATTAGCTTATAACAAGACATGCCAACAGGTGTATTTCATTACAATAACTTAATGACCCCAATATCTGTAAGCGGTCGTAAGGGGCGAGTTATTAACGCATAAATCTTAAACCCACCCCTATATAAAACGGGGCTACCGAAGTTCATTTTGATATTACTCCGTTCTTACTCATATTGCTATTGTTTCTGCTTTAGTTTTGATAAAAGCGGTTATAAAGTTTCGATTATTGTTCCATTTGAAGTAATTGGTTCGTTTGGTTTTATTGTAGTGGGATATTAAAATGAAGAGAAGTATGTGTGTGTTCATTTACAAAGATGTGTTCTTTAATAGATGTCGGATTCCGTACCGCAAAACTCGACTTAAACTTAAAATTACCATTTTGTTTCGTTGTTTTAGTAGTTTGCATTATAATTTAGCCAAATATAATATATCGGAAATGCAGTTAATGCGATAGCCATACTGCTTAAAATAGCCTACGTTACTACCACAATTGAGACGTATTCAACGGTACCGCACACGTTAAAATTTGTTAAACCGTTTGGCCTACAGGGCGTGCGCACAAGAATGAGACTTACTGTACATACGCTCCAAAAGCATTACCCTCAAAAGTACTGTGTACTGTAAAGTTTGAATAAGTTGGTAAAACCCCTTGTGGTTCCCTACACCTAGTTCTGCCTCATAACAGCAGTGTTATACGCTGCTGTGTTCTGGTTTGAAGGGTGTGGTAAGGGAGACATGCCTTACCGAGGCGTTCCAGCTTAGTCCTCAAGGGTAGCGGCGCATCTGTGGCCGACCTCAGGTAGGAATATCTAATCCCATTTAGGATTGATTGCAGATGTCCATCGGCGGCAGTAGCCACTTACCATCAAGTGGACTGCATGCTCGTCTGCTACTCTTATATTAAAAAAAAATCCCCGCCTCTAAAGCCTAGCATAAAATCTTTCTTAGCCAAAAATATTTCGATATAATAATTAAAACTTTTTTTTATTACAGGTACATTACAAATCGTGAAGAGCGAAGAGGGCGACCAAGGCAAGCTGGAGTGCGTCGCGGAGAACGCCATCGGCACCGAGTTCTCGAAACCAACCTCGTTATACGTTAAAAGTAAGTACTTCATTTTTAATTATTATTAATAAAAAAATGATTGTTGAACGGAAGGCTCGTTCTTAGTTAAAACCATTGGGGGTGCACGGTAGTGCCACCGCCAAGTCGACCAAAACCAAAAAAAGGCATTTGTAATAAGATTAGTTAAATTAAATATATTTAATGTAGACAATTTATTACAACGACGTAAATTAATCATACTTTGTAATATTTTGCCCTTTTATTATATGTATACATATATACTATGTATACATATATAAGTGTCCACACAATAAATACAAAATATAGCGGGCGACAGCAATTTAGGTACGGATATTATAATATCGCATTGTTTTTTATTTCGTTATAGTCACTTTAAATCTTCAAATTAAGTATTTTTAACCACAAACCAGCTATATACAGCCATTCCACCCTATTTTATAATATCCTAGTGGAAAGTGGTGAACGAACGCGATCATTAGGCAATTGGACCGCGGCGCCTCGGACGGCCTTTGATGCGGTGCCCTTTGAAGGGAAGCGTTTTGATTTCGTGTTTAGAAGACACCTTTACGGAAATTAGTGACGGGATTTTTAAACCTCCCCTAGGGAAAGTCACTGAGCTCGGCTGTATTTACAAGAACTGATAGTAATGATCACCACGATAGTTTAACAGGATCCGGGTTAGATTCCCGGTCTGGTTTTCCTATAGTTAAAATCAGTTGTTGAAATCTGTTCTGGATAACAGTTTGTGTGCTTATATTTGTTTCTGCCTGGTACCCATCATAGTACTCTCATAAGATCTAGAAGGTCTACATATAAGTTTATAAGCTAAGATAACGTTACAAGCATAATCTTTTTTTTATTCTCAATAGTATCACATTTTACCCCTTATACTACTGTTATTTCGGATGTTTTTAATGCAGTTTCAAACTCCAATAACAGATCAAAAAGAGAATCGTAAATCTCATATTCTTTAGTCTCTATAAACTGTCTCTTAAACTTCGGAGTAAATCGTTTTTATAAACGCAGTCTATTTAAACTGTCTTTTAAACACCGCAAGCTACTTTAGTGTATAAAGTAAACAAGGCTGAATCCAGGCCAGTCCCCTGTTCCTGTTACTCTAAATACACAGCCCTTATCTTTTGGCGCAACGTCATCAAGGTTAACGTGTTTGCGAGCATTATTAACGAGCATACGTTGTTCTAACTAGGCCACCTAGATTTTATGACGTCGGTTTTGGATATTATTTTAATGTGACTTTTAACATAATCCACTCGCTCTGTGATAAATGGAGGAGTCCTAAAGGTATCTGAAATGGAAAATCTGTGTAAAAAATCTTGAAGTCATCTGTTTTTGTGTGAAAGTCTCGTTAGAATCGATTCTATCAATATTAAGTACCTAAATATTATAATATAGGTTTTGAATAAGATTTTATTGCAATTTATAAGTTTCATAGAAACGACGCCCATGTTTATACTGTACGTGGGTACAGTATATATATTATAAGTTTACGGTAAAATATTAATATTTTCAGAGCAGGTATTTTCAAAGATATAAATTCCAGTAATGACACTATTTTTATCAGATATCCGAATCAACTAAACGATTTCCAACATTAGCCCCTAGAGATAAGCAGATAAACATTTTTGTCACGTTGAATTTTTTCATGTTAGTCTAATGTCACAATAAACTACTAGGTACTCTATTTATTTAGTAAAAGGTTTACTAAGTATACAAAATAAGACCATTTAACTTGGATACAAGCGATTTTGTTTAAGAGCGAGACTTGCCCCGGGCAGAAAACCTTGAGAAACGGTAAGATTATTTTTTCGAGGATGTTTTGTGATACATAAAACCTCGAAATTCAAAATTAATAATATATCCCTCCTTAAAATAGCTTTTGTTTCTAACCTACTTTTAATATTGCCTCTATATAAACTAATACTAATATTACTTCTATGTAAACTACATATTATTATGTCTGTAATATAGCGCTTGAAATTTTAAATTTATTTTGATAAAACTTATATCTACTGAAATATTATCATCTAAAGTAAAAGACTTTGCAAAATTTCAGCAAATTCGGTTCGAGTTAACTCGTTTAAAATTCGGTTGCAAGATTTGACACTAACACATACAAACTAACAAGTCTAGTTAAATACAAGCTTTTAAAAATATCAGAATTCTTTATAGGCAGTAACTGGTGTTACGTAATATTAAATGAAACCTTGTAAAAAGTGGAGCCTAGCTCCCGTCAAAGCAAAAGTGGGTTGCGGCGAGAATAATAAACCTCACACAATATTCCACCAGGCGGCGCTACTGTCGCCCCAGATTAGATAATTTTACAGATATTGTCTACGGTACGTTTGCATTAAAATTTTAGTTTAGGGCCTCAGAATACATTTGTAGTGCGGTATAGAAACGTAATGCGGGAAATGAGGGTAATAAAATCAGTGAAGTGCGAGTCGAACTTGTACACGAAGGGTTACGTAGAACTAGATTTTCAACTCTTTTTTTTTGTTTTTGTATTTGTTATCGAAGCATCTTTTCATGGACTAAACATTTAAAGTATCTACCGATTACAGTTCAATCAATAAATCAAAAATGAAAATAATGCCTGTACCTTTATTTATCTCGATATGTACTTATCATTAATTTTGCAACGTAAATAAAAGTTAGTTTAAAAATAAAAATAAAATCTTATTTTCAATTCAAATGTCAACCAAAATCCTAAATGTGCTAGATTTGACTCAGAATATGTTTATTTAATATTCAATTCAAAAAGAAAACGTTTAGAATAGTACTCGTAATAATCATAGGTTATCTCAACTTGCGGTGGGCTGAAGCCCACCGCTAGTTGAGATAACTTTGAGATATGACGTCAGATGCGGGGGTAGCACTAAAGTAATCATTTAATTTTATTTTCTATTTATAACTCTTGAATTCATGATTCTTTGAAAACAATCTCAAGCCTATGTGACGTCTATCAATTTGCATTTAGCCACTCCGAGTGACCCCGTACGGTCGAACAGTCATGGGTTAAGGACAAAACCTTGGCCGAGGCCTTGGCGGCTTGAGACACACATTCGGATTGATCACTAATGCATTTTCCCTACACACATTGGAGCAGTGTGGTATTATACACGTCTCGAACAATAGCGGCAAAAGTTGCAGCCATCAATTCATAGCTAAAATATTTCGTTAAGATATGGCTATGTTGCGGAGTATAAATTGAAAGTGTTGAATAATGTTCACAATATATTCGCGCGAGATAGCGTCAGGGCAGCGGCTGCCTATCGCGTTTAGATAACTTTGAGTGATGGCGCCAAGTGTGGCCCATTCTGTATGCTGAAATAACAAATGTATAGTAAAAATCTTGCACTAAATATCTAAATAGACGTATTTAGAATAGCGTAATGTGATTTATTTGCGCTATATTTTAATAGACGTATTTAGAATAGTGTTTACAATGTATTTGCGCTTGATAGCGGAAGATTTAGTGATCACTATCATGTTTAGATAGCGAACATGTGGTGGCGACAAGCGAAGCGAAGCAAAGGGACAACCGCTTTTTGAAAGGTTTAAACATGCGCTAAAATAAATGTAGTCAAATTATATATTACACAATTATGGTAATTACCATATCAATAAAGATCTTGTTGTAAAAGTAAATATTTTTTCGATGCGCGGAGTTGTTTTTCACCGTAACAACTTAAAGAGTTAAGTACACTTATCGTATTACTGAATGTATAGTCACTTTTTCGAATACAATTCGATAGGATTTAATTCAAATTAAAAATATTTGGAATTCTGTTCATAAAGTATTCGTATCGGATAGCGGAAGGGTCGCTGATACCTACTATGGAACTTTTAAGATACCTTTGAGTGACTGCGCTCCGTGAAGCCTTTTCCGTACTGTGAAATATCAAGTTCATAGCAAATTTAGATAACATTTTAACAGAAGCCCATTCTATACGCCATGGTATTAAATTTTCCGTAAAATCTCTACTAAAATATTATAGGTAATTAATGATGTTTGAAAAAATCTCTACAACTCAGTCACAAGGAATAATTCGTACTTAAATGTTCTCTACATTTAAAGGTAAAAATGATCTGCCGTAACATATTAACGTCGCACTTAAAGGAAGAGCGCACATAACATTGTAACTTATAAAGTTAAGCAACAACGGACGCGGTCGGCAGTTGAGTGGAGTAACCACTAGTGACTAAACTTCATGCGATCTACCATGCTTCTAAGAGCACAATACAACAGTAGCCCGGGTTATTATTATTGCAAAGTAATCGTTAAACATTTTCGGAGACTACTTAAAAAACTATTACATTTAAACAAACATTTAATAATAGAACTGACAAAATAATGTAGCCTAGCCAATATAGCGATTAATGAAAAAAACTTTAGAAAGTTTCAAAAGAGCAAAGGTAGCTTTTTAATGAAAATAAAACTTTTAAATCGGTTAAAGGGACAAGTAGGCCACAATAAGGTCTACAACTACATTGTTACATTAATGAAATTTATTTTAATCTAGAAATGAAAACTATTAAAAAGAAGCGAAAAGTTCAGAAGTACCAGGACTTAATAAAAGCAAGGAGGCATTTCATTTCGGAGAGGTAAATAATCGGGGTCCCTTTCGTCAAGTTGGAAACTAATTCAATAAGGCCGACTCGGTGGCAAGTTTCACATTTTATTCGCGGTTCGAGGCACAAGATTTTATTTGAATTATTTTGAATATATTACATGATTCAGGCGTTGTTAAGGAATAATTGAAATGCTAGTAGTTTTGGTGTGTTTTAATCTGTATAGAATAAGCTTCTATAATATAAATACCTTCATTATATACCATGCACCCGTATTAATAATCCCCGTATAAATAATAATAATCCACGGAAACACTGCCGACAAACTGTTACACAGTTTGGCAGACTAATAATATATGTGTGAATGTACCTTATGAGAGAAAAAAAATAAAAAAATAATGAAATAAATGTCTGATTACTGATCAAATAAATTTTTGGAATGTTTAGTGTTTAGGATAATTATTTATTTGGTTAAATACATATTAGATTAGCACTTATTAATTTAAGAATTGTACATAGAGAATTAATACAAAATTATATTTATAGGAGTCATTTTTATATATCCTAATTATTCAAATATTCAAATGTATACTTGTAGAACCAATAATCAAGAGACTTTGTTTCGCCATATCTGAAATAATGTATATTACTCACATAACTTTTCCCTTTTCTCTTTATTTCTATCGTCAACTTTACTTTAGTTCGAGCCGTAACATATCTTACCATGTATTGTCCACCGAAAAAAGAACAACTATTGGAGCTGTTCACGAAAGTTGTGTGATAAATTTCAGTTTTCAGAACAAACAACGTCACCGGACGGCAGTTCAACAAAAAGTTGGTTTAATTCTATCCCGAGCCGGCGCCGGCGTTCGACAAGTGTCCTCATTGTTTGACCCGTGTTCGCCAAATAAAAGAAATCATCCTCGACCACACAATGCTTTGCATTCAGCTGTCAAATATCACAATGACTTGATTTTATTGGATATGACTAGATTTTGACGAATTTTCTGTTGATTTATTACCAACAAGGTCTATCTGAATTATTAGAAAGGTGTTTTTTGTCTTTATGTTGTTTGTTCGAGCAACACGCCCACACTACTGGATCAACTGCAATGATACTTAGTGTATTGAATGTCCATGGTTACACCTAAAAACACATTGACCCGAGGCGGGTCTACAAGTGCTAGCAATACTGCCTAATCAAATTTAAAATTTTCTGAAACCAAACCTATTCCTATTCATTAAAAAAGTTGGTTTAATTCTGTCCCGAGCCGGCGCCGGCGCTTCGACAAGTGTCCTCATTGTTTGACCCGTGTTCGCCAAATAAAAGAAATCATCCTCGACCACACAATGCTTTGCATTCAGCTGTCAAATATTCAGTTCAAGTACACGACTTGGATTTGATTTGGTTTTGACATTTTTTCTGTTGATTAGTTATAAAATAGATTAAAATTTCTGTGTACAGTTATGGGAGTACGTAAGTTTGTGTGGTAAGGGAAACTTGCATATACTAGGCGTTCCAAGTTAGTCCTCAGGAGTAACGCATTTTCTACCTCAGGTAGACGACTCATCTGAAGTAGGCCACGAAAAATCTACTACCAAATATATCATTGCTACCAAAACACAGAAATATATAAGATTACTACAAAAGCGCAATTTCTTTAAAATAATGACTCCGTACTGTGACATTTTGTTACTGTGTAGATTTCTTTACAAATACTATCTATTCAGGTTGGTTGCGCTTTTGAATTTGGTTCAAAAAAGTGCATTCTGGTCGTAATCATGGGTTGATGCCAAAAGTACCAACACTTGGATGAATGGATGGATATGAATGTGTGCTCTATGTTCTAAGCATAGTTAGATATGTATATATAAAATGTTTTCCTAGATTCAATCCTGGAGGTGTTCAAGGCAAAAATGAACAGACTTTCTTTGCTGGTGTCATTTCTATGATATGATTACAAAAAGATGTGATCACGATTTGTTTTTCCATATTAACATAACAAAGAAGCATGCACTCTATCATGCATCTGTAATTAAGCCCAGTACCCTTAGTATAAGTTTATACGTTTTTAAAAAAATAACTGCTTTTTATTTGTTTAGGTATTTCCTATATATTTCTAATCAGTTCTGATACAGTCCGATAGGGGCGCTGATTGGAAATGTGTGGGCAAATACGTAAACAAATATAAAAACAGTCATTTTTGTAAAAACGTCAAAGGGTACTGATATGATTACGAGTCCTAATTAAAATCTGCCTCAGATACATTACTACTTACCTTGGTGCCAAACTACACAAGTTTCTACCACCTTCAAAGTACTATTATTGATGACTATTGATACTAAATAGTTCATATCGAGCCAGATCTGATCTCAAGTCGGGTTTAATTAAGCTCTTCATTTTACAAGCATTTAAAGCTTTGGGCTTACAAACAATGATTCTAGATTCAAAACCTTCGTCATATCTATCAAAGTATAATAAGTACATATCTATGTCACAAAATAATTCAAAGTTTTATAAAATACGCAGTTTTATATACATATTTATTTTGCCTATTCTGAAAAATGATTATATGCCAGCCCCTCACTAGGTCTAACTTTTGTAATTTCCGTTCGTGTCGTATCTTCACGATATTATACCGTGATAGTCAAGTTTTAATCGTGGCTTCCAAATGGTATGTTCATTCTTAGGCATGTGCCTAATAATAAAATAAGTTTAGTATTACGTACATTATTATATATACATAATTTATTATAGAATGTGTATATGTAGATGTGTATCTTATAAGTATTTAATTTTGTGGTATTGCTAGTGTGGGCATTGGAACGTAATGAGTGAGTGTATAACCGGTATGATGAACGAAGAACGGATTGAGTGAATGGAGGTGGATAGATGATGTGTGCGCGTGCTATTTAATACTTATTTTGTTTTAAAGTTAAAAAAGTGCTATTAATATTATTATTTCGGTCGTAAAACATTAGAATATTTAAAATGAAGGCATTTTTTAAATACAATCGAAAGATGAAATTGTTTAAAATTGAATTAAATATACGAACCATTTCAGAAGAACAATTAACTTACAAATTCCCACCCATTAGTATGGCTTACTTAGATTTCTGAATTGTACCATTTCACAGCTAATTTGTACGGCTTGTCCTATATTGTACCTGTTATTCTTATATCGTATTGTACGTGGTACAATGAAATTCGCGTTCACACTAAGGGCTGCTAACTTTGAGATGGGCAATAAAGCGAACGACTCGGCCATAGAGGGCTGATGGCTGGACACTTAATGGTCGACTTGAAGGTCTAAACCCCGTTATTACATTAATTAAACCGCAAGTGACTTTGCTTCGTAATGACCCACTATAGGTACTAAATAATGATTTATTTTATCGATTTATATGTATTACTTGAAAGTTATTATTTGGCTAATGTTTAAGGTATTCGACTATTTTTTTGGAATAGCTAGAATCAATTGTGCAAAATATTATGTTAGTATTGTACTTATTTAAAATATTTTAATAGTACATATTATGCCCGTTATTACCTTATTAATTAATCTAATTTATGCCTATCAAAGATCGAAAATTGACAATTTGTAATAAGTGAAAAATATCCAAATTTGACAATTTCTAGTAGGCAAGAAATCAACAAATCTTTACTAAGCAGAACATCAAATAAATTAATTATTAATATCGGTTGATAACTTAACGATGATAACAAGTTAAAAAAAGTGATTAAATAAATCTTAATTAAGGAAGTAAAGCAAAGAAAGACCTCAGATTTACTTATTTTACTACAAGTTACAGAACAGTAATGAGTTGATGACGAACATTTGTGTTCATTTAAGGGTATTTAACCTAACTAATGGTGAACCCAAAAATAAAAGAACACGGCAATACTTCTCCGTCATGGTCGACAAGAGGATTCCTTCTGAATAATAGGATGCACTCGCCCTCATTATTCCTCTTTAAAACCCAAAAAAGAAATAACCCGCGAAGGTTTCTTTGCGGACTAATTTTAATTAATCGTGAAAACAAAGTGCCGGAACGCGCGCCGGACGAAAGAATAATATCCGTCGAAATGTTTGTGTTTGGTCTAAGTTAAGAGCTATTAGGAGCTATTAAGTTTGTCTTCGGGTTTTATAGTTTTGAAGTCGGCGCTGATATCAGTTTGTGATCTATTTTTTTATGTTGGCAATGTTTAAAATAGGTGTAGGTTGAATACCGATCTGGAAACTATATACCTACTCAAATCCTGTCTTTTACTATGGTATGATCCCTTTAAGGCCTCAATTAATTAGATCGAAAATTGTCAATTTCTAAACAGAAATTGTTAAATTTTAATCTTTGGTAACCATTACATTGGATAGATTACTTAATATTACTCGTATTTATTAATGACAGACAACAAGACGTGAGTGGCAGTCTCATTTGGAAATTGAACGACCTATTTAAAATATAGTCTTACTAGTTTTTGCCCGCGGCTTCGCCCGCGTTTAAAATAAAATAATATGACATACTAACATATAATAAACTGAAAATTCGTACCTTCATTGGAACGACAGTGGTACCATCTGGCGAAAATTGGTCGTACCAACTCTGGAACCTTCGTGGGCTCATGGACAACAACTTTGCTAAAGATCATCACTTGATCAAATGCATAGTTTACGATTCAATCCTTACTATTAGATTTCAGGGATAAAAACTATCCTATGTCCGTTCTCGGGTCTCAGACTATCTTTGTACAAAATTTCATTAAAATAGGTTCAGTGGTTTAGGCGTGAAGAAGAGACAACCAGACAGACAGACAGACAGAGTTACTTTCGGATTTATAATATTAATAAGGATTCGAAGCCAATTATCGATTTGAAAATAACCTGTACCTTGTCCCGCCAATCAGCATTGGAGGAGCATGATGAACCACGCTCCGACCATCCCCAGTAGTGGAAATCCATGCCCAGCGCTGGCCCATCAAAAGCCTTGCAACTTACCCCTTTTTGTTTTTCCTTATTTAGGGAAAATTGGTTAGTTTAAGGAAATGCGGGTAGCATCGGATCTAAGCCTACGACATCTGACCTTTGCACGTGCCACCTTAATTAAAGACGCCAACTCGACGAATTTCCCAGTTTCGTCTTTTCGCATTTTTATACAACAGACGCGAAATGAAAACGAACGGCCTTATTAAAAGCGGGGGAAATAAATTCATCCGAATCTAGACAAAAACGGCGGTTTATTTAAAAGATCCGCGTTATTATGATAAATTTAGGTATATAAATAAATTATTACAATGTCTACTAATTTGCTATATTATGGGCATCATTTAGAATATACGAAATTCACACATATCTCAATTGATTATTTAGACATTTCTCTGACTTATTGAAACTAAAACAAGAAAACATCTATTTCTAAAACAAGACGTTCTAATTTAATCCTTAGAATAAGCAACGCATATGTGATCCATCTTAAGTAAATTCTTGATATTTTATTCGGGTAATTGGGCGACAGGCCCACTTACGACCTTCTTTAATGGCTTTAATAGTCTTTATATAGTGAGTGGGCATTGCTGCCTATCAAAAACTGCAATAAACGCCAGATAGATCAGATTCCTACCTGAAGTCAATCACAGATACAACCAAATATTGATTATCCATTTCTTTAAAATTAATATAAATAGAATGAATATAAATAAATAGCATAATAATTGAAATCGAGATAATACGACACTCATTTTATATACTTCCTTATCCTATTCGAAAACGAAATCGTTTTAACTTCGAAGCGTTAAAAACTAAAAATCGTTCGGAATTCCGTTTATTTTCGTTCGAACCGAGCCATTAACGTTTTAAATAGCTCCGTACGAATTTTTAACGCCTCCGAACACACAATAAGACAACTCCGACTTATTTCAACCCGACACCAAACTGAACTCAATTCCATTGTAAAACGTACCATAATAGGTAAGGGCGGTACCAGACAGAGAAGGAAGGCCCGTGACTCTAATTAACATAATGGAAGCCGGGTAAATGTTTTTCCGCCTTTATCTTTCCTTGCTTTGTGGCGTTTACAAAGTAGGCACTCGTGGGGTTACCGGAACTGTGTCAAAACCGGACACGGTACGGTACAAAAAGACCGTTACACTCCGATTATTTCACTTTGAACCCGCGGAAATAGGTACTTTCTCATGTCATATCTAATCTAACGGTTAACAATGAGTGACTGAACTATTAAGGGCTAAGTTTATATAGTGGATTGAAAAATATCTTGTAATAAGTAGAGTTAGTTTTTTTTTTATAATATAAGAGTAGCAGACGAGCTTGTAGACCACCTGATATGGATGGTAAGTGGCTACTGCCGCCCATGGACATCTGTAATCAACCCCACGGATTAGATATTCCTACCTGAGGTCGGCCACAGATGCGCCGCTACCCCTGAGGACTAATCTGGAACGCCTCGGAAAAGTCTGTCTCCCTTACCACACCCTTCAAACCGGAACAAAGCAGCGCCTAACACTGCTGTTATTAGGTAGAAATAGGTTTGGCGGTGGCGCCGCCGGAGTCGAACCACAAAGAGTTCTATCACCTTCAGTTCTTATTTTTTCTCGGAATTTACAGATTTCACAAGATTTCCCGAGAAATTAATCATGTGGTTGGTAAAGGTAGGATATTAAGTTGAATTTTGGTGTTCTAATAGTAGAATTTAAAATAATTCTGTATTGCCGACCGTCTTCGTAACTGTCGCACATGTAGAGGGTACCGGATTAGATCTCCGGGTAGCAAAACAACTTAAAGATAAATAAATTTCTGTTCCGAGTCTAAATGTGTAAAAAAAATCTTCTCACTTAGAATAATTAATGAAATAACTAACTATATTCGTTATTTTTTGTTCAGCTACAAATGCTAGTAAGCACTTACATAATAATAATTAACGGTTACAAATTAACCGTCTAGCGGCCGGGCTGTTTATTTTATTAAATTGCAACAATTTAAAAACGTTTTCTTGTACTGAGCTTCTAGGACTCTGCCTTTTCTAGCAACCTATGTATCCTATGTATGTATCAAAATAATTCTTATTTTCAATAATGAATTACTATTTGCAATAAATATATCAAACGATATTTTACAATTACGTGTGTCTGTTACGATAATCTGCATAATTTCGTTTGAAAGAGGTTACGACAAAATGTAACAAATTCATGTAACAAACTAAATTCACTTAAAAACAGGAAATTTGTGTACCAACCGCCAAACAGCGCAGGAAAATCTTTGACAAAAAAAAAACAAAATAAAAGCAGATTTAAACGAATCATGTTACGCGGCGTGACTCTAAATTCGAAGCGTCCCTCGTCGAGTCTCCTCGTTTACACTTAGCGGGTTTGCATGCTCATTCCTAACACGTACTCGGCAAATAAAACTCGTAGTTCCATAGGATCCAGGTGTTAGACACTCGACACGTGCCTCGACCGCCAATGTGCACCATGGAGCACAACAGCTACGGAACAGTGAGTAATCAACTAAGTCTTGCAACGCATTTACATAAATTTACCTATCAGTCTTATGACAGTGCTGTTAAACGCTGCCATGTTCTAATTTTGCGTGTCATTAATACAATAAATTCGATTCTTGCCAACAAAAGATCGAAATTGGATAATTTCTAATATGAAGAAATTATCGAGTCCGTAACGCCGCTTCTTTGACTGAACTCAGATAAGACTGCAAAACGATTTTAGGTAACTAAAAGAAATATAATGAGCGGCCGTAACCACTTACCATCAGTTCAGCTGCATACTCGTTTGCTATTTTAATTTAAAAATAATTAATAAAAAACAAAAATATATACTACATCAGATAGAAAACATTTTAATAAATCTAAAATTAATATGAAAAATATCATCTTAAAGTAACAGTAAACTTACTCGTTGTGGTACATTTAACGGCAGCTTTGCATGTTCATTCTCGACACGTAGCTGAGAAATAAAACACGCAACTCTACGGGATCCAGGTGTTGGACACTCGACACGTGCCTCGACCGCCAATGTGCATGTGGCACAAAAGCTACAAAATGCTGACTAAACGCTAACACTTTTAAACTACGTTTGGTCTTTGTATTATTTGATGCGACAAAAACTAACCATTGTGAATAAATCCAACAGCCAAATTAATAGAAATATATTTCTACAGTAAACTAAAATAATTTCAAAATAAATAGAGAAGACTATTGTAAAAATTATTATACATAAAGCGAATTATTTGAAGGACAATGTTTAACATTTAATATTAGATTTAAAGAAAAATGCCCCATGTTTTTATTTACCAAATAATTATTATGATATTTAATTGCAAATAAATGGTGAATAGTGCCCTTATAAGGTATACAAAAAAAAAACAAATTCAATATTTATCTGTTTCACTGTTTGTTATAGTGCATCAATTTAGTAAAATACGACGGAAATATTATACGCAACAAACATTTTATATACGTGAATCTCTTTTTAATAACTACAGCAAACATTACGGACAAACACAAGAAAAATAAAACGTTACAATGTCAACAAATATCAAGCGTTAAAAACTTTTGCTCTCCATAAAATCAAAATAAAACAAAGCAACTTTAACGCATCACGTTCCGTTCGTCGAGTGTCTCCTCATTTACACTTAGCGAGGCGGATTTGCATGTTCATTCCCGACACGTAGCCGGGAAATAAAACTCGCAGCTCCACGGGATTCAGGTGTTAGACACTCGACACGTGCTCCGACGACCAACGAGCTGTAAAATAAAACGACGACTAATCGTTAACACTCCGTGCTAAAATACCTGAATCGATCGAAGGAAACGGCTATTCAGTACACAATTTGTGAATTTTATTTATACCTCGTAGGAGCTAATTCCGAGAGCGCCAGTAAAACGAGCTAGGAAAGAATTTAAAAAATACGTGATGAAATTTTACGTTACTTAAAAAACTATTTGTGTTCTATACAATCAACAAAGATCAACAAAGATACAAGGAGTAAATTACTCGTTATAGTAACAATGTGTAACAAGGGATATGACTTCCATTATAACATTTATAACAGGTCAAAGAATCACAAAATTGTTGTTATAACATTCTACTCGTAACAGCAAGGAGATGGGTTCCTATAGATGGTTTTTAATTTAATAAAAACTCGGTTCTACCTTACATAACTGCTACTTTTATTTATGAGACCACAAGGATAGGTATATGATGTATCTAATAATTGACATTTGTTCACAGTGAGACGAGTGGCGCCACAGTTTTCGATACCACCGGAACCGCGGACAGAGGTGATGCTGGGTGGCAATCTGACTCTCAAGTGTGTCGCTTTCGGATCCCCCATGCCCACTGTCAAGTGGAGGAAAGGTGGGTAGTATTGCTAAAAAATTATCATCCCGTACAATATGCTTACCTTTTAAAACAACTATTTTTTTATTTAAAATAGGTTGTTTGCAGAGCATTTTTTGAATGTCAATACATCTTTACAAGGTGTTTCGTTATGGAGAAGAAGCGGCGAAGAAACTCCATAACACATATCTTTAAAAAATTGAAAGTTTTTTTACAATGACAAACTTAAGCAAATGGTACACATGGAGCTGGAGCTACTTCAGCCCACACCGTTTTATCAGTCAATCACTTTGTTTTACATAGCGTTTGTTTAACAACACGTTTAAACTGTTTTTGTGAGATTCAAGATGTGGTCGGGTATTTTATTGTAGTAGCGAATACAATACAATACAAAACTCTTTATTGTACTACAAATTAATAGTAACCAATACAAAATATTTTACAATTACCTATAAAAGATTTAGCCACCTTTTATGTTCCTCTTCTCAGCCTGGCCTGGAATGTAGGTACTCCATCACGCTGCTTAAATACATATTAGTAAAGAGGCACGGGTTACTCCTGTCGAATGTTGCCAAATTTAGAGAGCTATTAAGCAAAAATAAAAATAAAATTGCCAACATATTTAGACTACAATATAAGCTCTAGGATTTCTTACATAATGCGAGCTGTTTTAAACATGAATTGAATGAGGTGAATATGTTTTTACAAAACTACCTTTTGACGACAAAATTGAGAGGAAACTTGCATAACTGAGATTTTCCTTAAAAAATGTGTTTAGTCTGTCCGCACGTGGCCAACGTGGAGGCCTAAACCCTTTATACTCTTATATAACACCCTTGCCTTGTTTTTAGGATTATAGCATTGAACATCATAAATTAACATGTACATTTCCCAACCAGGTTTAACAACATGGCTGACACCGGAAGACAATCCACCTTTGGGAGTGAACAGTTTAAAACTGGAGGACATCAGGGAGTCCGCCAACTACACGTGCGAGGCGGCCAGCGTGCTCGGCGTCATCGAAACCACCGCTGAGGTTAAAGTACAATGTAAGTTAAAATCAAACTTTACATCATTCTTGAATATCAATAAATTGGTGGCGTGGCGAAGCGGTCATCATAACGGTCTGACGCGCAGAGATGCCCGGGTTCTATCCGGCCAAACGGATATCTGAATGATGAATTTGTATATCTGTTGTGGATCTAAGTGGCACCCACGACACAGGAAATCCTGTGTGTGAAGTGTGGGATTGTGAGCGTAGAAAGTTGTCTTTTAAAAATAATTTGCTTTGCTAGGTTTAACGCCGAATAAGGAAGCATTGCTACACTTGAAGACTAATTATTAATAAATAATCAATCTATCCAATGTTTCGCCTACCGAATATCGACATTTGACATTTGACATTTTTACATACTAGAAATTGTAAAATTGAGATCAAGGATAGGCTCTCTTTTTGAACTCTTTAATTCAAAACACACCAGCACTTAACGTTGCAGAATTAAAAAAGGTTAATTCTCTAAAAACCTAGAAAATATGAAAAAAAACATGTAAAAAATATGAAATTCCTGAAACCGCTTTTATATTGAAAACAAACGAACCAAAACATTGGCAACCCTGTATCTGAATAAAGCCTTAGAAAATTGTCAATAACCCGTTTAATAATACTCAATGAATATTAATAAAGGTCCCTGCAAATTAACTACTTGATATATTGCGCTCCGGCGATAATAAATAGTTATTCTGTGTTCAGAATGTAATATCTTCGTATACAATTTATAATTTCAACCATTGTTATTTTTAATGTAAGGTCATTAAGCTTTAGCATTAAAATATTTTCGTTGTATCCTTTTAATTTCAGACAAAGAGTTCGATAATACATAGTTAAGGAGCACATACATTTTTATATTTTGCCACGAGTAAAATGACTTCTGTATTTATAACATAGAATCTTTAATTAATTAATGTTTAAGCTTTGATAAGTAAAGATACTTCGCCGCCTTGAAATTGAATGAAGCCACAAAAAGGCTTATTTGTCAGTCATTTTTTTAATTCTTGACAAATAAAGAACATTTTTTGAGAAAATTTACGAATAAATTACTAATACTGCGTAATTAACATAAAAATAAATAAGTATTTTAAATATTTTAGGGACATTTTAGCACGGAGACTTGACAAAACTTTTTTACGCAACTATTTCAATTCTCAAAACTGGTTACATTTTCTAGATAGGAGTGAGTAACTCTTACTAATCTATGTGTTTAAGTGTATCTTTCTTGCTACAAAAATAAATTATACGTTGATCTGACTCTACAAATATACAATTATTACTTACAAATTGATTTATAGAAACAATCAGTTTCCTTCGTTAAAATATTACAACGGGGCTGAAACCGCGAAGCGCGTCTAGTTATATTATTCTCGTTAAATTCCCAACGATCGCTTTCTCATCAGCTCCGGCCCAAAGTTGAAAAGGATTGGGAAAATCAATTTGACAAATTGAGGCGAGCCGCGCAGACGTCCGTTATAAATTAGTGTTATAATTCATAATTGAATTAGTGTTATAATTTATAATTGAATTATTGTAATAATTCATAATTGAATTATTGTAATAATTTATAATTGAAAGGGTTGCAAAGTTGCGGCCCCGGAGACAAACGAATGTCAGCTTGATTAATGATTAATTATTGTTCGGAGAACTGTTTTCTCAGTTTAACTCGGTGGATTAACGGCCCAAGTTTGGCTCGTTTAGTTATTGTTCTTCTTAAAGTTTTGTTGTCTATCGGTCGTTAGTCGTACTAAATTGACAAAATGATCGCAGTTGTGGGTACCCAACTCCAAATCGACCTTTCTCCTCTTAATAAGAGATGCTGTTAGACATATTGTAAATGTTAATTCATTATTACATAAACTCCAGGACATATATTTAAGACACTATAAAAATCCTCTACTCTCCTACGAATAGAATAGGTGGTAGAAACGCCTGTACTTCGACTCCATTACCACCACCACTCCTATTATTTCTGTCGTGTCAAGCGCTAATGTATTCTAGTTTAGAAAGTGTTGTAAAGACGAACCACCTCAGGGGTAAAAATGTATATTTGACCTACCTCAAGTTGGTAACGGCTGTGACCATTTAAGATCAAGTGGTATACATACTTACATGTTGCTTCTACATATTTTCATTAGCGTATATTCCACTTACGCCAACAAGAACAACCACTATAAAATAAATATGTTTTACAGCGTTACCCGGACCGCCATCAGAAGTGAGGGCATCAGAGATCACCGCCACCACGGTGCGGCTGGCGTGGACTTACAACGGCCCAGAGGAACCCCAGTATTACGTCATCCAGTACAAACCTAAATACGCGAATCAGGTAAGATGTGCCTTTGTAAAATTTATGTTTTTATTATATTTTAAACATGTGTCGTCTATCAATTAACACATTGAATTTTGATTTTCAATATAATCAGTTACTTAAAAAAATACATACACCATAACTTCCTCCTTTTCGAAGACGTTTAAAAACTCAAGGCAAATTTAATACAGATTTCTATTAAACACCTATTGGTGTCAGTATCACCATCTCGCAAAAGTTTTATACAAAACGTTCACATGTTTTATACAAAAATATATGTATATCTTATAACATGTTTTTGCGCTATTATATTAATGGCGCATGTGGAACTAGAACTGTTTGAAACAAAAAAAAATATCATCTCTGTAATAATTTTGTAAACGTAAGTTGAGGCTTAGTAACTGTTCTAAGATTTAAGAAACCTAACCTAACCTAATCTAATCTAGCATACGTATCTCCAGGCATTCAGCGAGATCTCCGGAGTGATCACTCAGTACTACTCAGTGACGAATCTATCACCGTACACGGAGTACGAGATGTATGTGATAGCGGTGAACAACATCGGCAGGGGACCGCCCTCACCACCAGCAGTTATCACTACTGGGGAAACCGGTATGTATGACGGGATTTCTGTATAGATGGAAATAAATTTTATATCGCACATGAGGATTAAAGTAACATAACTCAATGAATTAAAAAAATATTTTTAGCTTAAAATTATTTCTATAGTAAATTACGTTTTGACGTGATTCCAATCCCAAGTTTTGTAATTGAGATCACTTGTAGATGTAAAAACTACACTATTATTTAAAATTGTAATTATGTTAATAAATTGTTACTTTACTTTAACCATTTCTAATAGAGAGTTTTTAAACGAATAATTAATAACTAAAGTCAATGTATAATATGTCATTTTAATCCTGAGAGTGCGATATATTTTACTAAAAAAGTTATAATTTTTAAAACTTATGGCGACCAAACTCATGCATCTACATAGTTCGCACCAATCGTTATGACCGGTACGGCAAATTGGTCGTTTCTTTTGAAATATTTAACTTGAATATAGTTATATATATTCAAATCAAGAATATGACCTGTATCAAAACATTATTGCAATTTATTAAATAAAAAATATTCACTATTTATACGTAGATAAATAAATTAAAAAGTATTTTTATGCTGGCCATACTTTGCTATTTACATATTGCCATTTTTATCTACACTTTACTAAATCATATAAAAGGTACTAATTTAGTTTTTTTTTTATTTTGACCATTGTTATCATTTATGTAGCCAAGTAAATTGTTTATGCTCTTATACAGGTTATAAAATATTTATATGGAATGTTTATGGTTATTCGGTGATGAAAAAATCGGTATATACAGGTTGTCTGTAGTATATGTAGGCTGTATAAAGAGTTTAGGTAAATGAGGAGTTGGGGCTTCAATTGGTTTTAGAAGCTTAAATTAGAAAATAAAAGGATAAAACTGAGATGAGAACACCACCTGGAGACTCATTAAGGGCTCACACAAACCGGGCTCCTATGTTTTCAGTAAATTACTTCGCCTTTGCCTTTTTTAAGCTGTGCTTTTTAAACGGTAACATTTTAATGTAACAGTAGTTTAAAAATATGATAGTAATAGTAATATATAAAATATTTTTTTACTTATATACTACAATACTTAACACATACCTATATTTAGTCCATCTTACGTCAATCTACATTTTCAATACTAGAACAAAGATTTCAATATCACAATTACAAGTGGAATAATATTCAATAGTATTCCTAGCGTTAAATGCTAGTAGACATTGAAACAAAATAAGTTCATGCTATATAGTATTCTTCTTCTTATTAAGTTAGCATAAACTTTGAACTACGTTGTAAAATAACTGCGTCATTCATCGCTTTTTTACTGTTCTCGCTTTCGTTACTTCTACGGTTAATTTGATCGCTTTAGTGACTCTAGAAGTTTCTAGAATTTCGCTTTTTCCGCTGGTAATCATTTCTAAGGTTCCTTTACTCGTCTTTTCATGCCAACGCGACGTGCGACTACCGCCGATGCTTCATGTAAGTGCGCTTGTAAGTGATTATGTACTGAAATGGTTTTATTTATTTCATTTGCACTTTTATTCTTGTGTTCAGTAGGTCGTAGTGTAGTGCGTATTTATTTTTCGTTACTTTATTCATGCACCATTTCGTTTTTTTTCAGTAGGTTTGAATTTTTTGTGTCACCATGGTATTGTGAACTATGCGATAATTTCGAGCTATAGATTATAAAATTTTATTGATTACCAATGTTACTAAAGCAACTAACCCGTTTGTACAATGAACATAAGGTACGAGTACTTCTAAGTAAGACAAGGTAGTTACTACCTTGGACAAACTTTAAAAAGGTAAAATATCTCTGTATGATCTTTGTCTCTTTTAACTTATAAATATCTTTTGGCTCAATTCGCTAATCGGTTCACAGCGGTGATACAATACCGACACCCAAATACTTATATTAAATGTGTAATATCACCTATTTCCCCGACAGTTTCTGCTACCGCACCGTTTGTGTGAAATGTTAGTTTGGTATAATTATTTACTGACTAATAATGTTTGTTTTTTTTCTGCTCACCTGCAGTGGATTCTCTATATGGAGGTGCCAGTAAGTACATCAGTATTTATATCGTAGATACCTAAACACCTGTGTTTATTTCATCATTGGGATGATAAATAATAAAAAAAAAAGTTGTTTTATATGGTTTCACGGTATTCACGTCTCTAACTTCAACCAAATATTTATTGTATTTTAAAAAAAATACAATGGTAACAATTATCAGAAATCATGATTGAATAAAATGTAGAATAACATGATTAGCTTATTATTGATTGTCGTTACCATTTATTGTTAACTGCACGTGGGTTTTAATATAAATATCTTAATGTAAATCTAGTAAAAGTTTCATTGCTACTACTAGTAAATCTTTCATTGCTAATTCTATACATATAAATTTCGATATCTTAAACGTCGAACAAAATGTATTTACGGCAATATTTCACTTCATGTCACCTAAATCATAGACAATTAGCAGCTAATAAATAATCTGTGGGCATTAGATACAATATTTTATCTATAACCGGCCGATTTGTCATAATACACGGGCCAAACTATTAATCGTGATAAATGGGGATATTGTCTGCTCCAACGGGATTAATCCCATGAAAATAAATGGCTTTACTAACACGTAGCAAATCTATGAAAATCATCGATACTATATCTTAATCATAGACAATACTATTTAAGTCGTCGATTATATGTATGTTTGAGTTCTAAGCGAACATTTTTCGAAATATTTTGTATCATCACAATATATAGGTCTACTTGTATGAAAAAGAGGTCACTACGTGACATTTAACAGAATAAAATAGTTTTAGTTGTTCCGTATTTGCAAATTTTCTTTTCCAATGTTTGACAACAAAAGAGTATGTTGATGAAATATTTTTTTCCAATAGAGAATATATTTGATTCTGCTAAGAATTTTTCTGATGCTAAGATATAAATAAAAACGAACTATACCAATTATTGTATTTCGTATCGACAATCGCAAAATACTAAGTTATATGCTTAAACAGTAGACTGCACAATAGTTACTTATTATATTGTTATAATTGTAGTCAACGTGGCAATATTAATATTATGTACAACGAATTCATAGCACTACAATTAAAACTGACAGCAGCTATTACCTAATTGTTCTTTAAGTTACGTACATACTTGTATACCGCCATTATTTCGTTTCATATCATAATATCTTAAATTATTTTCATTACTTTCTCGTTATCTTGTCGAGCAGCTCTGATAGCTACTTTTCTGCCGCAATATATTAAATTTGACTTGTGACCCCGCGCGACTCAAATTACGCGGTGCCACGACAAAGAAAATAAAAATGGCTACCTAATGAAGTAGGCAGGTACATGCTAATAAAAATGTTCGTGAAGATAAAATGATTCACATGATGTTTCATAATTTCATTTCAAAAGTTTAAGATTTTTTCCACTAATTATATACGAGTAGTTATCTGTGAAAACGCTCATTCATCTTTGACATTATGAAGTAAGTTCGTAAGCCACTTGACAGTTTTTTAATAACTTTCTAACTTGTCAAATCCAAATACTTAGCAATATCGAAAAATATCTATAATATTAACTCTTTTACTCTTCCACTCCTTTACGCCCGATAATAATATTATAAAAATCTTAACCATGTTCAATGTACTAAAATAATAATAGGATTTAGAGACACAAATAACGGGATTTGTAGAAACATACACTGTTATGTATGTTATACCTACATTACATGTACAGGGCACTATATTTCCCAAACCTATTAAGAATTGAGATAACATTATAAAACCCTAACAAGTCATAGCTGGATTGACATTACAGTACTCCGTTGAAGTTGTGAACTCCGATCTAGATAAATGCGTGCCGGAGCTTACATTTTCTTTACATTTCTAATAAAACAAACTTTCGCCAACCACGATTACGCTTTAATATTGCCCCGCGAGAACTTTTATTGTACCCTTGGCTTATGAACAACGGAAGAGATTTTTCATTGAGTGACGCCTTTGCTTGTCAGAGGCCGCATTACAAATCCTATTAAGATGGCCATTGTGACTGATTTTATATTTTCATTTTGTTCCAACTTAATTGTAAAACGGGACCCTACTTAATTTAATACCGCGGTCTTAGATACCACTAACGGAGGAAAAAGTTCAATCTAACCTTGTTTTTGCATTTAATAAGTCCATATGATATTTATAAATATATCAAACTGTTTACAACCCGTCATCAATTCATTACTGTCTCACTGCTGGGCACGGGTCTCCTCTCAGAATGAGAAGGATTAGGCCATAGTCCACCGCGCTGGCCAAGTGCGTATTGGTAGACTTCACATACGTTTAAGTTTTTTTTTATAAATCTCTCAGTTATGCAGGTTTCCTCACGATGTTTTCCTTCACCGTTTAAGCAAGTGATAATTAATTTCTAATACGCACATAAATTTGAAAATCAGAGGTGCGTGCCTGGGATTTGAACCTCGGACCCCTCGTCGAGAGGCCGCATTTCTTAACCACTAGGCTATTACTGCTTTTTTATGCTATGTTTACAACCCATTTGTTATTAATTAGTCTACTGAAGTCATAGATAAGTTATACTAATCTATGACTGAAGTCTTGATAAAGAACTGATAATTCGTTATTATCTTCTTCTGAAACATTACCTTAACGAAACTTTTTAACGTGATCGTGACCACGTTAAAAACAGAACAGAACAGGAAATACCGTACAAAAATAACACTATACTTTTACCTTGAATCCGAGCTATCAATACAATGTAATATCTAGATTCTCCATAAATGTTCATTATAATTTTGTTTTGTTTATTTCTAAGAATTGTAAAGCTTCAAAACATTGACAATTGTTTACTTGTGAGTGTGACTCCATAACCAGGAATAATATACTTTCGGTTTCTAGGCCAAAATTTATACAACATCAAAGAACATAGGATACACCAACATAACATTTTGCTTATTACTTCGGCTGTGACACTTAAAAGGAGCTCTCGTAAGCTGTAAAACAAATGAAAAGTAACTTTAAAGTCATGAACAATAATCCTCAGCCAAGTTTTATTGTTTCGACCTTTAACATTATGAACAACGAAAGAAATTGCGTCTTTTCTTCAGACTTTCTAAGGTCATTTATTAACTTTGACTTCGACTTTACAAATCCTATTAAGACTGCTATTATATTCGCCTCTTATATCTTTAATATTAACGTTTCTGTTTGTTATAGGATACATATTGGATACGTTATTGGGTATTTGTTTTAAGATATTACTTTTTACATATGTTTACAAAATGATCAAAAACATTTCTTCG
This sequence comes from Epargyreus clarus clarus, assembly GCA_014595695.2. Lineage (NCBI taxonomy): Eukaryota > Metazoa > Arthropoda > Insecta > Lepidoptera > Hesperiidae > Epargyreus > Epargyreus clarus. The sequence goes on along the minus strand of JACTTY020000049.1, from coordinate 2,891,173 downwards.
GTATTCCATTGATTCGTACGTATGGTTTCGATAGCAAAATTAAGTATTATAGGTATGTATGTCGGAATAAACGGTGTAGATTCGGTTTAGTCAAAAAAAAACTGACCATAAGTAATTTGAGCAGTCACCTCTTGCACTTGTGTCAGAGACATTGAATTCTGTACCTTGATTACTAGTCAAAATGAAGTTATCACTACGAAAACCATCAAGCCCTGCATATTATAAAGTAATTTTGTGTTTGGGTTCATAGACATCAGGGCGATCCTCGTCATCTACCGACTTCATCATGTCATTGTGCACATCATGATGGAACCTAACTGCTTGACGATACCCAAATATTTCTATATATATATGTATATTAAAAATACCATAGTTTTTTTAAAACAAATACGTAAATACATATTAGTCGTTCAATATGAATATAACAATTATTATATATAAAAATACATACTAGAAATGTATTTTTTAAACATTCTCTATTTAAATAAAATTTCATTTATTTACTACTATCCGGGTTTTAATACAAGTTATACGAAACAAATTTAAACCTAATTTAAACTTATCCAAAGCTAGAACGATTTTGAACTTTTTTGAGAAGCATCACTTGCATCATTAAAAGTTATTTGAATTTGGAACGCAACAACCAGTGTGGGTACATGTTGCTTTTTGGCTAACTTCAAAATTATTGTAGGAATTAAAAAAGATGTATATTACAAGACGTCTCGGATAGCAACGGAAATACGGAAATAATGTGAAAATTTTAGTAAATTCCATTTTTTGTCTCAAAGTGTAAAAATCCTAGATTTTACGATGATTTCATAACAGGTTCCCTATATATATTTTTTTAATTACGGTTATGAAATGTTCTTTTTTAAATATATTTTTCTTTTTACAGAACCTGGCTCAGCACCGAGGAATGTACAAGTTCGGCCACTCAGCTCTAGCACTATGGTCATCCAGTGGGACGAACCAGAGACACCTAACGGTCAAGTAACGGTTAGTTTTTTTTTAACAGGATTTATTGTTACTATTTTAACATGTATATAAAATAAAGTTAAGTTAAATAACAGTTGGTACATTGATCAATATTATTAAAGGTTTAACTATTGAAGTAACTCTAAATTAATAGTTGTTTTTAGCATTTGTTAAAAAATGTCTCAAGTAATTATTTATTTTCAGTAACATTTCTATAAAAAAATATATAAAAAATGTTTTCAACTGGCTTACGGCTATCTACCTAGGTCTTGATGTCATTTATTCAAAATGTACATAAAACTTAATTTTACTTTCAGTAAAAAAAATCAAAAATGAAAATGCAAATATCCATTTCTTATCTGTGCCTACTGCGTACGCTGCTCGCTGTTAGTGAAACAACATGCTAAGTAACATTTCTTGTTGCAGGGCTATAAGATTTTTTATACGACGGATCCCTCGCAGCCTCTTCAATCTTGGCATTCTCAAATGGTAAGACAAATTATGTAAATTGTCGACTAATATTGCGTTTTATAGCCGTCGTGGCTTTTATGGATTTTCATAACAATTTGTGTGTTCTTTTATTGATATAATTTGTATTATTAGTTGAATAAAACTTTCCATTTTTCTTATACTGCATGTTCTTCTTGCGTATTGTGATTAGTATTTTCGAGTAAATAATATTTTTCATTAAACAAATATAGATGTCAAGTCACGTACGGTTCAATCAAGTTTTTTATTCATTTAAGAAATAAATATGTGAAGTAATGATTCATGACACTGTAAAGTTATTAAAATTTTAATTAATTAGGTATTCTAACAATCTATTGCGAATATTTTAATAATCCTTTGTAAAAACCAATACGTTAATAAAATAAATAAAGAGGCAATCATTTCTCAGTAGTAAGCTGGCCCGATATAGGACTAACTTTTTTGGTGTACAATGTACATATATAAGAAATACCCAAACAGATGGACAACAGCCACTTGACGACGATAAGCGAGCTGACTCCCCACACTGTGTACACGATCCGCGTGCAAGCCTTCACGTCCGTGGGCCCGGGACCCATCTCGCCGCCCGTGCAGGTCAAAACTCAACAAGGTTAGTATTGAGATTTGAAGAATACATCCCTTTGTGGTTCGACTCCGGTGGTACCACCGACACTTATATTTCTGTCGAATAACAGCAGTAATACCTAAGCGCTGCTGTATTTGCTTTGAAATAGTATAAAGGTTTGTAAAAGGGATCCCCCCTTTTATAGTTATCCGTGGCGTTCCAACTTAGTCCCAACACATCTGCGACCAACTCCAGTTAGAAATCTTATCTTAATATTATCTGGGGTTAATTACAAATGTCATTGGGTGACAGCAGCCACTTACCATAAAGTGGACTGTGTTACTATGTTCTTTTACCATTTCCATATAATTGAAAAAAGTAAATTGTTAATAAGGGCACATTAGAATCAAATGCAGAACATCCTATTAATCGTCATCATCGTCAAAATGGTTTCATAACACAAAGTAAAGCTATTTTCGTCACGCCAAGCATAGTTTCGTCACAGCTAGTTCGCTCTGAAGTTGTTGCGAGCAGATGTAGTGATACAATTTGCTATGGCGACGCCATTCATTTCTATATTCAGAACGGACTAAGTTTTACCCGGACTATACCACGAATAGCTCATTTTGGGAGCCTCCGTTAATACAACCTAATTCTTCCAGGTGTACCTTCCCAACCGTCGAACCTGATAGCGACGGAGGCCGGAGAAACTTCCGTCACGTTGTCGTGGCGGCGGCCGGCGCACGCGGGCGACAACATCGTGTCGTACGAACTCTACTGGAACGACACATACGCTAAGGAGCATCATCGGAAGTAAGTTTTACACTCTTGTCGAAGGTGGCAAAAACCTCCGGCGGCACCACCGTCACACCTCTTTCTGCAAATAACAACAGGGTTAAGCGCAGATGTGTTCTGTACCCTTGCCATGAGTTTTTACGTTTTGACAAATATGATTGTATGGGCAAATACGTAAACAAACACCAAAACAGTTATATTTGTCACAACGTAAAAACTCATGGTAAGGGTACTGGTTTGAAGAGCGTGGGAGACGTCTGGTTTTGTTTGGGGTTGATTGCTGATATCTGTGGGCGGCAGCAACTGAACATCTGGTGGACTATACTCTCGTTTGCTAATTCTATATTGTATATAAGAAAAAAAGTATGAGCGAACCAAAGCGTACCTGCGAGTGCCCGTATCATAAAATCAGTTTAGTGATCGGGAATGCAGAAATTAATTCAATACTACGGAATCTCGACCTATTTGCGATCGAATCGAACCTATTCGTGATTATAGTAACTCGCAACTAGTTGTCGTAGAACACTATAACTGATTATAATTAATTTAATTTTTATAGTTTATTTTTAAAGGCATCTGTATGCGTAATTTTTTTTTGGCTCTCGCAGATGTCTCATCTGTAAAGATTCTGGCTGTTGTGTACTTTCCCATCTTTTTATGACTATGGCTATTCTGGCCGGAAATAATCCTAGTATGTTATGTATGAAGAGCTATTGGCGTAGAAAGCAGTAGAAACATATTCATCGTAAACTATTCCCTCAATAATAACAATTTACATAAAAATCAAAACGCAATACCATAGTGTTGCCAGACGGGAAATAATTTTCATTTCTTTAACGTATTTTCCATTGGACCACTGGCCACGCGCTGCTAAGCGGAATTTTCCATTAAAAATGGAATAATGGAAATGCCTAGAACTATTACAATTTTCATAGCATTGTCGACGTTTTTCTCTACGAGCTCATACCGGCCTTGTCTTTTCGTTTTCCGTTTTACGTAACAATTTTTAAATGAATTGTAACAGATTAAATGTAAGATTATTCGTCGGTAATCTCGAAATGGTAATGTTTAACTTGAATTATTCCATTGCTGGGGAAGCATAGCCCCATATGTTTTTGTGTAAACTGCAAAAGAGAGGCCACATAATAAGAAGTAATTACCGCCTATATACATGTCTTAACAATTGTAAATAGGGAAGACATCATACCTTAGGTCGATTATAAATACGTAATGAAGTCCTTCCACAAATACCAATTTATGTATTAACAAATTACCTTATAACATTAAGTGATTACGAAAGCATTTTTTTAATTTATACCTTCAGACAGAACAGAAAATCTGTTTTATATGTCATAACGTCATCACGGCAACTTTCTCGATTCATAAGTATTTTTTGTATGTCATTATATCATGTACTACTGCTAGAATGTATTGTAATACTACAAAATATATTTTCGAGTACCTTAAGAAAATCTGGAATACGAACACCTCACCGCTATCTTCTGAACATCACTTTGAATTGTGTATAAAAATTAAACAGTTTATATAAGTAATATTTTGTCCCTATTTCTACCTAATAACAGCAGTGTTAAGCGCTGCTGTGTTCCGGTTTGAAGGGTGTGGTAAGGGAGACGGACTTTTCCGAGGCGTTCCAGCTTAGTCCTCAGGGGTAGCGGCACATCTGTGGCCGACCTCAGGTAGGAATATCTAATCCTATCTGGGGTTGATTACAGATGTCATGGGCGGCAGTAGCCACTTACCATATGATGGACTGCATGCTCGTCTGCTACTCCTATATTATAAAAAAAAACTCTCGAAGACGAAAACTCATAAAGATGCATTTATACTGATGAGTTACCACCGTGTTCTACTAGGTTCTACTCATAATACCACAGTGAATGTAGTTAAATACAGGCTCTTAATTAAATTAAAGGTCGTGTGGCGTACTCTATGAGCTCTGTCTTTATTTAATTTAAGTCATATTAAACTTAGACTAAGTTGTAATTACTAATTACAGTATAGTTTGCCTCCACTCTACAACATGCTTCGATGGAGTTTATATCACAAGTTTGCATTGAAATTGTTTTAGATATATAGTCTTTGACACTTGTAAAGTTACTATCTTAACTTAATCTATTAAAGTAAATCAACATTAGTCCTTACAACCAATATAGGGATAGCAACACATCTATCTGATGAGATTAAACGAAATATTTATTTGGGGTTGATTACAGAAGCAGTGTACAATGTGCATGCTTATAGAGTAGGTGACCAATTACTATCAAGTAATACGCATACTTGTTTGAATCCTCACTATTGTTTGTTCTTTTTTTCTTTATATAAAAATTGCGGTCACATCCTAATCCTGGTGCTTCATCCAGGCGGATACCGATCACGGAGACGTACACTCTCAACGGTTTATACCCGAACACGCTCTACTACATCTGGCTGGCGGCGCGGTCCCAGCGCGGAGAGGGCGCCACCACGCCGCCGATAGCTGTGCGCACCAAGCAATACGGTATGTCCCGGATGGTGTAAGTCGTGTGGACGGGAATGAAGCCACGGTGCTTACTGACTTACTGATTCTCATTCTCTTTGTTCTGGTCGTAACATAACACACACACACACATACACACACACACACACACACGTACATACATACGTAGACACAACACGCACGCACGGTGAAACATGTGAGTTCCTGTCTTATTATATTAATACCATAGTTTTGTATTCGATAAAGATAGCATAGTTCCCTACGTGTGACGTCATTACAAGTGACGGAACATTTTTGTTAACCTCCCTAATGTATCCGAGAAAGAGATTCGAGAGATCAAGATGTATTGAAGGTGTTGACAAATTTACTGCACAATTGAACATGAAACATTTTGATCTCTAATAGACAAGTTGAATATCGATCTGGCGACGCATTCACATTATTTCTAAAGAATTATGTTATAAAATTTATTTCTTAAGACAGTTTAACGCGAAAATCTCACCAATCACTCTAATTACCTATAAGTACTCGCTGATAGGCACTCGACTAGAATAAAGACGAAACGCTATTGAAAATTAAGCCTCATTCCCGTCCGAAGCTTTGAAAAAATATAAGAAAGTAAAGTATTGTGAGTTTTCCAGGTAATTCCTACTGTAATATTTCACATAAAAGCACCTGCCCGGCACGCTGCCAGTAATACAGCACACGCACCAAGTTTTATATCACAATAATATGTGTTTTGTAATCGTAAACTTGTCGAAACGGTAACGTGTACGCATTTGCGTCGCTAACTGTACAGTATAGTCTCGCAAGGGATTCTCCAATCGATAGTGCAATGCGTACACCGTACCCTAGTAGTAGCTTTATGTTGTACGTAAATATGTCTGATTTGAAGTGAGGTTTCGTCAGTGAATTATTTTTTACTCCAAACATGACACCGAACTAACCACCTAACCCACACATCAATCACGGGCTGCGATCACGAACGACCGTGTACCTACCCGGTACGCGTCGGTCGTGTCGCGTCATAACATACTAACAGTTCCTTCCGACAGGAGAAAGTGTGAAGGATGAGACGTAGAGATGTATGGGCGAGCGGATCCTACACTACACACCACTGCATGCCGACTGTTTTTTTCTTTACTGTGAATTGTATCACCGATTATTTATTTCTGGGCACCGTTTTATTTCATTCGGTTGGTATCATTCGGACCGCATTCAGTGACTGCATCGGGTAGGGCGGTTAAGGGCGGGCGGCGGGCGGGCCGCGCGCCGTTTCAGTTGCAGGTTCCACCGCGAACAGTCCTCACATGTAAGCTTGTTTAGTTCCCGGAGCGCCGCCCATGAATGTGACGGCGGCGGCGGTGTCGCCGACCGCGGTGCGCGTGTCGTGGCAGCCGCCGCCGGCCGAGCGCGCCAACGGCCGCATCGCGTACTACAAGCTGCTTTGCGTGGAGTCCGGCCGCGGCGACTCGGAGGCCACCGTGGTTAAGCTCAACCAGACCTCGTTCGTGCTGGACGAGCTCCGCCGCTGGACGGAGTACCGCATCTGGGTGCTCGCGGGCACCTCCGTCGGCGACGGGCCCGCCTCCTACCCGGTCACCGTCCGCACGCACGAAGACGGTACGTTTCATATTCCCATCCGATAACGTATGCGCTCAATTTTATGGCCATCCGAAGGCCCGACTCGATGAAATCGCATCAAATTTTATCTTTCGAAATGTGGAGAGTATTTCAGGTTAGCTCCGTTTAATTAAATTCAGCCCGCCCTCGAGCGGCTATAAGGACATAAAATTGAGCCTCACCGAGCCAAGAAAATAATTACTAATATAATGAATAATATAATTTGATCGTTTTAACTTAACAAACCTCATTGGCGGTGTAATATCAGCGGAGTAACATTAAACGACGGAAGGCGTTATGGTAATGCCGGCTCAATGTGCCCCATTTATAAGAACTAAAAAAGTTATGAAAAATAATCCTTTTACTAAGCAGACTTCCACTGATATTGCATTTATGATTACATAATGTGTTTTAATATAAGGTGATATTAATTTATAACTGTGTCATAATTACTATTACATTCTGGGAGATGTTAACAGGTATACAGGTGAAATCATTCATATAAGCGCGGACTTGCAATCCGACTTGTTATAAATTCTTGATTAAATATTTTATGTGGATGATTTTATGGTTCTAATCGGGTTAACCCGGAGAACGGGAATAATTTACAATATTGAGGATTTTACCCGAATACTTCCGAGCAATTTCTGATCTCCGAATATTTTGAATTATTCCCGTTCTCACATTTAATTCTGGTGATTTGCTACGAATGTTCATTCAATTGGTGGTGGACGAAGTAACCATTTATATCATAATTTAGGCTTAAGTCATAATATCGATATACCCTACCGTTCAACGATACTAATATCATTTTTTTCTTTTGTTCCCCTTCTTGTGAGCACATAGCAGGATTCTAATCAAGGAGGTTAAATCTCGTAACAAAATTTTATATGCTTGCCGATGAATTTACATGTATTATTATTATGATCATGTCACGATTATTTTCACTACTAACTGTTGTCGCTATGAGAAGCGGCATAGTGTACTCCACTCACTTCTCACATGTAATGATTTATTTTGATGACGCGTCTCTGTATCGTCATTTCGAATCGCTGATGATGGCACTCACTGAAATGCAAATTTTACTTGCACCCGATATAGTGTCGACGGCACCGTTATTATTGATTTTGGCGCACAGTTGTTGAGTATTTAGCGATGGACACAATTTTGCATGCTTTCTTTAACAACACAGCACCGTTTTTCGTTCAGTTATTTTCACTGAGCACCAGATAGGTTTACGTCTCGCTGGATTCAATTGTGTCCGATATTGGATTTTAGATGCAATTGTATCCAAAAAGACAGCACTTTTAGGAAGCACTCAGCACAACTAGCGACGACACGAGGTGAGAGAACGAGTGCGTGCTACGATAAAGCGATTAACCAATCGATACGCTCAGAATCTTCAGCTCCATCGTCATACTGAATCACTCACACATCCGTCACTGTACTATAACTAAGCTAGATGTGTGAGTGAGGCACCCGGCTGGTTACTGAACGTGATCGTTCGGTTATCGGTTGACCACGCACCACGGCCCGAGCGCCGCATTTGAATACCAATATACCGTCCCACACGACACGCGCGCATGCTACTATACTACTCACAACTACTTCTCTACTCACTACTCTGACTATACTCTTAGCGGCAAGGCTGCGGATCTAACAGACCACCTGTCCCGAGGATCCATTCTAAATTCAAAACTTAAAATTGGCGCATTCTTGAAGGATCCGACGGATAGATCCGCGACGCTCTTCGCCTGTACTCTCGGACTGCTCAGCTCGAACTAGAACTTCGCGCTACCTCTATCTTTATCTCTATCTCTCTATCTATCTCACTTGCTCTTAAGCTACAACTTCTTGCCAGTAGCTCCTTCTCTTCCTTCCTTCTTCTGTATACTCTATCAGACTTTCGTCGTGCATGCACACTAGATATTGTGACATATACAGAATACTATTGTGCCTTACATTCGCTATTGCCGTAAGCGAGGAACGCAGAACTCCAAGGACGCCACAAGACAGAATCGGCCAACAATCAAAAGTGTAAAGTACCTACTACTCTAATTTCATACTTAACAGTAACTAGAAGAGCACAGCCAACGGACAAACACTCAAACACTGCCACAAACATCACAGTGGATAGCGACATAAGGTACGAGAGACACAAAGGACAACACACACTGGATCAGAGATGGGCGCTCAATGACAAGACACCACTGATGACGCACACACACCTAGACCGGCGCCGTCGCGTTAATCAATACATGTGCGTGTGAGTGACTCGTCACCGCGAAGGGACGTGACGGTCTTCTAAACGTGTAGCCCTTATCTGTTGGAAAAACGAGTCTTAATAGTTTTGTCCCCTTGGAACTTTCCCATCTCATAAGAAGATTGAAGACATCGAGACACTTACCTCGTAGTGGAAATAAATTCGCATTGCTATTCGCTGAATGCTCGATGCGACAGGAAGGGCGACACGCGCGAACCTAGACCGTCGCCGGCGTCCCAAGCGGCTTAACCTGAATGCGCCTCCTAAAGAGCTCAAAATACACGAGGAAGTGAAATAAGAGTATCCCCCATTTGCCGACAAGCGTTCTACTCGTAATCTCTCACTTAGTAGTTCCGTTCGCCCTGCAATGTTCGCACAATTTGTCTTAAATGTATTTGAATGCGTTTTTCTCTTTTTTTTCTCTCGTCACTGACTTTGTATGGGCCGCTGGTAACACCCGTACAGCAATGAGGAGTGAGTATAAATTACTATAGTGCTTGTATCGATGTGCGTTTGTGCTTGTGCCTATGCTTTGTGTAGTTATTCTTCCTAGCACTATTGTCTAACTTCTTTTATGAAACAAACTGCAAGCGGCGAAGTATTTGAAGCATGTCTTTTGACATCCGATGATTCGGCGAAGACTTGGCGTGTCTCACTTCTATTAACTCTAATCGACCCCAAGTCTCCTCCCCGAAGCATGTTCCCTTGCAGTGTGTGAGCGAAAAGTAGTTATAGAAATGCTGCTTAATAACTATAGATGAATACCTAACTAAATGTTGACTCTTTGTAAAAGCTTTACGATTTTAGTTGTTCTTAACGATGTGGATTGAAAGGTAATGATTTTCTATTGGTATTGATGATGTGAAAGGGCGTAAATGTTTTACTGTTCAGTGTGTGTTGGTATTCAAATGCCCGATCGAGATGCTGAGAGGCGTGTGTAGACACTCGCCTGCGACCAAAATACTCTATCAGCATTACCGACGGCGTTTACCGACCGCACATTCGGCGAAAAATTTTTAACTACAATCTCGCAGTGCTTACCGAGAAGCCTTTGACGCCGCTTAACTCCAATTTTAGGTTAAACCGCTTTAGGTAGTGTTTTTTCTCTAGCACGCTCCCGTAGATGCTGATAGGGCATTTAGGTCGTTTTGCGAGCGGATCCTGTTCGATCGTCTAACATCTGGTTTGTGTGTCACAGTGCCCGGAGAACCTCAAGACGTGAAGGTCACCGCAATCAACTCAACGTCAATACACGTGACGTGGAAACCACCACAAGAGAAGGAAAAGAACGGAATCATTAGAGGCTATCACGTTCATGTACAAGAAGTTAGAGACGAGGTAATTTTTGGACTTTCATGTAGTTAAGATGTTCATATACGTAATCATACACCAACATTAAGTGCAAAGCGAGATCAGATAAACATTTGCCAGTACATTTTCATAATATTCACGTTTCCAAATTAGGGCAAGGGCCTCCTGAACGAGCCGATGCGGTTTAATGTGATGGATGACACGACGCTGGAGCTAAACGTGTCAGGACTTCAGCCGGACACGCGATACAATGTGCAAGTGGCAGCCCTGACGAGGAAAGGTGACGGTGATAGAAGTTCTCCTGTATCTGTGAGAACGCCTGGCGGAGTTCCAAACAGACCTACTGTTAATCTAAAGTAAGTGAACATACATGTTAAACAATTCAATGTCTTCCATAGTGTCTATTATAAACACGTTTCTTTTGTTATAGGGTGTTGGAGAGAGAACCGATAGTATCTGTAGAAATTGAATGGGCTAGACCTACTCAAACGTACGGGGAGTTGCTTGGTTTTAGACTTAGGTATGGGGTTAAAGATCAAATCCTAGGTGAAGAAAATTTCTCCGGAACTAAAGTCAGCTCACACAGAATAACAGACTTAGAAAGGGGCGTCCAATATGAATTTAGAGTAGCGGGAAGAAACCAAATTGGAATCGGGCAAGAAACTATCAAATATTTCCTTACACCTGAAGGTGCGCCAAAGGGACCCCCAACGAACGTCACGTATCACTTCCAAACCCCAGACGTCATAAGTTTAACTTGGGAAGCCCCAACCAGAGCTGATCGAAGTGGTCAGATAAAGAAATACGATGTTCAATTCTACAAACGAGGTGACCAATCTTCTCTAGTAGAAAAAACGACTGAGCAAACTAAAGCAGTATTTACTGGCTTAGAAGAAGATGCTCATTACATATTTAAGGTCAGAGCATACACGGAGCAGGGACCTGGACCGTATAGTAAAGATATTACAGCTCATACGGAAAGGGACATCGGTAGAGCGCCCATGTCAGTTAAAGCTGTTGCGACATCCGAATCTGGCGTTGAAGTTTGGTGGGAAACAGTACCGTCTAGAAGAAAAATTATAGGTTATGTCGTATTTTATACTATGACACCTGTGGAGGACTTAGACGAATGGCAACAAAAAACGGTTCACGTAACCCATTCAACTGATTTAGAAAACTTAGAAAAGTTTGCGGAATATGCGATTGCTGTAGCAACAAAAACTGCCGATGGATTAGGAAGGTTATCTGAAAAGGTCACTGTTAAAGTAAGACCCGAAGAAGTGCCTTTACACCTAAGAGCTCAGGATGTATCTACACATTCTATGACTCTATCGTGGTCACCACCTTTACGATTAAACCCCGTTAGCTATAAGATATCATACAACGCCATCAAAGAATTTGTAGACTCACTCGGCATGACCCAAACTCAAGAAATACCTAAGAAGGAAATTGTAGTGAAGCATGATCGGACGTCGTATTCGATTAACGATTTGTCTCCATTCACTACGTATAATGTAAATGTAAGTGCTATACCTAACGATGATTCGTACAGGCCGCCGACGAAAATAACTGTCACAACACAAATGGCTGCCCCAAAACCAATGGTCAAGCCGGACTTTTATGGCGTTGTTGAAAACGAAATACTCGTAATTCTACCTCAAGCCTCTGAAGAATACGGACCCATTTCACATTATTACCTAGTTGTAGTTCCTGACGACAAAACACATAATCATAAAAATCCCGATCAATTCCTGACAGACGACTTAATAAAAAATAATGTTAGGACCGACGATGAAAATGCTCCTTATATTGCTGCCAAATTCTTACAGAGAAATATTTTATATACTTTCCATCTCGGTAATGACGAGATGTTTGAAGGATTCCTTAATAGAAAATTAAACCCAAGCAAAAGGTATCGGGTGTTCGTGAGAGCAGTTGTAGATACACCACAAAAACATTTATATACATCTAGTCCATTCTCAGAATACTTGTCATTGGATATGCGCGAAGCGCCTCCTGGTGAGGAGCCCAGTAGGCCCGATCCCAAGGATATTAATGGTGATCCTGAAATTAGGATAGAGGAGAATAGAAAAGAAGCGGGTATGGTTTGGGTGATAGGTCCAATAATTGCAGCTCTAATGTTATCGTTATGCTTAGTACTTTTATTCATTGTGAAGAGAAGAAGACAACCGTGCAAAACACCGGATCAAGCAGCTGTAACTAGACCACTAATGTCTGCTGATATTGGCTTTGGAGCGCCTTCGGACCCTGTTGAAATGCGGAGATTAAACTTCCAAACACCTGCGATGATTTCACATCCACCTATCCCAATATCGGAGCTTGCAGATCATATAGAACGACTCAAGGCTAATGACAACCTTAAGTTCTCACAAGAATATGAAAGTATCGAACCCGGCCAGCAATTTACTTGGGATCACTCCAACATGGAAGTAAATAAGCCAAAGAACCGATACGCTAACGTTATTGCTTACGACCACAGCCGAGTAATACTTCAACCTATTGACGGAATACTTGGAAGTGACTATATCAATGCTAACTACTGTGATGGTTATCGTAAACATAATGCATACGTCGCAACTCAAGGCCCTCTGCAAGAAACGTTCGCTGACTTCTGGCGCATGTGCTGGGAACTGCGAACGTCTACTATTGTAATGATGACTAAATTGGAGGAGAGGACTAGGATTAAATGTGATCAATACTGGCCGAGCCGGGGAAGCGAAACGTATGGCATGATGACTGTAACCATCGCGGAAGTTCAGGAGCTAGCCACTTACTGTATACGTACATTCCAAGTTACGAGAAACGGTGGTGCGGAGCGAAGAGAGATAAAACAACTGCAATTCACTGCCTGGCCCGACCATGGTGTTCCGGACCATCCTGCTCCATTCTTACAGTTCCTGCGACGCGTTCGTGCTTTAAATCCACCTGATGCTGGTCCTTTAGTCGTCCATTGTTCAGCGGGCGTTGGTCGTACTGGATGCTTCATTGTTATCGATTCGATGCTAGAGAGAGCCCGCCACGAACGCACTGTCGACATCTACGGCCATGTTACTTGCTTACGAGCTCAACGCAATTACATGGTCCAGACCGAAGACCAGTACATTTTCATTCACGATGCTTTGCTTGAAGCCGTCGTCTGCGGTGACACTGAAGTGCCAGCTCGTAACTTGCACGCGCATATCCAAAAACTGATGCGCATTGATACTATTGAAAATATCACTGGAATGGAATTGGAATTCAAGAAACTAGCTAACATGAAGGCTGATTCTAGCCGTTTTGTATCGGCCAGCTTGCCTTGCAACAAGCACAAGAACAGACTTGTCCACATCTTGCCCTACGAATCTACTCGCGTTTGCTTGACACCGAGAGATGGATCCGATTACATCAATGCCTCGTTCGTCGATGGCTACAGATACCGAGCCGCTTACATTGCCACTCAGGGTCCTTTACCTGACACCACAGATGACTTCTGGAGAATGCTCTGGGAGCACAACTCGACTATCATAGTCATGTTGACAAAGCTAAAGGAAATGGGCCGGGTAAGTAATTTCTCTCTAAAAAGATATATTTATTAGACTTTGTGAACTAAGCTCATCAATAAATCTATTTTTAGGAAAAATGTCACCAGTATTGGCCCTCTGATCGCTCTGTTCGTTACCAATGTTTCGTTGTGGATCCCATCGCTGAGTACAACATGCCTCAGTACATCTTGAGGGAATTCAAGGTAATACTATATTTTATCATTAAAATAAAATATTTGCCCTCGATACTAATAATTCTAGAATTGACGTTTTCCATCACTATACGTTACAAAATCCATTTTTCTTCATCTTTCTCAGCTTGAATCTTTTTTGTTTCTCCTTAGGTCACGGATGCTCGCGATGGCGCATCCCGAACGGTTCGCCAGTTCCAGTTCACGGACTGGCCGGAGCAGGGCGTGCCCAAGAGCGGGGAGGGCTTCATCGACTTCCTGGGGCAGGTGCACAAGACTAAGGAGCAGTTTGGACAAGACGGGCCAATCACTGTGCATTGCAGGTAAGAATCGGTGGGGTAGTCATTAATAACGTGATTATTTAACACTGAAATTTCTATAACACTGTAGTGTACTCCAATTGTCAAAATTTTTACCTTTCAATATTTATGTCCTCTATTTGTGAAATTGGCCACTTGATGAGAAGTCATTAACTTTCATGGAATTGACTGTTTGAAAGAAATTCATAACTAATTAATATCTTTATGACTTCCTGAGCTTCTCTTGTAGCATTATGAACACGTAAAAAGAAAATGTGTACATACTATATCGTTCATACCGTATAGTCGACAATTATCGATGTCACTGACAATTTTACGTACTTACCGCGTCCACTAACCGCGTCTATTTTGCAGCGCGGGCGTGGGGCGCACGGGCGTGTTCATCACGCTGTCGACGGTGCTGGAGCGCATGCAGTACGAGGGCGTCGTGGACGTGTTCCAGACCGTGCGCACGCTGCGCACGCAGCGCCCCGCCATGGTGCAGACCGAGGTCAGTATAGCCGGTGTTGTTGGTGCGGACCGAGGTCAGTATAGCCGGTGTTGTTGGTGCAGACCGAGGTCAGTATAGCCGGTGTTGTTGGTGCGGACCGAGGTCAGTATAGCCGGTGTTGTTGGTGCAGACCGAGGTCAGTATAGCCGGTGTTGTTGGTGCGGACCGAGGTCAGTATAGCCGGTGTTGTTGGTGCAGACCGAGGTCAGTATAGCCGGTGTTGTTGGTGCAGACCGAGGTCAGTATAGCCGGTGTTGTTGGTGCGGACCGAGGTCAGTATAGCCGGTGTTATTGGTGCGGACCGAGGTCAGTATAGCCGGTGTTGTTGGTGCGGACCGAGGTCAGTATAGCCGGTGTTGTTGGTGCGGACCGAGGTCAGTATAGCCGGTGTTATTGGTGCGGACCGAGGTCAGTATAGCCGGTGTTGTTGGTGCAGACCGAGGTCAGTATAGCCGGTGTTGTTGGTGCGGACCGAGGTCAGTATAGCCGGTGTTGTTGGCGAAGACTAAGATCAGTACTTCACTGAAGTTGGTTTGGTTGGTTCCCTTTGTGGAAAACCTTTTGGAAATACAAAAAAAAAGGTTATTCAACTATTCATTGCTGACAAACAATGTTGATATGCAGATATAACAGTAATTTTCCTTGATTGTAGACACATAGTGATTATGTATGATGGAGTAATTGTGTGTAATGGGATTGCTTCACGGAACTAAAGCATTTGACGATGTATCGACTCACAATAAATATTGACAGAATCGTTTCAAAGGTACAAGTGATCGACACCTTTAAAACAATTGTAATTTTATAAGTACATGTTATCAATTATCTTAATGTATTTGTTTTAAAACATGTCCAAGGGTCATTTGTACGTAGTTTCATTTTATTAATTAATAACGTGATGTATCGGTGTTATTGTTTAACTTTAAATATAACTAGAAGCCTCAATAAAGCTGATTCCCTTATTTCTTTGTTTTAGAAATTCTAACCAAAAATCTCTCTCTCAATGTTTTTATTGAGTCTAAAAAGGTTTTTTTTCATTTCTGGTATTTCCTAATCCTTTCAACTTTTTACTGTAGATTGGGATTGATTGATTGGGAAATCTCGAAAGTTTGATCCAGAAGCACAATTTTATATTATCTAAATTTGTGTTACGCCATCTACTTCTAGATTAGGTTTTATAACTTTATCAAAGTGTTTGAACTTTTCAAAGTAACAAATTAATATAAAAACTTCTGGGATCATCTGCTTTAATGTCTTAGTAATTAGTAACTTTGAATTATTATTAACTTGAACCTAAGAAAACGATTTTAACGTTTAAAGTAGGTGAACACTAACGAATGTTTGATCTATCAGAGTTTATACTTAACGTCACGTTTTCTCTATTGTATTTAGTTGTATGTAAGAAGTAGATACTCGCTTTCGCCCGCAACTTTATCGATGTACTTTTGATTATGAGTTAAGTAAGTGGTCAGTAATAAGGGCAGTCGCAATTAAATGAATTACATAGACACACTTACATACTCTAACATTCACGATCAAACATAATAATAAAAATCAACCATAAGATATAATAATATTATTTTTTCTATTAGTATAGTCCGCGCCAAACTGCTAGTCCGCTCTGAAGTTGTTGCGAGGAGGTGTAGTCATACAATACTATGGCGTCGCGATTCAAATCTATATTCAGAGCGGACTATCAGTTTTACGCGGACTATACAAGGGTGTCTCTAAAACTATCGTTAATTTCAGGACCAGTACGATTTCTGCTACCGCGCCGCGCTCGAGTACCTCGGCTCGTTCGATCACTACGCCAACTGACGCTGAGACCGGCTCGTCTAAACGGACAAACGGACACCCTGTCGTTCCATTTGTATGTATTGAAGTATGAAAACAGGAAGAAAAAGAAAAAATGAAAGAAAATTCACAATTTTTTTTCGTTTACTATAGAGCTATAAGTATTAAAATGTAGAGCCGCCATACCACAGCTAACTGTAATTCAGGAAGCACCTTGCGACAATAATTTTAATACGATTTGTAATAGACTTCGCATTTGTACCATAAAATATAAGAAAACAAAATAAAAAGCAGCAAAACAAAAATAAATAAATAAGAAAGTTTCGCGTAGAGTCCACAAAATATTCTTAGGAATTTTGCTTACAATAAAAATAAAACTACATAATGATAATTAAATAAACGTCATGATAATGATCATGATCAAACAAAAGTCAAATGGGAAGTCCCATTTGAAAAAAAAAACAATGGCGGCTCTACATTTTTACCTTCACTCCCAACAATAAGTTACATCTATACGAATTTCACTATTAAAATGGTCTTGTAAACCAGACTCATTAACGTAGTAGATAATATTACCGCATTGTTTCATAAATGTTAGAACATTTATGCAAACTCGACATTCACATTCATAAGAAATATAATAGCTAAATTTTTAAAATTATTTTTGATCTAACATTCTGTACGTTTATTGTAAGCTGGATATAACAAAGCGACAGGGCGCCGTAAAAGTCGACGAGTGACATTGAAAGATCGTTAAATCGACTGATTGTCCGAACTAATTCAATCGGTCACCATTCCTTGAGGCTTATCACTCATGAGTGCCTACGAAAAGTTACTTATGATGTATATTTACGATTGAGACCAGTATAATCATGATTGTGAATCTAAAGGGTAATAAATATTAATAATTATTCACCCTATTATCTAACCGATAGATAGAAATCTTTAATAAACAGCTGTTCGCTATTTTTATCTCTAAATATGAACAGTTTTAAGTCCATATAAAAGCGAATGAGACTTAGATGCGTTTCAAGCAATATTTAGCGTCTGTGTAATAATTACGCCGCGAAAATTATAATTTGCTAACGAATATAATGTAATTATTATGATAGATGACAAACAGTGCGCTTAGAGACTTAATTATACGCGATTATATGATATTCAATTCTGATCGTCACATATTATAACAATATATGATACATAAATATTATAAAATGTATAAATAGTTATTGCAGCTGTAATTAGAAGTTTATTTTTCATATCGGGTGTTAAATACGTTAAGTAGTGTATATTGTGGTAACTTGTTTCATTATTGCAATATGGAAATTCATTAGACGAATCGGCTGTGTCGTGTGGAAATTATGTCAGTCCTGTGCTTAGAGTAATACCGTTGTGTAAATAGGTCTTTCCCCGATTATAATTTGTCCTGTGTAACTTTTCTTGCCCAGTTATGACCCAGTTTTTTATTGATTGTAATCGATTAATTCCTAAAAGCTTGTCGCAGTTTATGTTCAAGTGAGTAGATTAAGTGATCGTCAATGATGTTTTATATGTGTAGATACCACGTTAAGGAATAATCGTTTATTCTCGTGACTCGAATAATGGCTTGATTTTTGAAGCTACAGGTATAATAAACGTGATTAAAAAAGATTTGGGCTACAGACCCTGTATTTCTATCGGATATTGAAGTACTCAACGCCGCGTCTAGTCATATAGAACATCTTTGGTGATCGTATGTGTTTTAAATAATCACTGCCACCTAGAAGACGGTGAAACGATGACATATCTATTATTAGGTAGAAAATGTTTTGTCGGTGTGTTGTAATGTTAATAACGTGTAGGGAAGGACGCGATTCGTATACAATCGAATTGTGAGTCGATACGGACTCGATTAAGTAATCGATTTGCCTAGTAAGGGGTTTTCGAGTCACTTCGAATTGATAATGGAAATTAAATTGATTAAACTTATTTTGATTATTTTTGCGCTTTTTAGCGTCGGATACGTGGACTCGCAACTCACATCACTATCTATATTAAGCTATCGTTAAGTGTAGTACCTACGTTTAATATTTTACAGTGACCCCTTGCCTAGTTGTCGTAAGAATTTAGGTTTTCCACTCCTTTTATACAATATATACCCTACATTATATCGATACGTATAAATAAATTTGAGCTTCTAACATAGGTATATGACATTTGAAACGCGATCAATATTTAATGGAATCTTCTAAAACTAATTATAATCTGTATTCGGTCGGTTTATACGATCGATCGTTACTGCCAATCGAGAAGTAGGTATCGGAATTAAAGAAAGTTATCGATATTATCAGTAAATTCGAGATACGTAGATTAAATGGGATTGTTGAATTGAAGTTATAGTGAAATTTAATACTCGTTATGAATCGCGTACGTAGGTTCGAAGCTTATTAGTGAGACGGGAAGCTTTTTTCGTTTATCTTAAATATTACATATGCAACTTTGTCTTACGCTTTCGACCGATCGAGAATTGTAGTTCAATCTGATAGTCTTTAATTTTACTTGTAATTCGAAGACATAATACAATATTCTATTCAATAACACAGTAAGTTACAGCTATTATTTAGAAGTATGCAAATAAATAGTTCGTGAATTGTTATGAATATAGAAATTTATAACAATTTAGGATCTTTCAAGTCGCCGTATGTTTATAAGTTACCTGTGAACTATCGTATAGTTATTTGTGAGCGTAATGTGACTGTGACTCCACAAATAACATTAATAGCAAAAATATTACCTAATAACCGATGATATTTTGTCATTTCTCGAGCCTAACTCTCAGAATGATATAAATAATATCGTTTTCTACGTAAAGACGAATTAGATTGAACATACGATCGGTTTAAATGAGTTCTCTTACTATAACATTCGATGTAAGCTTTATTTTATGTCCATTCCGCTTTACATGCTTGTAATAAGTTTTTTATTCTATTTTCTTTTTATGTTTATAAGATGCGAAATATGAGATGCGAATCGACATACATAATAATATTACATGTTTTTTTTTTATTTCTGACGTGTAGCAATGTGAACCGATAAATCCAATATTTTTAATGTTCTATGAATAAAATTATCTTTTTATGTTTACATTGGACTGAGATTGTTTTACTAGGATTCTTCTAGCTTATGTTAGTGTGTGTCTTTATGTTGTAAGATTTTAATTTTTTATATGATCTGACCCTCATACTTCTTAAAATTTGATAGCGTTAATTAAAATAACCATTGACAGACAAAAATGCATTGGTGTTAATTTTTGATATAGATTATGAAAATTAAAAATCTTTCTCCGACTAAAAATTATAAAGTATAAAGTATTCAAAAAAGATGTTCTGTAAATGAACCCTTTATATTAACTGTACCGAACACCCCACTATTTGGCGGCATGGTAACATAAAGGTCCTAATAAACGCTCCTGTGCGCACATAAGTCGATTTCTTGTATAAATCATACCTTCTTAAGCTTAAGTAATCTGTTCAGTCTTATTGTTAATATCATGTTTTCATTGTAAATGTTATTTTCATTGCGTTTTTGCCAGTGCAATTATTAACTTTTTATTTGTTGGTCTAGTTTGAAAAATATGAAATGAGTTGGTAAACTTATTATTTTATCTTGACAAGAAAGTAGGTACTTATATTTGTACTTAAAGTCCCCTGAAGTTCCAATATTCTGTAAAACTTTTTGAGGCTCATTTGAAAATTCAAGGCTGATTTAGTATATGTTTCGTTTTGACATTTAATAACTTTATTTCATTTCAAATTATAAGGTATATTATAATAACAGTAATTTATAATGGTTACTTGCCAATAACCTTAGGTTTATTGATAAATTTATGGAATATTAGAATTTCAAAGGACTATTTAAATGACGTTTATTATATTTTTTCATTTTTATGAACACATGATATACGTAATATTTTTGGAATGTAATTATTTTTTATAATTAACTACTTTTTTCATATTTTTCAAATGAATACATTTTAACAAAGCGTAAGTTGATTTAAGATTTGCCATAATAGGGTGCTGTAAATGAAAATAATTCCAATGTTTAGTACAAAAACCGTGTTATCCCCAATCCATTTGTTTCATGAATTCATTAATTGTTACATTTAATTTGTATGTAAAAGACTGATTTACTAATTTTCGATGTGTTCTTACTTAATTTTGCGTTGGAATGTAATATTACTCCTGTGCAGCTAAAATGGCATCTTTATTGTATAATATTTCTATGTACTTTATTGTAATTTGATTTTTTAATTGCATTTCTGTGTTGTAAATTTTGCGATGTCTGCCGCTTAAATTTGAGAAGTCGAATGATTTGTTTTTTTATGATTTTGACAAACAATATTGAAGTTTTATTATTTGCTTTAAAAATGTCAATGAAATAAAAGCCTTTATTTTCATCATATTGAATATACTTAACTAATTATGTGATTTGCAACCACTCGTCAAATCATTCGATTTCTCAATAACAAATTATAATCGATTGTAATCCGATTTTGTTTATGGTGAAAAGTACAAAGATGTTGATTTGTACCGCTGTATCCACGAGCCATTACGCGTTTTGTATATTTTAACTGCCGTGTATCCAGCAAGCTCTTGCAGGCCATAGTTTAAATACTTTATGTCAGTACAATGAGGGTTACCATTTCTACGTTCAAATGTCACTACTTACAACAATATAGATTAATTCATACTTTAAAATTATTATTTCAAAATTGTATACTGATTTATTCAAATATTAACAGATTCCTAGTACACATTAATTAGAAAAAAGTGGCTAAAATAAAACATTATTTTATAATTTTCTTCCTATAATTATAAAGAAATAAATACTAATGATATGTAGAGGTCAACCCTGGTAGCCCTCATAAAGATGGCGGTCGCTATATGGCGGGAAGTGTGGATGTTCTATTTAGTAGGAGTTTGTAGACTATTATAATTTGTAAAAATTCCCGCGCTGCGTCTCGGGACACAGTGGATTCGCAAAATTATACATAATGTATATGAACAAATAAATTTATGTGAGACCATATTGATGAAGTTTTATTATTTTCAAAATTATTATGATTATATCAAATTCAAGTACTGCAACTGCTTGTGAGTAATTGATTTACTTTTTGACATATTGAAAGATGTCATAACATGTTTCAAAACTTAGACTCAAAAGGCAAAGCCTAACACAGAATTGTTTTCTTGAGTTCCAACCACCGTGGTAGAATCCTAAGTTATAGTAAGACAAAAGACTTGCATCGATAACGTTTAACTACTTGCCTTGCCTTGTTGTATTAAAGCAAAAATAGTACCTACAATAGTTGAGGGTAGTAGTAAAAAGAATGTGAATTATTTACCTGTCACCGACTCGTGCTGTTAAAACTTTAAAGAAACTCGTTGAATATGACGACGTGTTTTAAAGTAGGATTGTTTTTTTTATTATTGCTTATTGTCTGTTCTGTAAATTGTTAAACTTGAATTTGATCCACATTGAACACATCATGACATATTATAGGATTAGTTAGTTAGGGTTGGTACATAAAAGTACAAAATATACATTTAGCCTAGACTTAGGAGCTTTCTCCTATCCGGCTTAAATTAGATATATTTCATCTTTTGTGTTACATGGTCACCCTAGTGTTAGAATAGCGTAAGCATCAACTAGCAAATTCAGTAAATATTGGTAAAGAGGTTAGGGCCAAAAATATTTTAAGAAGCTTGTTAAACATCTTCGTGTTGTAACGACGCTCGCCTGTTAATTAATTTTCTTAGTAAGCTATTTGGCTGCGTCATACGATTGTACACAGATAATACATAGCAATATTCCAAAATAATCTGCGAACTGAACTTAAATCAAATAAATTCCAATCCAGTTAGTTTCAAATCTAATGCCACCACTATCGTGCGGACCGAAGTTGCGTATTAGTTACAGAACTTTACTTTGTCTTTGTAACTTTGTAACTTCGCAGATCGAAGTCCGTCTCAATTACAATTCAATCAGCTAAGTTGGTGAAGATTCTACGCTATTTCTAATTCAAGTCACAAGTGTATCTATGTCCGTTTAATCGGGTTATCTAAATATTGTATTAACTGCAAATTGATTCAATGAATACGTATTGTCGGGACACCTAACAATGATGTCAGGATACGTGTCCCGAGTCCTATTGTAGGGCAGACAGAGAAAGCAATATTAAGTTAATGTAAGCATGATTTATTGTTGATCACACCTACGATATATAATGTGATTTAAAGCTACCATTATCTAAATTACCGTCGTCCTACAAAAACTTCAAAAATGGGCGTTTGGGTGTGATTGAGGTTTTCGTATATATCGTGTTTTTCATGCATATAGAAGTAATCATGCGATTTACTCGTGAATTTATTCTAAAAGTTATTCTAATTCATTTCTGAACGAGTAGATATTCTTTTAAACCCGTTATCATTATAATTACCAATACTAATCAAACTTTCGCAATGTTTCCTAACCAAAATTCGGAATTCATAAATTTTTAACGTTTGAAATTGTCAAACAGTAAAAATTGGCTAAAATTGATGTTAAAATGTTACTGTGTTCTGGTTTGAAGTAAGGGCACACCTTTACACGAGGTGTTCCAACTTTATCCTCGATTACAAACGATACTGGGTCGACCCCAGGTAAAACTCTAATTTAGGGTTGATTACAGATGTCGAATGCATGGACGGCATTGTCCATTTACCATCAGTTTAATCTCCTCTTCTCGTCTTTTAAATACGTATGTTAAGGGAATATCTCGTCTGGAACATATTTAAATGATATATTTAATGCATTACTAAAGATAAGAATACATTTCATTCATAACGGAGAATGATATTGGTCCCAGAGGCTTTTCGAGACCTTTTTGGGACACCTAGATCTATGAAATTGTCGCTTTATTGGTTTGAATGAAGTTCGACTACATGAATAGGAAATCATGAATATTTGAATATCTGTTACCACTCGATTCATTGGGAGACTGTATCTATGGATTTTAAATGAATAAAAGTTTGATCATGGGACAAAATAATACCTTACAAAAATAATTCATGACCTGAGCTAATTCATGATCTTATTTAAATCCATAGGTAAGTATAGATATCTCACCGCCTTGTACCTAATTGAAGGAAGCCATTAAATGGCTTAAACAGCTGACAGTTCTGTCAGCCATTTAATGGCTGTCATGGTGTAATTTACGCGGAACAATGCCGACATGCGGAGTTAAGTGGTGCAAAACACGAAATCGAAGAAAAAGTGCGGAGAAATATCGTATCATTCGTAAATGTACTAAAAACTACATTTTTTTAATATTTTTCAAACACGAAAATAGATGTCAGTGACAATTTCAATTATCAAAACTGGTTACATTTTCATGTTAGGAGTGAGTAATCTTTACTAATCTATTTTTAAATCTCAAATATATACGTAGGGCTAACCTTTCGATTAACTGAATACTTTTTAAGCTATTTTAATACTTTTTTAAGACTATCATTACCCATTATCCTATAAGAAAACTTCGTGTTTTACATCCTATTCTAAGTATAAAGGTATATTTAAATTTAACCAATACATATTTTCAATTATAAACGCAATCAAACCAATTTTCTTGGGAACCGCAAACAACCGTCAGTCAGTTATTTATGGCGGGATTATTTCGTGGAGGACGGCCAATATGGCGCCCGCTGGGCTAAGCCGATGATTTAAACATACAGCCTATCGATTTTAGTGAAAAGTGAAACGCAATTAATCATATTTTAGACGGCGTTTTAACTAAATATCTGAGTTCAAAGGAAACTCAGCTGTAAAAGTTTAAAGAGAAAAATTAAGCGTAAAGTCGACGCTATTAAAAGTGAAACATTATTTTAACGAGCTGAAAATAGGCTAATTGTGTTAAGAATTTAGGTAACATAGCTAAAGTTTAAAGTACCTAATTTACTTTTAATATATAAGTGCATAAAAGTTATAAGGTTTCAGGACCATCTTAAGTCATGCCCGGCCTGTGGGTCCCTTGGAAAAATTTGGGGCCCCGTTGAAAAGTAATCATCAAAAATTATATCAATCTACCTAATCACTACAATCAACGTTGCATTAAATCATATTGATCTTTTGAGAATTATTTTAGCACTTGGGGGCCCCCGTGAGAACAAGCCCCTCATGTCCTTATGGTAAAAACTGCACTGGGTCTGTCTGAAACCGGTTTTTGTGGTAATCGCTTAACACTTAAAAAACTTGTCTAGCCTATAGAAGAATAATATAATTATTATATAATAATACCTAATAATATATAATATGTAGGAAAGAGTAACTAGGTAATACTAAATATACTGAGTTCGTCTAAATATACGGATATTCGAAAAAAAATACAATGTACAATCTCCTTACCTGCCTGAAATTTACATTTTGAAATATATTTCGAAGATGTAGGTACCAACAGAAGTAAAAAATATATCCGCCTGGCGCTACAAAATATACTAGAGGGCTCTAAATTTGACCCTTACTCACATTTAGAGCTGAAATATGCAATTTGTCGAGCCACATAATTACAGGGCGGAATTCCTCCTTAATTCTTAAATAAGAAAGGCAAACGGTGTCACGCAAAATAAGACTTAATTTGACTGAAGTAATGAATATTACCGGAGTCCCATTTTGGTGAATCTATTCCATATAAACAAAATGAAGATGTCTGTGAATATGCTCCTAGAATACTACTTTAAGTCATAAACCCTAAAGGTATTAATGATCCACTGTTGGCGAAGTTAGCTTCTCATAATAATGAGAATTTATGTCACAAAAAAAAAGTATAGACACTTTAAGAACAGCAACTCACAATAAACTAACTAGAGTCAGAATACCGTTATCTTTATATTATTAAGTCTGCCGTTATACATATAGGTATCTATATTATTCCAATTTTCAAAATTATCATGCGTAAAACCGCGGAACAAAGCTAGTGTGTAATAAAAATACTTGAAGCGTCGTAGCTTTGCCTCCGAGCCCAATTTTTAATGTTCTTGTAACAATATTTTAACAAGACACTTTAAGTGATTGTTCATGTTTTTTTAACCAAATGGCCGTTTTAGTAAGTGGGAATATTCTTTTCTTTCTAGAATATTAACCATTTAAACCTCGAGATGTAATTTGATGAAAAAAATAAAGATTAGGTACTAAAACTGAAATGAAGAGCAACGAAACTAAATTAAACGAAAACTTAACTAAATGAAGTACGTAAAGAATATGTGTTACATTCATAACGTGCTAAACCAATTCCCGTAACATTTTAACCGCAACTATTTAACTTGGTGAGTTAAATTAAACATAAAAAATAAAAGGATTCTTATTAATATTAGATACTTATTTAGTCCTTGACGGAAATCGAAACTTAAGATAAACATTAAAGCCCATAATATGAAATTGTCCCTACGAAGATTTAAATGAAAGTAGTGAGAGTCACCCACATTATATAGGTATTCAGTATTCAGCTGTAGTATGGATTCCTGAATTGTCTCCTGCTAACAACCAAATCATAATTATACTACCGCGTACCAAAAATCTTTGCTACGCCTATTAAATTACTTTAGTACTGTAAAACAGTCACCGTGTTTTGTTACTTTATAATAAAACACCGACTAATTACGAATTAAAACTTGCAACAATTTTATGCGCAAAAAATGCAAGCTGCAAACTTCATTTGTTTTATCTCACGTTTTTTTTACAACACTTATTTTTCTGGATGCCAGTATAAATTTAATGCCAGTATACAAAATAATAATACACCTTTAAAATATATATTTAAATATTAGCTGTAAATTATAAATGATACCTATGAAAAACGTTCAGATGAATACCAAAATAATCTTTATTTTTTTACAAAATCATCATTAATGTGGAAGGTAGAAATTGTTCGATTGTTGATAAATTGAGTGATGCTTCAGAAGGTGAACCACGAAGACTTCCACCACGATCCGATCAACACAAAATTCATAAAGTAGGAATGTAAAGTATAGTCCACGTAAAACTGATAGCCCGTCTGAATATAGAAGTGAGTCGCGTCGCCATAGCAAATTGTTTGACTACACCTGCTCGCAACAACTTCAGAGCGGACTAGCAGTTTGGCGCGGACTATAATTCAATAAGCAGAGAAAAGTCCCTTTCCACGTTGCCTACTAAACGTGATCCATCCGTCACGTTGTTAGCGTTACACATTTTCGTTTTTACATCGCTCTAATATGCAGGATTCAGCGTTGTTTCGTACGGTGTATTTTGCCAGAAAAAGTAAATAAAGGCAGTATTTTTGTTGGAGCTTTATTTGTTTTATACACAAAGTTATGTAGTGATTTTATTAAAGTTCATAATATTGTATGCGTAAAGTGAAAAATATGATAAAGACGAATTTAGATTTGGATTTAATTGTGATTTCAATACATATTTTCATATTGTAGCAAGTAATAATTTATTTCATATAATAATTGGCAAAACAAAATAATAAGTAGGTACAATCCGCGAGGTCTAAGCTGAGCTTTGCATTTGTGAGTACACATGGATAACCATATTAACCATGTGTGCAACGTGGCGGATGGATCACGTTTAGTTGGCAATAGTAACAATAGTACAATGTAGGTTTGAAGTCAGATTACATCGTTTAATTGATTCAAACCGGTTTATACTGCTTTTTGGCTTCTTCCTTACTTCTTGTATTAGTAGCAGAATTGTTTAATTTTTAATATTTTGTGTTCGATTTTTTAGTAAAATGGTATCCAATATAAATAAACGATAACGTGGTGAATAATTTAAAATATCTTTTTTTTTTTTTTTTTGTTAAAATGTAACAAATAACAAAAATATTTTTATATCACGGCGTGCGTAAATTGACGTTTTACGCACGCTTCGCGTGCGCAAAACCCCCATTTCCGACCCCGTAATATAAAATTTTATACAACACGCGGACGAAAAATGTTTTTCTGACTCGTGTGATTGCAGTCCTCGCCTGCGGCTCGGCCTGCAAACTCACACTTGTCAGAAAAAAATTTTTCGTCCTCGTATTGTAATGTACTATTTTATTACCTAAAAATGAAACGTTAATTGGTACAATTTAGAAATTGAAGCTTATAAAAATATGTGAAGACAGACTAAATAATAAATTATTTATTTATTATATATTATATATATTTAGGAAAATAAACTTTGTAGTAGTTAAATCCACCATTTTTCTGCATTGTACAATTTTCAAATCACAGACTTAGTTTTAATTCTATCTAGACTTTCGCGGAAAATTTCGTGATAAGCTCTTATTATAAAATTGTACCTACAATGTAACAAAATGGTAGGTTTAATTAAATACAACAAAGTTTATTTAATAAATTTCATTGCATATTGTAAAAACATTTATTTACTATATTTTTTTAAACAAGAATACCTCTTCAACTATGTATCTAACTAAAATTGATAAAATTTATTTTTGAAAGTTTTTTTATCTGACTCTACTTTTGTGTTCACTCACACTAATGCAAAGCTCAGCTTAGCCTTCGCGGACTATACTTAGGTACCTATATTTCTGACACTCGTACCATTTTCTATTTATTTAATTGACAAGCTAGTATTTTCAATTTGTTTTAATGGCGTTTAAAAATGTGTAATTTTCAAATCTTTCAATGGACATTTCTAGTTCTTATAAATTCTGTGGGCAAAAATTATTTATTACTATAGAGCCCATGGGGTGACGAAGATCTTTATTAAGCGGCACAATTCATTTGCAGAAGAGATGGATTAATGGGTTCGTTTATAATAAACAATATTATGTTTGCAGATAAGACGAGAAACTGCTGGAAACTAATTAAAAGGTGGGACTAAAATTTATTTGTTAAGCCACGACTGAATGCAATTTGAAATTCAATTAGTTCTTAAGAAATAAGTTTTGGGATTCAAAATCTTTGTTTTTTTTAACTTTGGCGTCGAGGCAGATAATGCTGGTATCCTATTATTCAGAACTCTGTTTAAAAATACGGCAAAGGTGTTTTAAAACGAATGATTCGTCATATTTGCTTTTTGTTTAGAATTAGTTATAAGTACATCTTCATTGAAATTGGCCTTTAAAAAATATGACCGATATCGAAAAATAAAATAAATAGCTCGTAAACTTATACTTATACTTATAACAGAAACCTGACATGTCTAGGCATTAGTTAGAAGTATTAAACATGCATTAAATATAAGTGAAATAGAACGATTTTTATCTCTTTGTCCACAAACGTTCCCTAAAAGAAGAAACGATACGGCTATAAATACAAAATAAAACGTTAAAACAAATCTAAAAGGCGTCTCATAACCAAATTTCATTTGTATGTTTCCCATATCCGGCGGATTTCCTTTTTCACGGCACATTTATCACGTTGGTATCGAAACGAAATTGAGAAAAAAGTCGCAAGCTAACAGCTTTTCAATCTGATTAAGATTTATTATACGAACGGAACCCTCACTGGAAAGCTGGAAAAAACATCGACTTGTTTTTGTTTCAATGGGTCAATCTGTAAAACTGTCTTCGCAGCTTCGTCTAAACCATTTGTTTTAAGAAAAACAAAAATAAATGTTAGACATTCTGTTTTAATTGTATTTTTGGTGCTGCCAATAATGATTTTGGTAGTTTATAATTTGATCTCTCTACTCTCTGATAAATGATTGCGTTCCCGAATATTTAAAAACTTTTTAACCACGGACTTGTATAAATAGCTATCATAAGAAAGTAAAATAACTTCATATATGATTTCAATAACAATTTGGTTATATTTATTTTATGACGTAGGCGCCCTTAACGAGCACTGTTTGCGTTATCTTGGTTTATATATAACATTAACGACAATAGCAATAAATCACAATTTTGATTTCTGAACATACCTAATACGTAACGTAGAAATACCTATCTCGAATACTTCTGCTAACCAAATCCGTTGATACAAGTCATTTAAGTATAGCTACACGTCCCTACCAACCTACTTTATTTAATTTATCTCGGGCCCGAACATTTTGATCAATCTCTTCGCCAGGGGATTTCCGTCGAAGCTAATTCCAGCAACCAATACAGAGTTTCATTGAAAGTCGTTATAGCGAGAGAAATTTTAATTATACGGTAAGTGGAAAATATTCAAATTAACCCGAGGACTAAACAATGGCAACATTCATTCGAGACCAATTTAATTTCGGCGGCCTCGCTCGGCTTAAATATTGGCATTAATAAAACATTATACCTAAAGTGGCAGTTTTATTACACTGTATGTTTGCTTTAATAAAGTTTTATATTTAGTTCTTTATTAGTACCGATTTTTGTGATATGTTCTGAGTATGCGTTCTACATGATATATAGGTTTCGTCACTGTATTTTTTATAAGTATGCGCGTGGTTGAGCAATAAATTCTTAATAAACAAAATACAATACAGGTGAGAAGTAAGTTTTAAAAAAATAACTTAATAGCTTAATAAGTTTTAGTATTAATCTATTCCTATTTCCTACCTATAGTAGGTACTTATAATAGATACCTATAATAGGTACCTATATACGAACCTAGATAGATATCAGATGAGGTAGACCTAGATTCCCAAAACATTAATTTTATCTTACTTTCATTACTTTTAAAAAATAAGTACCTACCTTATCTCAACTCCGGTAAAATTACAAGTTCCATCACGGGCCATAAATCAAAAATTACATAAATTAGGCTACAAACCACAAAGGAAATGAATCTCATTATAATTAGGCAAGAGGTTATCAAAATAATCTATCTTACGACTTAAGCTGGATACTGACTGGGAGCATTACATGCAATAATTTAAAGGTGGTAGAACTCTTTGTGGGTCGACACCAGCGAATCCACCGCCATACCGCCCATACCTACCTATTTCTACCTAATAAAAACAGTCTTAAACGCTGCTGTATTATGGTTTGAAAAGTGTGAGACATACTTTTCCGAGGCGTTCCAGTTTAGTCCTTAGGGGTAGTGGCGCATCTGTAGCCGACCTCACGTCGGAATCTAATCCTATTTGAGGTTGATTACAAATGTCCATGGGTGGCAGTATCCACTTACCATCAGGAGGTATGTTACTGATTTATACATGAAGTAAATAATATCAAGAATTTATATATGGCGAATATTTATATTACAAACATTATAATATATTATAGGTGTATACTATGTATTTAGTCCAATAAATTACAATCAAATTATCGACAAAATTATTCACTCTATTATAGCACTTTTCAGACCCTACTTGGCCATAGGTTACATACGATTTTACACTTTTTGCAGTACTACTATGAAGATCCTTTTACGAACACGAATGTAGCCTAGTCAGTTTTTATCTTTACGGCCTGAATAAAATATGCTTCTGATTACTCGTTCCACATAAACATGGACCTTACTAAAGAAACGCTGGACCCTTGTTAAAAAGGCATTATAATTACGACATTTCTTTTATCAGATTAATTTTAAATAGGTTTTATTGTACACCATCACGGAGTTCTGCACAGAGCAATGTGTTAATTAGAACAGAGAAATCAACTAATTTTCCTATACATATCTAAAGCCACAAGAAATCCATTAATGTGTCTTAGTTTTATTACCTACGACCACCATATTTATTTTATATGGTCTGCAGCATTAATATTTTTACGACTTTTAATTTGAATATTGAAGTTTACTGAAAATAAGAAAATCCATTTAAGTTTTTACTTTATGTTTAAGAACTTAATGTCGTTCCATATAACTTCAAATTATTAACGAATTCAGTAGGTGTTAAAACCCTCTATTCGTTTCTGATCTTATAGTCAAGAGATTAAACATTGCATAATTTATTCCAATTAATAACATGGTGCCATAAAAATGACGAAGCGAGCAAAGGATTTAAGTAGAGACCTTCGGATATTCTCGCGCCGGGTTCATTCAAACTCGGCAAGTTTTAAGATAAAAGTTATTTTATTTCTTTGAAGACAGCCTTTTTTTTGACTCTTTATCATTTTGCATAAGTTCTCATAGAAAGACATACAAAGGTTGCCTTGTTAATTTAATAACTCCTCTATGTAGATGGGAGCTATAATAATGTATATTATAACCGTTATTCAAAGGTATATTCTTTGATTTTTTTATATTCTAATGTCTTTGATAGAAGCGTATGAAAGAGACTGCTATGTAAGAAAGAGGCGAGAGGAAATTTCTTAATCTCCTGGACTTTTATTTTATTATAAGTACATTGCGAGGTTTTATGTATAAAAATACAACATTAAAGTCAAGAAATAACGTATATTTTAATTAAATCAATAATAAACAAACATAATAATCAACAAAGCGCTCGGATGAACTTGTCCACACGATATAAATGCCGTTAGATCTATTGTAAGATCGTATCATAAGAAAAATGCAATTAAATGCATCTCAATTTTAATATTGCTATACTAAAGCTTAAAGTTAAAATATATTATCATAATACTCGATTTTTCGTCGTCTTCATCTTCGTAGTACAGGTCTGAAAAAAACAATATATGTGATAATTAAAATCAAAACTATAATAGGTAATCATAAGAAAGATTACGATTAAGGTTTAGGAATGTGCATAGTTGGCACTGGCCTCTTATCATATAGTGGATTGCATAAGTTTGCTATGCAATCCACTTCCCAGAATTTGATCCTTATAAGCGACACTATCAGATAGTGGAATAATATAGAGGTGACATTTTTTTCAAAATTAACTCGTTCTATCCCGGCTAAGGAAAAAAATATTTAAAAAAACTAATGATGCAGTTTTAGTTTTTATCAAAATCGGCCTCGTAACTCCTTTCAGCACCCAAGAAATTATACTTTGTTGACTAATTTAACAATATCATAAAATAAAATGAAATAAATATATTGCGTGTATCCAACCATACGCGTGAGAAGTGAATATTTTACAAAAACTAAAGTATTACAAAATGATTAATACGTATGTTATTCAATCATATCATACTTTAACAGCCAACTTTATCTTTATGGTGTGGATTTTAGTTGTCGGTTAAGTAAAAAAATAACTCTCATCATTTTCCCTGACATCCCAAAGGAAATACAACTTCAAAAAAAAGATAAATAGTACATTTTTTATCTGTCTTATCATCATCAACCCATTATTGTCTCACTGCTGGGCACGGGTCTCCTCTCAGAATTAGAAGGATTAGGCCATAGTCCACCGCGCTGGCCAAGTGCGTATTGGTAGACTTCACATAGCTTTGAGACTTTTTTTTATAAATCTCTGGTATGCAGGTTTCCTCACGATATTTTCCTTCACCGTTTAGCAAGTGATAATTCATTTCTAATACGCACATAATTCAGAAAAATCAGAGGTGGGATTTGAACCTCGGACCCCTCGATCGAGAGGCCGAGTTTCTTAACCCCTAGGCTATCACTGCCTATGTCTTATATAAATAATAAATTTTATTCATGTAAAAATGTATGTAGTTACTTTTTTTGAAAACCAAACTTGCTCAGCAAGGTTGGTTGGTTGGAGGGCAATGATGCAGTCCTCTTTAAGCCTGGTACTTTACAAGTACTTTTCTTCGTAGCCTGGCTTGCTTTGCTCCTGAACTGGTCCAGAGGCAGTGATGCTGAAGGCGGAGACACATCAAATAGTGGCTGTTGAAACAGAAATGTAAGTAAGTAGATATTATTAAAATGTAAGAGGCGGTAGAACTCTTTGTGATTTCACTCCGGCGGCACCACCGCCACACCTATTTCTGCCACATAACAGCAGTGTTAAGCGCTGCTGTGTTCCGTTTTAAAGGGTGTGGTAAGGGAGACATACTTTTCCGAGGCGATCCAGCTTTGACCTCAAAGGGTAACGGCGCATCTGTGGCCCACCTCAGGTAGGAATATCTAATCCTTTCTGTGATTGATTACACATGTCCATTGGCGGCAGTAAGGTTCAATTCTAGGCATGCATTACAATGTTTCAACTTTTTACAAGTTACGAGTAGTCCGCCCACTTGTCAAAATTCGACTGCAAGCATTTACCAATTATTTCCCCAAAACCATTATTTTATTAATTACACTAAACTATAAGCTACCAAAAAAATATATAAAAATCAGTTGAAAAACAAAACAATAAAAGTTATTGAAATATTTTACTCTAGCCTCTTTATATAAAAAAAAATTAAAACGAAAATAAATTAAAACGAATGAACGAATAAGCCAAAAATTGCAAATCTAATGTAAGGATTATAGAATCTTAGTTATGTCATAAGCCAAATATTACCTCAGAATCAACTGTTGGCAAGGAACTTCCAATTGTTTGAGTATTTTCTATCACAGAATCTTGGCTTAAGTTATCAGTAACATTCTCATCTTCTCTTATTTTAAACGGATTTCTGCTCTTAGGACTAGGTTCTAAAATAGGACTAGTCTGGACCTTCACTGGACTATTCTGAGGAGAATTCTCCTTCTGTGAACTGCTAATTCCAGAATCAATGTATTCAGAACAATTTGTATCTATTTCCAATATTTTATCCACGCCATTATCGGTCCCTTTTGATTTCTCTGGCGACTCTTCCACTATACATATTGAGTCTTGGTCATTAGAATTTTCAGAATTCCCATTAAAGAAATTGCTTTCTATAACATGTTCATCTAGAACTGTTCTTGGGAACCTGCTTAGTCTCTTCAGAACTGAGTAACTGCCAGTTTTAAGGCATTTTCTGAATGATCTCTCTTTATTTTCTAAAATTGGAGACTTGGCTTTTGTTGCTGTGGTTTTTAATACCTCGTTTTCATTTAAAGCTGGATTATTAGTGCTTTGATTGTATATTTTGGGTTCATTGCTATCACAGTTAAACCTTTGCTTCTTTGTCGCTGGTTCTGTACAATACATACTACTTAATTTCTCTATAGTCAAACTGAAAGTAATATATAGCAATTAAATTAATGATTGTTAAATACGTTGGTATTAACAATACAATATAACTACTAGTTGCACATTTCGTTGATTAACTTTGTTATTATAAACTTTGTTGGAAATAATAAAAACTTATAAAAGATAAGATGTATGATTTTCAAAACAAACTTACACTAGACTACCGAAAAACCATTCAATTTCAGATCTTTAACAACCATAACATTTTTTTAATTGATTTTATTTATTTATATGTAACATTTACAATATATTATTCACACATATGTATAACAATTTTTACAAACAGATGACTACTAGATCACATAATTATGTATGCTCTTCATAGAGAATTCTTACCTTTCGTCTTGTGTCTCTGGGACGTACTTAGTCACTAAATTAACAACTTTTTTCTTTAGCCTTGTCTGTGGTGCGGCTATTATAGGTTCCACTTTCTTTACTTTCTTCACCCAAGGCCTGTCCTCACTGGTATACTGTGTAAAATCTTTGTCCCATATACTCGGGTGAGTGGATATACCCTTGTCTTTCCAATTACTTGTTTTTATATTGCCATTCTGTAATACAAAGTTTTGTTTTGCTATCATAGTACAACAAAAGTAATTTTACAACATGAGATGAAATGAAAATTTGTTTGTTAATAAAATGCTTTGATGTCCCAATACTGAGTATTTATTCTTTAGAACTCTCAAAAAAACCGACGTTTTTACAAACAATACAGTTTCTTTATTTAAAAATATCTCTTAAAATTGTACAATAAAAATGTTATGTAGGTATGTAATATTTTTTTATGTAATATAAGAGTAGCAGACAAGCATGCAGTCCACCTGATGGTAAGTTGTCATGGAAATGTGCCGCTTTAGACTGCAGACTAAACTGGAACACCTTGGAAAAGTATGTCTCCCGTACCACACCCTTCAAACCACAACACAACAGGGTTTAAAACTGCTGGTGGTGCCGCCGACGTCAAACCACAGCGGGTTCTACCACCTTCAAGTAATTCCAAAATTATTGAAAGTCTTTAACTACATAATATAATTTTATTTAAACATATAAATAAAATTTATAATTCTATTCTCATTACCATAAGTTCCCGATGATCAGGGTGCCAGTTATCTAATACCTTCAGTGTGAAAGGATTCAGGTTACCTAGTGCTAACTCAAATGCAGTTTCTGAATCTAACGGCTCACCAGCGTTTACGCATAAGGCTTTTTCTACGTCTAAAACAATAAATTTTCAAAATCAATTGATGTACAAAAAATCGAAAATGCAATAAAGGTTAAAAAAATGTACAGACATAGTATGGCTAAATTTCGTATAGTTCTTGATCTCACAAAATATAAGGTATATTAGTTAATTATCAGTCAAATATCTATATTTATTATAATATAATACCCGGCACGAGTCGTGAGCACAGGTGGGCAGTAGTGGGGGTAAGCTCGCGCATGTACACTTTTGGCCAGTCGCTAAAATTGCACGAAAGTGTACAGTAGCCGAATGACACGCGAGCCTCCAATAGACGATGTGCATTGACTGAGGAACCAATCGCGTGCAGCTCGGCACCCCGCCCCGCCCCCATGGCTTCTTCATTCCGCCAAAGAGACCGAAACATTAACTACTGTGCAGCTGTCAGTTGTGCTCACGACTCATTCCGGTCACTATACCTTACTTAACCATAATCTTCAGCAGAATTTAGTGCTGATGTACAAATCTAGCTTTGATTCTTGGATGATAAAATTGCATTAAAACAACATTACCGTCATCATCAGGATCTGTCAAACGGACCATCCTCCTCTCGATAGGATCGTAAACATATTGATGCTTGAATGTGGCCTCTGCTTTGAGGAAATTCTCCCGGTACTCGTCTGTTACTGTTAAATTTGATTTGTTGAAGAACCCTGGCAACTTTCTTAGAGCCTGTTCAAAATAATCAATCGATAATTAAATATTGATTCCTTTAATAAGAAATATCTAGTGATAATTCTTAAAAAAAAAACATGTTTTTATGATTTTGCTCTTGGGAAAAGTATGAGAATTTCTCAGTGAATAATTAATGGCTTCAGCATTCCAAATTCTTGATTGTAAACTTAGTTACAAAATTTATAAACCGATGGTTATTTTGAATAAGGATAGAATTTACACCCAAATATTACAGTGTTCATAGCATAATGTGACCTGATTACCAAACCTTCAACAAGTAATGTAGTTTTAGAATTTAAACAAAATGTCCTACCACTTACACACCAAGAGATAATTTCATAACCTGTAATCTTTATTAAAATATACATAAATTTAAACAAACTTACATTAGCAAAATTAGAATCCTGTGTGGTAGTCACAAACTGTCTTGCTTTCGCCAGGCCTATGCCCGGCAGCGACGCCAGGTAATCACAGCCCGACATAATGCACATCTGCCTGAACTTGTCAAAAGTATAGTGCTCTATGGGGCATTTCATTACCAGAGGTAGTTTTATAGTCTCCACAAGCGTTCCAGCGCCGTCGAGATCCATTTTGAAGAGGACCTGTAAACCATTTATTTTCGATTTAGTATAATAAATATATACAACTCATGAATTTAGAATCATACCTAGTCGTTAGTAAGCTTTTTAATATGGCATTCTTTTTAGTTATTAATTAATATTTAATTTAATAGTTGATGCAATGTAACAAGATTTTTATATCCATGAAGGTTTTTCAAATGTATATCTTTTAAAGAATCCTTTTTAAACATCAATAACATACCAGTGCTTTGCAAGGATCTTTTATGGTATTTAGAATATCTATACAAAATATATTTATTTCCTATTTAAATACCACAAACTAACCTTGGTACACCCAAACAGGATCAAATCAGAGTCCTCGGTAACAACCAACTGTGCAATATTCTTGATATTCAGGTAGGCAAGTTGAGCGTCAGCCTCGTACGGAGCCACTATGCAATCTACATTGCGTTTCCTGCACTCCTTTATGAGAGCTAACGCCATCTCGTGAGTGATGTCGACACTACGGCGTATGTAGGAACGGGCTTCCTCTATCTTTAATTAAAAATACTTTAATTTAGTTTTATTAAAGATCAATAAAAAATACATAAATGAAAAAAACTAAGGTAAACTTGTCAACCAAACTCAATGTTTATTAAGAAATTATAAAAATATAATTTTGCCAACATATACGTACACACACATTTTATTAGATTTTACATTCATAATTGATTGTGGTTTGTAGTCCAATTAATTGAGTTGCTACCGTACTTGATTTGTAAATTAAATAATGGCACAGACCTTTCCTAGACTAAGCAATTCAGCAGCTCTCTTCTTAGAAGTATCTCTTGATCTGAAATGTAGATATTTTAACATTTATAACACATGGACATCTGTACCTGAAGTCGGTTACACATGTCTTGCTAACCCTGAGCAAGTTGGAATATCTAAGATAAGTATGCCTCCCCTACCATATCCTTCAAAGCAGAAAACAGCAATGCTTAACACTGCTGATACAAGGCAGAAATGGGTGCGGCAGTGGTGTCTCTTGAGTCAAACTATATGCTACAGTCCCATTCATAAAATACACAATAAAGTTATAAAAAATATAAAACTCACTCTCGTCTCTTGGATTCAGTTAAAGCCTTCGCTGGAAGGTGTCGGCCATCAAATACTAAGATTGGTTTAATGTTCTTCGATAGCAACATCGTCACATATTTCAAGCAGTACCTGATATGTCTGAAAAGTAATAATTAACCATCAATAATCTGTTTTCAATAAGAATGTATTCCATTTCACTAAAACTAATTTAAGTAACATACAATTGTTCGAAAAGGCAACGTAATTTATGAATTTAATTGTAATTGAATCGATTTAAACATGGTAAAGTAAGTATTTATATGGGAAACATCTGTTCGAAAAAACAACACGTTTTTAAAGAAAACTTACATATCTGTTTCTTCTCCACGTACTAATTTCTCAGCACAAGCAAAAGCACCTTTGTGTAGCCAACAGTATGTGTCCACAGCAACAGTGGACCCGCTAAATTCATTAATATTTATCCTCCGAGAGGCCTTCTCGATGAAAGGAATTAAACCCGTAATACCCATGATTCTGGATTATTATATACAATTATTCCTATTTTAATACGTGTAACACACTAATTAAGTCATATATTTTAACGAAAAACATCTATTCTGATTATTTTTCTGTAATGTTTTGGTCAATCTTACAAAAAAGTCTCAATCATTTTAAATGTAATTTGAATTGTCAAACAGAATGTCAAATATCAACATTGGCGCCAAAGCAGCAGCTGTTTATGGAGTTTGATATTAACAATTTAAAACATAATTATTAAAGTGGTCTCTACCAGGGAACAAAAGTCTCTACGTTTATGGAAATGTAATTTTTGAATTTCTTTAATAAAAATAATACTGTTTATAATAATACGAACACAATAAAATGAAAGTTAAAAATTATTTTTGCTTAAAAAATCCTGAAAATAGTCGGAGGCAGTCGGAGAGTTTGAATCAAATAACATTTAATTTAGTATCACCATAAAATATTAAATAAACGCTATAAACAAATGCAAATCATTAAATCATTGTTACAATATTTATTTATGAGGATTACGATTTGGTTACGGAACGATATAATGTGTACAGGGTCTTGAAATTTGTTTAAAAAACTGAGGGTAGTTACACATCGAAATGATTGTTTTTCGATATGTAACTAAAATGTGAAGACCTCTGTATTTTATTTCAAAGCATAAAATTATAGATTGGTCTCAGTGTGACCCCAAAGTTCCATTTATGTTTGAAATTACATAAAATGAGATTAAGTCCTCGTATTCTGTCGTCGGTCGGTGCGATTGCGATAACATGTTTTGTTTCTGCGGCAGCCTATTATTATAAAAGTCGGACTAGAGAAGTAAACGAGGTGATGGTGTTTTGCAAACTCCAATACAATGCTTACAATTACTTTGACAAGTTAGTAAGTTTTATAGAGGCTGCGAAACATACGGTTCACGTTTGCATGCCTGGTATTCATAATCCAGCTATTCAAGGCCGATTAGTTAAATTAATAAAGGAGAAAGACATTAAGATTCGTATAATTATCGACAAATCAGGATACAATGAATCTACGGAATTTTTTGTAAGAGAACTCATCGAGGCAGGTGATTATTTTTTACTTTATTATCCCTTTATATTGTAGAAGTATATGAAATATTCAGAGCAAAACAATATTTGAACTGTCTTAGTTTAAATCATTATATTATTACAGGAGCAGAAATAAAATTCAAAGCGAACGAACCAATATTTACGATGCAGCACAAATTTTGTTTAGTCGACGATAGAATTCTCATGACGGGAACTTTGAACTGGGGCAATGATCGGTCCTGTGACCATTGGAACTACGTTTACATCACTAGTAAACATCAATTAGTTGATCCAGTGAAAAAGGAATTTTACCAGATGTGGGAAGCCTCTACCAATGTACAGAGTACAATACACGAACAGTCGACACAAATTTTGTATGATAGCGACGTTGAAACCATTGAAATCCTTAATCCTGAGGAAGTAATGGACATTAGCGCCGCAGATAATCCCACTCTTGTAGAAACAGAGTCAGCATCAGAGTTACAGGTTATTTAGGCATAGAATGTTTTAATAAAGGCAGGGTAATTATAAAGCAAAGGTCGTAAAGAAGTCGTTAATTCTTCTTTTTTTGTTTATTCGAAAGTATCTATTAAATTAAAATTATAATATATTTGCATGCATAGAACGACTTTACCATGAATAGTCTGCCTTATTTTATTAATGATATATTATTATTTAAAAATGGATGTTATTTATTTACAAATGTTTCGTAATTCAAACATGCCCAGCAATCTTTGAATAAATTAACAATTTTATTTTATAGCAAAGACTTAGATTATGTAAATGTTAACAAGTCGATTTTAATTAGACCACCAATAAAATTAATTTATAATAAATAATACGAATAATTTCGGGCAAAGCTGGTTTTCTGCCTCAATTTATTTTGCTATCCTCAATTCTGATTTCAAATTTTAATTTTCATTGTTTTGAATCCACTTTCGTTTGAAAAGTGTCTATATTCTACATTTTTGTATTCTATCATGTCACGAAAATATTTTCATTTCTTATTTGCTATATTTCTTTATTTTTCATATGAAATCTAATTTCAAGGTGTTTTTAAAATGTACACTTATTATATGTTATTTAAAATACAAACTTTTAAATAAAATTAAAAATGTATGTGGAACACCCTCTTTTATTTTAATTTAATGATGTCCATAAGTTGCAAAGTTTCTGGAAATGACGATTTACGCATAAGCATTACTTTTTGTAATAATAAAATAAAATGAAAGTTTACATCAAGAAAATGGCTTTAATACATAACATAATTTACAAAACTTAAAACTATTTGTGTAAAGAGTGATCTTAATCAAATATTATACTAAACAGATAACTTAAAAATACAGGTTACAATAGAGGTCTACATATTCATTCTCCACCCCTCATTGCTTTATACTTGGCAATTTCATTAGGGAAAGTCTTCGATAATTCTGAGAGGAGATGGCTCTTAAATCTTTTGTATGAGTCTATCTTCCCTTTGACTTCTTCATTTTTGGCTAAAGCCTTATCAATGCAGTCTTTAGTGTAGAGTTGGGGATTTCTTCCCTGATCGATGTAGCTGAAAATAAAGGTTTCATCAATAATACACATTTTTATTGATAGTTTTCAATGATTATGATCATGTCATTGTAACATATTTGTAACTTTAAAGTTGTTTTAAAGAACAAAATATTTTATATCTATTTTTGGCTTTCCTAAATAACAATTTATTAAGTATTAAGCCACTGCA
Organism: Epargyreus clarus clarus; assembly: GCA_014595695.2. Classification (NCBI taxonomy): domain Eukaryota; kingdom Metazoa; phylum Arthropoda; class Insecta; order Lepidoptera; family Hesperiidae; genus Epargyreus; species Epargyreus clarus. The sequence continues at coordinate 2,849,499 of JACTTY020000049.1, read as the reverse complement.
TTAAAATAAAAAAATAAAAAATAAAAAATAAAAATAGCCTTTATTTCTACTATATCCTATACTTACATATTATAATTAATGTTACTTAAGATAACAACTTTCAATTTACTTTTTTTTTACTTGTAAATTACTATACATCCTTTTTTTTTATAAAATAAATATTTAGTGATTTTTAACAAATAAACTATTTCTAACAAAACATTGTAAGTAAAGTAATTTTAAATATTAAATATAGTAGTCGCCTCTTCGGCGTAGGCCTCTCCTAAACTTTTCCATTTATCACGTTCCCGTGCCTCACGCATCCATAAGGGTCCACGTCTCTTGTTAAAGATGTCATTCCACCTTTTACTTGGTCGTCCTCTTTTCCTTTTCATGTCTCTTGGTATCCATTCCGTTAGTCGTTTTGCCCACCTGGTATTATTCATCCTACAGATATGCCCTGCCCAGTGCCATTTGAGTAGCCTTATTCTTTTCGTTACATCTACTATTTTAGTTTTTTTTCTGATGCTGATATTACTAACTTTATCTGATAGTTTTAGACCAAGCATACTTCTTTCCATCTTACGTTGGCAGATGGCCATTTTATCTTCGTCTTGTTTCCTCAATGACCACGTCTGGCATCCATATGTTAGACAAGGCAATATCGTTATTTCGTAGAGTTTTTTCTTAATATTTATATGAATTTCGTTGTTTTTCTTTATTTCCTTTAATCCCCAGTATTTCTTCCATGCTAGAGTTATCCTTCTTTCTATTTCTTTTCCTGTATTGTTTTCAAATGCCACGAGTTGTCCCAGATATATATACTCTTTTACATATTCAATCTTTTCATTTATTACCATAATGTCTTGAGGAATTCCATTGGTTAGGATCTTGGTTTTCGTCATATTCATTGACAACCCTACTTTTTGACTTTCCGTTGCCAGTTCATTCATCATGCTCTCTAGATCAGTGGCGCATTCTGCGAAAATGACTATATCGTCCGCGAAACGTAAGTGGTTCAATAGTTCTCCGTCTATGTGTATTCCCCTTGTTTCCCATTCTAGACGCCTGAAAATAGATTCGAGCACTGCTGTGAATAATTTCGGAGAGAGCGCGTCTCCCTGCCTAGCTCCTTTTTTTATTGGAAATTCAGCACCTTCGCATTCTAGGCGTATTTTGGCAAGACCTTTTGTATATATATTTTTAATTAAGTTTACATATTTTTGGTTCACGCCTTGTTGTATGAGTGCTGTCCATATGGCTTCGAAGTGTATAGAATCGAATGCCTTTTTGTAGTCTACGAAACAGATATATATCGTCTTTGCATACTCTTTTGTTTTCTCTATTACTTGTGTGACAGTTTGAATGTGGTCTATAGTCGAGTATCTTTTCCGGAAGCCTGCTTGTTCGCGCGGTTATTGTTCATCTAGAGTCCTCGTTATTCTGTTCAATATAATCTTTGAAAAAATTTTGTATACGTTGGACAAGAGACTAATAGGCCTGTAGTTGCTTAGATTGCTTCTATCTCCCTTTTTGAACAGTAGAATGATGGTGGAGTTTGACCATTGGTCTGGTGTGGTTTCCGTTCTAAGGATATTATTGAACAAAGCTTGCAGAGGTTTCAAGAGTGCAGTGGATAGAGTTTTAAGGGTTTCGTTTGTAATATTGTCGCTCCCTGGAGTCTTGTTATTTTTTTGGCATTTGATAGCGTACTCGATCTCTGAAGTAAGAATCGTTGGTATCTCTTGGTCTGCATTTTCCCCATTAGTCTCGTTCGGTTTTATGCAAAGGGGAGAGTATGTTTTATCTATACTAGTGTAGAGTTCTTTGTAGAATTGTGTGGCTTCATTTATGATATCAGGACGTTTTGTTAGTGTAATTCCCTGTTTATTCTTCAGATTTCCTGTCCATTCTGATTTATCACTTAACTCTTTGTAGGCTTTACGTAGACCTCCCGTTTTACTTATGAATTTTACGAAGGTATTCTGTCGTATTGTCCTTTTCTGTTGCATAAGATTTCTATAAATTTTTTTGCTTATTCTTGTTAATTCGAGTTTTACTTCATTCGTTCTCTTTTCCTTATATAATTTTTTCCTTTGCTGTAGTAGACACTTTGTTTCGTCATTTATATATTTATTTGTATGTTTGTTCTTTCGAGGTAGTTATTTTGAAAAATTTTGTAACTCCTTTTCTAGGTTATCGTATTGATTTTGTACCCCTGTATGTGTATTAATCGTTTCAATAAATTTATTTTCCCAATGTCTGGCGTTGTTATCTGAGATATTCAGTGTGACTCTAGTATAGGCAATAGATTTTATTTTTCTTCTTGGTGGCTTTGAAGCCACTGCATTAACAAGATTTAAATGAAGAATTTGAAGAAAAAAGGTAGTAAGAGGGAAATATGCCATTAAACCATTCAAACAGCAATATTTTTTTATAATTACAAGGGAGAAGGAAGCTAAAATTAAGAGAATACTACTATGATAATAATAATACCAAAAGTTAAGAAAAGGCAGTGATAGCCTAGGGTCAAGAAACTCTGCTTCTTGAACGAGGGGTCAGAGGTTCTAACCCAGGCACGCACCTCCGACTTTTCAAAATTATGTGTGTATTAGAAAGTAATCATCCCCTACTCAAACATCATGAGGAAGCTTCATCATGAACATACCTGAGAAATCTTGTTTTCAAAGCTATATGAAGTGTACCAATTCACACTTGAGGGCCGTTCAAGTATTACGTGAGCACTATGGGGCGGCAGGGGGTCTAGATGATGATTACGTCATCGGTAGTTATTTACTTGTTTACACTAATGGCAACCCTCACATTGTCTCTGCTCGGAAACGAAACACATTTTCAGGGATTCCCGCAAATAAAATATTACAAAATAAATATATTTCATTTCATTTCATTTCACTATGGCCTAATCCTTTTCATTCTCAGAGGAGACCCGTGCCCAGCAGTGGGATAGTAATGGGTTGTTGATGATGAACGTAAGCATGGGTGAAAGAGTAAGAACTTTGCTTACTTTTGCTGACAAGGGGAATAGGGAGGTAAATAATTGCAATAAATCTGTTTACGTAATACTTGAATGGGTCCTTGGCCAGAATGGTGAACTATGGCTCAATGTCTCTAATTGTAAGAGGAGACCCATGCCTAGCAGTGCGGCAGTAATGGGTTGGTGATGAAAGATAAGTAAAGATAAAAGAAATTCCATTTCACTATACTTACTCAAACACTTCAGTTGGGACATGTATATCGTGGAGCTCTGACTTAAGTTTGTCCACTTCTTGGAGTCCAGTTACAAGTGATTGACTGAAATTTTTTACAATAACCATTAGACATGCAAAACAAGAATAGGGAGCTGCAAGTGTCGTAACATAATATTTAAACATTAATTAAAGCAATTTAAAACACTTTGCTAATATAAATAACACTGCTAAGCATTCTCCTTTCATTTACAGGTAGAAATATTTCTTTACCAGCCTTTTAGTATGTGTATGCTAAAACAGTCTGATGTGTAGGTTGTAGTGATATAAATTTACATCAAGAATTCCAGCTTGACACTCAAAAGGTAATAACGGTAATAAACAATGCATCCTTAACTAACCTGATTGTTGTGATCACTTAATGCTATGTCGGGATTACATCTGTTTACTGTTAACTATTACTTAATAGTGTTTATAAAGAGGAGTTAAACGTTTCTGCCCTTTTTGTTTTCAACCCATTTGTAACACTGGCAAAATTAGGCTTGTAATTTAGTTATACTCACATTTTTTGATTTAACACACTTTGTCCTTGTGGTTGAAAATCGCTCACGATTATACGAATTTGTCGTACATTCTCAATGAACATCTCCAGCTGGGTTTCGAGGTTCTCCAATGTTGAAGACGACGACATATTTGATGCGAATGGAAAATAGTAACAGAAGACAGGTTAAACTTTACTTCGAACTTAGTAACAAACAATTAAATAGTGATGACGCACTTGTTTAGTGCGGATTTACGGAATTAAATTTCTATTTTCAATTTCAATTCCTCAATGTTCATTGAGATGTTTGAGATTGACAACATTGACGTTCACGATTGACGAATTTGACGTCTATGACGCCTACATTTGACATTAATAACTTTGACAAAATTTGTTTTTAATTTTTACCTGATCAATATTTTCAATTTTTTTATTTATTATTTTTCTGTGAATCTGGTTGGCAAAAAATAATGATTATATAACTATACTAAAATTTTTTACTTATTTAAAAAAACGACTAAATTAAATAGTGATAATGTAACGTAAGTAGCTATAAGTATGTTGGTGAACTTAGCACAGCATTTGCCAGCAGAGCACTAAAAAATGAGAGTTCTATTCGCATGCACATGAGTTCTATAGTTCCTGATAGTTTTCAGGAATAGTTCTGGCGATTTCACGGAGATAAAGCAGAATGAAATAATGCTCTGCTAACTTCACACAGCAGAGCATTTTCTACAAAATTGCAAAAAAAGCTATTGATTAGTGTAATTAGCTAATACCTGGAGTTCCTAATAGTTTTCAGTGATAGTTCTCGCGAAATAAACTTAAAAAATATTTTATTGATAAAATAAATTGACAAAAATTTAACCAAAAAAAATCTGCAAAAAGGTTATTTAAAAGTGGAAACTTGTCGATTTTGCAAAGCCCAGTAATAAAATGATACATTTGTACAATAACTGACCCAGGAACTCACACTAAAGTGCCAGCACAGCATACTAGAATAGTACAAATCGGAAAGATTTTCGACAAAACTTTTTTTAATATTATTTTCACGTACCCAGGGGGAAGGAACTCAGCGGTTTTACATAGGCTAGTAATATGGCTACAATTTAAAAATATAACCAATCCCAGAACTCACACTAAAGTGCCAGCAGAGCATACTAGAATAACAAAAATCGGATGGAGTTTCGACAAATATTTTTTTTTAAATTATTTCCACGTAACCAGATAGCGGGAACTCATCGGTTTTATGTAGACTAGTAACATAGCTACAATTTAAAAATATAATCAATCCCAGAACTCTCACTGAAGTGCCAGCAGAGCATACTAGAATAACAAAAATCGGATGGATTTTCGACAAATATTTTTTTTCAATCATGTCCACGTAACCAGATGGCGGGAACTCATCGGTTTTATGTAGACTAGTAACAAAGCTACAATTTAAAAATATAACTTATACCAGAACTCACACAAAAGTGCCAGCAGAGCATACTAGAATAGCCAAAATCGGATGGATTATCGCCAAATATTTTTTTTCAATCATGTCCACGTAACCAGATGGCAAGAGCTCATCGGTTTTATGTAGACTAGTAACATAGCTACAATTTAAAAATATAACTAATCCCAGAACTCACACTAAAGTGCCAGCAGAGCATGCTAGAATAACAAAAATCGGATGGATTTTCGACAAATATTTTATTTAAATTATTTACACGTAACCAGATGGCGGGAAGTTATCAGTTTTTTGTAGACTAGTAAAAAAGCTACAATTTAAAAATATAACCAATCCCAGAACTCACACTAAAGTGCCAGCAGAGCATACTAGAATAACAAAAATCGGATGGATTTTCGACAAATATTTTATTTAAATTATTTACACGTAACCAGATGGCGGGAACTCATCAGTTTTTTGTAGACTAGTAAAAAAGCTACAATTTAAAAATATAACCAATCCCAGAACTCTCACTAAAGTGCCAGCAGAGCATACTAGAATAACAAAAATTGGATGGATTTTCGACAAATATATTTTTACAATCATGTCCACGTGACCAGATGTCTGGAACTCATCGGTTTTATATAAACTAGTAACATATATACACTTTAAAAATATAACCAATCCCAGAACTCACACTAAAGTGCCAGCAGAGCATACTAGAATAGGAAAAATCGGATGGATTTTCGACAAATATATTTTTACAATCATGTCCACGTGACCAGATGTCGGGAACTCATCGGTTTTATATAAACTAGTAACATATATACACTTTAAAAATATAACCAATCCCAGAACTCACACTAAAGTGCCAGCAGAGCATACTAGAATAACAAAAATCGAATGGATTTTCGACAAATATTTTATTTAAATTATTTACACGTAACCAGATGACGGGAACTCATCGGCTTTATGTAGACTAAAAACATAGCTACAATTTAAAAATATAACCAATCCCAGAACTCACACTAAAGTGCCAGCAGAGCATACTAGAATAGGAAAAATCGGATGGATTTTCGACAAATATATTTTTACAATCATGTCCACGTAACCAGATGTCTGGAACTCATCGGTTTTATATAAACTAGTAACATATCTACAATTTAAAAATATAACCAATCCCAGAACTCACACTAAAGTGCCAGCAGAGCATACTAGAATAGCCAAAATCGGATGGATTTTCGACAAATATTTTTTTTTCAATCATGTCCACGTAACCAGATGGCGGGAACTCATCGGTTTTATATAGACTAGTAACATAGCTACAATTAAAAAATATAACCAATCCCAGAACTCACACTAAAGTGCCAGCAGAGCATACTAGAATAACAAAAATTGGATGGATTTTCGACAAATATATTTTTACAATCATGTCCGCGTGACCAGATAGCAGGAACTCATCGGTTTTATATAGATGAGTAACATAGCTACAATTTAAAAATATAACCAATCCCAGAACTCACACTAAAGTGCCAACAGAGCATACTAGAATAACAAAAATCGGATGGATTTTCGACAAATATATTTTTACAATCATGTCCACGTAACCAGATGGCGGGAACTCATCGGTTTTATATAAACTAAAAACATATCTACAATTTAAAAATATAACCAATCCCAGAACTCACACTAAAGTGCCAGCAGAGCATGCTAGAATAACAAAAATCGAATGGATTTTCGACAAATATTTTATTTTAATTATTTACACGTAACCAGATGACGGGAACTTATCGGCTTTATGTAGACTAAAAACATAGCTACAATTTAAAAATATAACCAATCCCAGAACACACACTAAAGTGCCAGCAGAGCATACTAGAATAGGAAAAATCGGATGGATTTTCGACAAATATTTTTTTTTCAATCATGTCCACGTAACTAGATGAAGGGAACTCATCGGTTTTGTATAGACTAGTAACATAACTACAATTTAAAAATATAACCAATCCCAGAACTCACACAAAAGTGCCAGCAGAGCATACTAGAATAACAAAAATCGGATGGATTTTCGACAAATATTTTTTTTCAATAATGTCCACGTAACCAGATGGCATGAACTCATCGGTTTTATGTAGACTAGTAACACAGCTATAATTTAAAAATATAAATAATCCCAGAACTCACACTAAAGTGCCAGCAGAGCATACTAGAATAGCCAAAATCGGATGGATTTTCGACAAATATTTTTTTTTCAATCATGTCCACGTAACCAGATGGCGGGAACTCATCGGTTTTATATAGACTAGTAACATAGCTACAATTTAAAAATATAACCAATCCCAGAACTCACACAAAAGTGCCAGCAGAGCATACTAGAATAACAAAAATCGGATGGATTTTCGACAAATATATTTTTACAATCATGTTGACGTAACCAGATGTCTGGAGCTCATCGGTTTTATATAAACTAGTAACATATCTACAATTTAAAAATATAACCAATCCCAGAACTCACACTAAAGGGCCAGCAGAGCATACTAGAATAGCCAAAATCGGATGGATTATCGCCAAAAATTTTTTTTCAATCATGTCCACGTAACCAGATGGCAAGAACTCTTTGGTTTTATGTAGACTAGTAACATAGCTACAATTTAAAAATATAAATAATCCCAGAACTCACACTAAAGTGCCAGCAGAGCATGCTAGAATAACAAAAATCGAATGGATTTTCGACAAATATTTTATTTAAATTATTTACACGTAACCAGATGACGGGAACTCATCGGCTTTATGTAGACTAAAAACATAGCTACAATTTAAAAATATAACCAATCCAGAACTCACACTAAAGTGCCAGCAGAGCATACTAGAATAGGAAAAATCGGATGGATTTTCGACAAATATATTTTTACAATCATGTCCACGTAACCAGATGTCTGGAACTCATCGGTTTTATATAAACTAGTAACATATCTACAATTTAAAAATATAACCAATCCCAGAACACACACTAAAGTGCCAGCAGAGCATACTAGAATAGGAAAAATCGGATGGATTTTCGACAAATATTTTTTTTTCAATCATGTCCACGTAACTAGATGAAGGGAACTCATCGGTTTTGTATAGACTAGTAACATAACTACAATTTAAAATATAACCAATCCCAGAACTCACACAAAGTGCCAGCAGAGCATACTAGAATAACAAAAATCGGATGGATTTTCGACAAATATTTTTTTTCAATAATGTCCACGTAACCAGATGGCATGAACTCATCGGTTTTATGTAGACTAGTAACACAGCTATAATTTAAAAATATAAATAATCCCAGAACTCACACTAAAGTGCCAGCAGAGCATACTAGAATAGCCAAAATCGGATGGATTTTCGACAAATATTTTTTTTTTCAATCATGTCCACGTAACCAGATGGCGGGAACTCATCGGTTTTATATAGACTAGTAACATAGCTACAATTTAAAAATATAACCAATCCCAGAACTCACACAAAAGTGCCAGCAGAGCATACTAGAATAACAAAAATCGGATGGATTTTCGACAAATATATTTTTACAATCATGTTCACGTAACCAGATGTCTGGAGCTCATCGGTTTTATATAAACTAGTAACATATCTACAATTTAAAAATATAACCAATCCCAGAATCCACACTAAAGTGCCAGCAGAGTATAGTAGAATAGCCAAAATCGGATGGATTTTCGACAAATATATTTTTACAATCATGTCCACGTAACCAGATGGCGGGAACTCATCGGTTTTATATAAACTAGTAACATATCTACAATTTAAAAATATAACCAATCCCAGAACTCACACTAAAGGGCCAGCAGAGCATACTAGAATAGCCAAAATCGGATGGATTATCGCCAAAAATTTTTTTTCAATCATGTCCACGTAACCAGATGGCAAGAACTCTTTGGTTTTATGTAGACTAGTAACATAGCTACAATTTAAAAATATAAATAATCCCAGAACTCACACTAAAGTGCCAGCAGAGCATGCTAGAATAACAAAAATCGAATGGATTTTCGACAAATATTTTATTTAAATTATTTACACGTAACCAGATGACGGGAACTCATCGGCTTTATGTAGACTAAAAACATAGCTACAATTTAAAAATATAACCAATCCCAGAACTCACACTAAAGTGCCAGCAGAGCATACTAGAATAGGAAAAATCGGATGGATTTTCGACAAATATATTTTTACAATCATGTCCACGTAACCAGATGTCTGGAACTCATCGGTTTTATATAAACTAGTAACATATCTACAATTTAAAAATATAACCAATCCCAGAACACACACTAAAGTGCCAGCAGAGCATACTAGAATAGGAAAAATCGGATGGATTTTCGACAAATATTTTTTTTTCAATCATGTCCACGTAACTAGATGAAGGGAACTCATCGGTTTTGTATAGACTAGTAACATAACTACAATTTAAAAATATAACCAATCCCAGAACTCACACAAAAGTGCCAGCAGAGCATACTAGAATAACAAAAATCGGATGGATTTTCGACAAATATTTTTTTTCAATAATGTCCACGTAACCAGATGGCATGAACTCATCGGTTTTATGTAGACTAGTAACACAGCTATAATTTAAAAATATAAATAATCCAGAACTCACACTAAAGTGCCAGCAGAGCATACTAGAATAGCCAAAATCGGATGGATTTTCGACAAATATTTTTTTTTCAATCATGTCCACGTAACCAGATGGCGGGAACTCATCGGTTTTATATAGACTAGTAACATAGCTACAATTTAAAAATATAACCAATCCCAGAACTCACACAAAAGTGCCAGCAGAGCATACTAGAATAACAAAAATCGGATGGATTTTCGACAAATATATTTTTACAATCATGTTCACGTAACCAGATGTCTGGAGCTCATCGGTTTTTATATAAACTAGTAACATATCTACAATTTTAAAAATATAACCAATCCCAGAATCCACACTAAAGTGCCAGCAGAGTATAGTAGAATAGCCAAAATCGGATGGATTTTCGACAAATATATTTTTACAATCATGTCCACGTAACCAGATGGCGGGAACTCATCGGTTTTATATAAACTAGTAACATATCTACAATTTAAAAATATAACCAATCCCAGAACTCACACTAAAGGGCCAGCAGAGCATACTAGAATAGCCAAAATCGGATGGATTATCGCCAAAAATTTTTTTTCAATCATGTCCACGTAACCAGATGGCAAGAACTCTTTGGTTTTATGTAGACTAGTAACATAGCTACAATTTAAAATATAAATAATCCCAGAAACTCACACTAAAGTGCCAGCAGAGCATGCTAGAATAACAAAAATCGAATGGATTTTCGACAAATATTTTATTTAAATTATTTACACGTAACCAGATGACGGGAACTCATCGGCTTTATGTAGACTAAAAACATAGCTACAATTTAAAAATATAACCAATCCCAGAACTCACACTAAAGTGCCAGCAGAGCATACTAGAATAGGAAAAATCGGATGGATTTTCGACAAATATATTTTTACAATCATGTCCACGTAACCAGATGTCTGGAACTCATCGGTTTTATATAAACTAGTAACATATCTACAATTTAAAAATATAACCAATCCCAGAACTCACACTAAAGTGCCAGCAGAGCATACTAGAATAACAAAAATCGAATGGATTTTCGACAAATATTTTATTTAAATTATTTACACGTAACCAGATGACGGGAACTCATCGGCTTTATATAGACTAAAAACATAGCTACAATTTAAAAATATAACCAATCCCAGAACTCACACTAAAGTGCCAGCAGAGCATATTAGAATAGGAAAAATCGGATGGATTTTCGACAAATATATTTTTACAATCATGTCCACGTGACCAGATGTCTGGAAATCATCGGTTTTATATAAACTAGTAACATATCTACAATTTAAAAATATAACCAATCCCAGAACTCACACTAAAGTGCCAGCAGAGCATACTAGAATAGCAAAAATTTGATGGATTTTCGACAAATATTTTATTTAAATTATTTACACGTAACCAGATGACGGGAAACTCATCAGCTTTATGTAGACTAAAAACATAGCTACAATTTAAAAATATAACCAATCCCAGAACTCACACTAAAGTGCCAGCAGAGCATACTAGAATAGGAAAAATCGGATGGATTTTCGACAAATATATTTTTACAATCATGTCCACGTAACCAGATGTCTGGAACTCATCGGTTTTATATAAACTAGTAACATATCTACAATTTAAAAATATAAACAATCCCAGAACTCACACTAAAGTGCCAGCAGAGCATACTAGAATAGGAAAAATCGGATGGATTTTCGACAAATATATTTTTACAATCATGTCTATGTAACCAGATGTCTGGAACTCATCGGTTTTATATAAACTAGAAACATATCTACAATTTAAAAATATAACCAATCCCAGAACTCACACTAAAGTGCCAGCAGAGCATACTAGAATAGGAAAAATCGGATGGATTTTCGACAAATATTTTTTTTTCAATCATGTCCACGTAACCAGATGGCGGGAACTCATCAGTTTTTTGTAGACTAGTAAAAAAGCTACAATTTAAAAATATAACCAATCCCAGAACTCACACTAAAGTGCCAGCAGAGCATACTAGAATAACAAAAATCGGATGGATTTTCGACAAATATTTTATTTAAATTATTTACACGTAACCAGATGGCGGGAACTCATCAGTTTTTTGTAGACTAGTAAAAAAGCTACAATTTAAAAATATAACCAATCCCAGAACTCTCACTAAAGTGCCAGCAGAGCATACTAGAATAACAAAAATTGGATGGATTTTCGACAAATATTTTTTTCAATCATGTCCACGTAACCAGATGGCAAGAACTCATCGGTTTTATGTAGACTAGTAACATAGCTACAATTTAAAAATATAACTAATCCCAGAACTCACACTAAAGTGCCAGCAGAGCATACTAGAATAACAAAAATCGGATGGATTTTCAACAAATAATGTTACTAGTCTACATAAAACCAATGAGTTTCCGCCATCTGGTTACGTGTAAATAATTTAAATAAAATATTTGTCGAAAATCCATCTGATTTTTGTTATTCTAGTATGCTCTGCTGGCACTTTAGTGAGAGTTCTGGGATTGGTTATACTTTTAAATTGTAGCTATGTTACTAGTCTACATAAAACCGATGAGTTCCCGCTATCTGGTTACGTGGAAATAATTAAAAAAAAAATATTTGTCGAAAATCCATCCGATTTTTCCTATTCTAGTATGCTCTGCTGGCACTTTAGTGCGAGTTCTGGGATTAGTTATATTTTTAAATTGTAGCTATGTTACTAGTCTACATAAAACCGATGAGTACCCGCCATCTGGTTACGTAGACATGATTGAAAAAAAAATATTTGTCGAAAATCCATCCGATTTTTGCTATTCTAGTATGCTCTGCTGGCACTTTAGTGTGAGTTCTGGGATTGGTTATATTTTTTAATTCTAGCTATGTTACTAGTCTATATAAAACCGATGAGTTCTCGCCATCTGGTTACGTGGACATGATTGAAAAAAAAATATTTGTCGAAAATCCATCCGATTTTTCCTATTCTAGTATGCTCTGCTGGCACTTTAGTGTGAGTTCTGGGATTGGTTATATTTTTAAATTGTAGATATGTTTCTAGTTTATATAAAACCGATGAGTTCCAGACATCTGGTTACATAGACATGATTGTAAAAATATATTTGTCGAAAATCCATCCGATTTTTCCTATTCTAGTATGCTCTGCTGGCACTTTAGTGTGAGTTCTGGGATTGGTTATATTTTTAAATTGTAGCTATGTTTTTAGTCTACATAAAGCCGATGAGTTTCCGTCATCTGGTTACGTGTAAATAATTTAAATAAAATATTTGTCGAAAATCCATTCGATTTTTGTTATTCTAGCATGCTCTGCTGGCACTTTAGTGTGAGTTCTGGGATTATTTATATTTTTAAATTGTAGCTATGTTACTAGTCTACATAAAACCAAAGAGTTCTTGCCATCTGGTTACGTGGACATGATTGAAAAAAATTTTTGGCGATAATCCATCCGATTTTGGCTATTCTAGTATGCTCTGCTGGCCCTTTAGTGTGAGTTCTGGGATTGGTTATATTTTTAAATTGTAGATATGTTACTAGTTTATATAAAACCGATGAGTTCCCGCCATCTGGTTACGTGGACATGATTGTAAAAATATATTTGTCGAAAATCCATCCGATTTTGGCTATTCTACTATACTCTGCTGGCACTTTAGTGTGGATTCTGGGATTGGTTATATTTTTAAATTGTAGATATGTTACTAGTTTATATAAAACCGATGAGTTCCAGACATCTGGTTACGTGAACATGATTGTAAAAATATATTTGTCGAAAATCCATCCGATTTTTGTTATTCTAGTATGCTCTGCTGGCACTTTAGTGTGAGTTCTGGGATTGGTTATATTTTTAAATTGTAGCTATGTTACTCATCTATATAAAACCGATGAGTTCCTGCTATCTGGTCACGCGGACATGATTGTAAAAATATATTTGTCGAAAATCCATCCAATTTTTGTTATTCTAGTATGCTCTGCTGGCACTTTAGTGTGAGTTCTGGGATTGGTTATATTTTTTAATTGTAGCTATGTTACTAGTCTATATAAAACCGATGAGTTCCTGCCATCTGGTTACGTGGACATGATTGAAAAAAAAATATTTGTCGAAAATCCATCCGATTTTGGCTATTCTAGTATGCTCTGCTGGCACTTTAGTGTGAGTTCTGGGATTGTTTATATTTTTAAATTGTAGATATGTTACTAGTCTATATAAAACCGATGAGTTCCAGACATCTGGTTACGTGGACATGATTGTAAAAATATATTTGTCGAAAATCCATCCGATTTTTCCTATTCTAGTATGCTCTGCTGGCACTTTAGTGTGAGTTCTGGGATTGGTTATATTTTTAAATTGTAGCTATGTTTTTAGTCTACATAAAGCTGATGAGTTCCCGTCATCTGGTTACGTGTAAATAATTTAAATAAAATATTTGTCGAAAATCCATCAAATTTTTGCTATTCTAGTATGCTCTGCTGGCACTTTAGTGTGAGTTCTGGGATTGGTTATATTTTTAAATTGTAGATATGTTACTAGTTTATATAAAACCGATGATTTCCAGACATCTGGTCACGTGGACATGATTGTAAAAATATATTTGTCGAAAATCCATCCGATTTTTCCTATTCTAATATGCTCTGCTGGCACTTTAGTGTGAGTTCTGGGATTGGTTATATTTTTAAATTGTAGCTATGTTTTTAGTCTACATAAAGCCGATGAGTTCCCGTCATCTGGTTACGTGTAAATAATTTAAATAAAATGTTTGTCGAAAATCCATTCGATTTTTGTTATTCTAGTATGCTCTGCTGGCACTTTAGTGTGAGTTCTGGGATTGGTTATATTTTTAAATTGTAGATATGTTACTAGTTTATATAAAACCGATGATTTCCAGGCATCTGGTCACGTGGACATGATTGTAAAAATATATTTGTCGAAAATCCATCCGATTTTTCCTATTCTAATATGCTCTGCTGGCACTTTAGTGTGAGTTCTGGGATTGGTTATATTTTTAAATTGTAGCTATGTTTTTAGCCTATATAAAGCCGATGAGTTCCCGTCATCTGGTTACGTGTAAATAATTTAAATAAAATATTTGTCGAAAATCCATTCGATTTTTGTTATTCTAGTATGCTCTGCTGGCACTTTAGTGTGAGTTCTGGGATTGGTTATATTTTTAAATTGTAGATATGTTACTAGTTTATATAAAACCGATGAGTTCCAGACATCTGGTCACGTGGACATGATTGTAAAAATATATTTGTCGAAAATCCATCCAATTTTTGTTATTCTAGTATGCTCTGCTGGCACTTTAGTGAGAGTTCTGGGATTGGTTATATTTTTAAATTGTAGCTTTTTTACTAGTCTACAAAAAACTGATGAGTTCCCGCCATCTGGTTACGTGTAAATAATTTAAATAAAATATTTGTCGAAAATCCATCCGATTTTTGTTATTCTAGCATGCTCTGCTGGCACTTTAGTGTGAGTTCTGGGATTAGTTATATTTTTAAATTGTAGCTATGTTACTAGTCTACATAAAACCGATGAGTTCCCGCCATCTGGTTACGTGGACATGATTGAAAAAAAAATTTTTGTCGAAAATCCATCCGATTTTTGTTATTCTAGTATGCTCTGCTGGCACTTTAGTGTGAGTTCTGGGATTGGTTATATTTTTAAATTGTAGCTATGTTACTAGTCTACATAAAACCGATGAGTTCTTGCCATCTGGTTACGTGGACATGATTGAAAAAAAATATTTGGCGATAATCCATCCGATTTTGGCTATTCTAGTATGCTCTGCTGGCACTTTTGTGTGAGTTCTGGGATTAGTTATATTTTTAAATTGTAGCTTTGTTACTAGTCTACATAAAACCGATGAGTTCCCGCCATCTGGTTACGTGGACATGATTGAAAAAAAATATTTGTCGAAAATCCATCCGATTTTTGTTATTCTAGTATGCTCTGCTGGCACTTCAGTGAGAGTTCTGGGATTGGTTATATTTTTAAATTGCAGCTATGTTACTAGTCTATATAAAACCGATGAGTTCCCGCTATCTGGTTACGTGGAAATAATTTAAAAAAAAATATTTGTCGAAACTCCATCCGATTTTTGTTATTCTAGTATGCTCTGCTGGCACTTTAGTGTGAGTTCTGGGATTGGTTATATTTTTAAATTGTAGCTATGTTTTTAGTCTACATAAAGCCGATGAGTTCCCGTCATCTGGTTACGTGTAAATAATTTAAATAAAATATTTGTCGAAAATCCATTCGATTTTTGTTATTCTAGTATGCTGTGCTGGCACTTTAGTGTGAGTTCCTGGGTCAGTTATTGTACAAATGTATCATTTTATTACTGGGCTTTGCAAAATCGACAAGTTTCCACTTTTAAATAACCTTTTTGCAGATTTTTTTTGGTTAAATTTTTGTCAATTTATTTTATCAATAAAATATTTTTTAAGTTTATTTCGCGAGAACTATCACTGAAAACTATTAGGAACTCCAGGTATTAGCTAATAGGGAATATGCATGTGATTTAGATTTGCTTGTTATTTTTTT
Source organism: Epargyreus clarus clarus (assembly GCA_014595695.2). Lineage (NCBI taxonomy): Eukaryota > Metazoa > Arthropoda > Insecta > Lepidoptera > Hesperiidae > Epargyreus > Epargyreus clarus. Next base: position 2,833,134 of record JACTTY020000049.1, on the reverse strand, counting down.
CCTCGGTACATTACGGTCCTGAAATTACATCTAAACCATTATTTTTTCTTTATTTCGTGTTAAATTGTTTAATACCTTAATCAAAAATCGTAAATTATGCGCGCGAAATTCAAATTTGCAAAACGCATTCCCATTGGTCGAATCGAAAAATGACGTCACATAGCGTGTTACGATGTTTATCGGCGTCGATATTCAAACTGTTTGAGAGAAAAAAAAATTTGTCTATATTCCTACAGTGTTATTTATTACCTAGTGCGATTTTTCTACATAGTATTATTAGGAATAATCAAGAACAATGATTGAAAGTAGTTTTGTCAAAGCACAATCGGACTATTTACCTAAAATATGCAAAATGAATAAACTGGTTTTTATGCATAGGTCAATTCGGAAATATATAACTGATCATAACTTATTATGTTAATATTCTTTTTTTTTATAATATAGGAGTAGCAGACGAGCATACAGTCCGCCCATGGACATATGTAATCAACCCCAGATAGGATTAGATATTCCCACCTAAGGTCGGCCACAGATGCGCCGCTACCCCTGAGAACTAAGCTGGAACGCCTCGGAAAAGTCTGTCTCCTACCACACCCTTCAAACCGGAACACAACATCACCTAACACTGCTGTTATTAGGTAGAAATAGGTGTGGCGGTAGTGCCTCCGGAGTCGAACCACAAAACCTTCAACCAATCACCTATCTTCACCTATCTTTATAATATTATAATAGATTATAATGCATTTTGTGTGTTTCAAATGATAGTATTTGTTGTAGAAGTCGATAAGTACCTAACGAAGTAGATGATCAATGCAATATTTTAAAATCATTTACCTAAAATTATTGTTTGTTACAGTAAATACAAATGTTAATGCGATTTTGGAGATACTATATCTGTTTCCTATAATCTTGCACCACATTTTTCGTATTTTCGCATCTTTTGCAAAAGAAAAAACACTATATAATGTATTTATAGTAGTGGTTTTGCACAATAACTCTTGGAAATATTTAAAAAGTGGTTATTTAGCCTTTCCCATGATGTAAATAGCGATGAAACCTGAAAACGTTTAATAATACCTTTATGTGCATACAGTTATCATCAATATTAATACAAATCACGCTACGTGACGTCATTCAAAGAGCGCGTAAAATGGCGGCGTTCAAATGTGTCAAATTTTATTGATACTTTAAATAATTTTTAAAAAAATATTTCAATCACTAATAAAATTGTTTATATTTTTTACTATGTTAAAACGATGTGATAAGTGGTTTAAAATAATAAAATAAAAATGTGCATATTCCCTATTACACTAATCAATAGCTTTTTTTTCAATTTTGTAGAAAATGCTCTGCTGTGTGAAGTTAGCAGAGCATTATTTCATTCTGCTTTATCTCCGTGAAATCGCCAGAACTATTCCTGAAAACTATCAGGAACTATAGAACTCATGTGCATGCGAATAGAACTCTCATTTTTTAGTGCTCTGCAGGCAAATGCTGTGCTAGTTTCACGGACACGCTATAAGTAATACTATAGCTCATTGGAAGAACGTTTTAATTTCCTGGGATTAATTTTAGGCTCCTGATGTGAATTAGCTGTCAGTTGGTTTGGTTAGTTTGGTACTGTCATTGACATATTTAAAAAAACCGTAATCATATTTCTACATTTTAAATATTTAATTTATTATATTTAATAATGGATCACCCTATTGAATGTCTTGTACTACAATGATACTTAAATGATCATATTTGTAATGTTCAAATATAGTATAAAATATGATGTAATATAGTCTTATAAGAGTTCAAGATGAGGTTAGAAAATATTGAATCAAAGGTGTCTGTTTTTGAAAGCGCTTTCGCTGGTGGAGCCGCCGGTGCCGTAACACGAGCGATAGCGCAGCCCCTGGATGTCCTCAAGATACGTTTTCAGTTACAAATTGAACCTATACGTTCCGGTTCCAAGTACAGCTCAATATTGCAAGCTATATCTTCAATAGTTAGAGAGGAAGGAGTCAATGCCCTCTGGAGCGGGCACGTACCAGCGCAACTACTCTCCATAACCTACGGCCTCATACAGTTCTCGGCGTTCGAAAAGCTATCTCAAGTATGTCAAAAATCTGACCCCCAGTTCTATTTAACACATAAACATGCACTGAACTTCTCTAATGGAGCAATCGCGGCCACCATCGCTACGGTGGCGTCCTTCCCCTTCGACACGGTGAGAACACGATTAATAGCAGAGCAGAAAACAAATAAGGCATACAACGGTTTCACCAATGCATTCAAATTAATGGTTAGAAATGAAGGAACCAGCTCCTTATTCAAAGGTCTAATACCAACGATAGCTCAAATCGCCCCACACGCTGGAATACAGTTTGCAGTATACAAACTGGTCACTGAAAATATTTTAACAAAACTAGAATTTTTCCAGCGTGCAAACACTATGAGTGCTGTTATTGAGTCATCATTAACAGCAAACTTATTAGCCGGCTCCATTGCAGGGTTTGTTTCAAAGACTGCAATATACCCATTTGATGTTGTTAAAAAAAGGCTGCAAATCCAAGGTTTTCAGCAACATAGATACAGTTTTGGTAAGCAAATGTATTGTAAGGGTGCATTACATTGTATAAGGTTAACTATATCTGAGGAAGGGTTACTAGCTTTGTATAAAGGTTATGGACCTAGTATGTTGAAGGCTGTGCTTGTGTCTGCATTGCATTTCACTGTTTATGACGAGATCAAGAGCTTTATCTTAAGGATAAAATACTGAGATAATTTTATTTACATAGAGCTATATTATGCAATATTTTTCAGAATTACTTAACAGAGTTGGTTATAATAATCCCATAATGTTCCTGCTGTATCTTGATTTTAAGAAAATCATCAAAGGATCTATGTGACTTGAAACTGCCATTTAAGAGTTTTAAGAGTTTATTAGCCTAATTAGACATGCTTCTGTACTTTTGTTCTGACATAATCAATAATCAAAAAATTAAATTAGACCAAATGGACACTTTTTAACACCCTTTTATTAGCTTGGGTTGTATGTATGTATGTATGTTCGTAAAAGTAACTGAATCTTTGAACCCGATTTCTATACACTTTGAACATTCAGTTTAATTCAAAATTTTGAAAAATTGTGGGGTGCTTTTCGAAAATTGATAAGTGGAGCACTCCACACTTTTTCCACAATCATACAATTTACTGTTCCTTAATTGAATCCTAGATTGAAAATTATTTTCTACTTTTTAGTTGATTTTATCATAAAAACATGTTTTTTAGTTTTTTGAACTATTTTTTTTTAATTGTATAGATGATTAATTTGATCTAGTCTTCTGTTGTTTTGGTTTGTTAATTTTCCTATTTATGAAATTTCTGTAATGTTTGTGAGGAATATAAGAATTTGTACATATGTAGGTAGCTATTTCCTGTATAAATTGTGATAAGAAGTAAACAAGAAATATGTTTTATTTGATTTACTTCACATAATTCAGTTATATAATGTCAATATTGTACAATTGTATAATCAGGAGGAAGAATTAATTTATTTATAAAAGGGAATATGCTTCAAATGTTTTTGTATTTTTGGTGCAAACCCTATTAGACATTATTTTGTTGAATCTTCTTAATTATATAAAAAGTATCTTTTAAACTGTTAATGTTTATTTTATCCAATACACATTATTAATTTTGTGTAGAAACATTGATAAATTTAAAATATTTAATGATTATGATTTCTTAGTTGAACAATAGTTAAATTTTAAGGTATTGCAATTTTGTATACATTATATCATGCAATATCTATCTATAATAAGAACCTCACTATTATCTTCTGTATAATATTTTAATAATAGTATTATATAATATGCTAAAGTCCATATCCTGTGATAATAGTTATAGTAGGTAACTAGTGTAGATTTTATGAATTTATTTGATATTTGAATACATTTGAACTTAATAATAATATTTGCTGTGTTATTTATTCAAATTACAAACACTGAAAATGTCTCAAAATCATTACCATTAATTTGTCTATGGTTACAAAATTATTTGTCAACAAATTAATTGTAATATTTTGAAATATCTAACACACCTATAATTATATTCATTTTTGAAAGAAAAATTCAAAATGGTCTGCATTTTATGTTGGTATGAAACCCTGTAATTACTGTGTCCCAGAATATTTCGCAATAAAGCACCAACAATATACAGGGTGAATTTTTAAAACGGGCCTTCAGGGCCAAATCCGAAACTATAAGGTTTAGCGAAAAATGCTGAAAGGAGTTACGAGGCCGATTTTGATAAAAACTAAAACTGCATCATTACTTTTTTATAATAAATTTTTCCCTGGCCGGGAATCGAACGAGTTCATTATGAAAAAATAATACACCCTCTATATTATTCCACTATCTGATAGTGTTGCTTATAAGGATCAAAATCTGGAAAGTAATGATAAATGACAAACTAAAGGAAAAGCCTCAATTTTAAGAAAATACAATTTTTTTCATATTAATTTGGCAGTTAAGTTCCCGCCATTCATCAATTTAAACATTTCGCGTATTAACATTTTTTTTGGCTCAATGTTTCAAATCATTCGAAATGGACGCATTGTTCTTCAAGAAGTTATGTTTTTATGTCCGACTTAATTAAGGTTACTTTTCGAGTTTCGTTTAATACAGATGTAAAATTGCCAATTTGCGAGAATGTCTTTTTCGAGTCAAATCCGAGTGATAACTAAACAAAGAGATATAGAAAATCATATTTACTGTTGAAACGTAGTTATAAACAACAAACAATAACAATTTACTATTTAATCACTTATCTATTTTTATTGAAAAATAAATCTTAAAAACGGCGGTAATTTACTTGCCAAACTATTACTTTCTCATACTAAGCCGTATGTCACGGTTATAACATCGAATAATTAGTTGATTAACCAACAATTTCTTCAATGGTATGACTTACGTATGTTTCTAAAGAATTATACATAAATCATTTGTTATGTATAATCCTTAAGGAGTAGTATGGAAATGTATGGAAAAATATGTATTTTCTTCAAAATTTTCCTTTTCCTTTAATTTGTCACATAACATTACTTCCCAGAATTCGATCCTTATAAGCGACACTATCAGATGGTGGAATAATATAGAGGTGTATTTTTTTCAAAATGAACTCGTTCGATTCCCGGCTAAGGAAAAAGATATTTTAAAAAACTAATGATGCAGTTTTAATTTTTATCAAAATCGGCCTCGTAACTCCTTACAGCATTTTTCGCTAATCCTTATAGTTTCGGAATTGGCCCTGAAGGCCCGTTTGAAAAATTCACCCTGTATATACATATTTTCAATTGCAGACTCCTTCTCATACAATAAAAATATATTTAAATATGTACACAACATGTCAACCATATGATATAACATATCCCATATTTCTCATTAGGGTGTCTTTGATTGCAGGCTGTAACTCCTTCTTCATATATGTCGTAAGCAAAGTCCGTATGCCTTTTGTGAAAATGTCTTCCATCTCCCGAGAAATGTCCTCTACTTCGTCCAAATCGTCATCGGGCCTGAACAACTTACTCCTTTCGTAGTTGACTCTACTTCGAGGTTCATACACAGTATCCCAGTTATCAGACGACCGACTCTCCAACTCACCAGCGTATGACTCTACCAGGCGCGGTTCGAATGTAAACTCGTCAGATCTTCTACGACGCCTCAAGGGCAAGTTGTCTTTGTTCCTGATCGAATTCCTATTGACGTATTTCTCGCACCCGTAAGCATAAACACTAATGAATCCAGGTTCAACGAACTCCGAATCCGTTTTGACGTTGAACTTTCCGGGCTGATGATTGAGTGGCGTCGTGTGGAAACCTATTCCGGCTTTCCGCAATCTGAGTATCATGTTGCAGCCGTTACCTCTAGACCTCGAGTAATTTTCTGGGTACCCTTCATAAGGCGTGTCAGCGTAATTTCGTCTTGATCTTCTACTGGGTGGGAGGGTTCGATCGAGATCGTTAGCTTCGTACAAATCAACGTTTCCACTAATAGTGAGATCGTGAAAGAGTAGCATTGTATCGAGAGATATATTTCTCGGGTCGAAGTAACATTTCTCAACCTTTACCCAGTTGCTGTTTTGTGGGAGTCGAACCCGCATCCGCGTGACGTACATATCAACTGGAGCGCTTCTCATTTGTTGGTATAGACTATATCCGTTGAAGTCTATACTTTGGCTCTGTAAAAATAAAAAAAGGGTTAAAGCAAGAAAAATCACTTCGGAATCGATGAATGCACTGTTATTTTTTAAGAAAAAATAATATGTTTCTCAAAGTTTATCTTCCAAAACACGATTTGTCTGTAACGCTCCACACCAGCACTTAGTTTTAAAGCATCTCGCGCGGTTTTGTCTATCAACAAATTATTTTACTATTTGACCAATCTTTTCAAATTTTCTGTAGCTTGTCCACGTTTTAGGAAATGACCTCATAACATCAAAAGTAAACATACCTTCCTTACAATAACTTACCATAGGCATGTCGAGGCTCTTAGCGTAATTTCTCTTCCGTCTCTTCAGTTGATCCAAAGCAGACTCGAGTCTTGCTGAGCACTTTTCACCGGCGATGGGAACGTTTGTCAAAGGCGGAAGGCTGCCTAATGGAGACGGTCTGCCATCAAAACGCTTCACTTCAAAGAGAGGGAGAAATCTTGATTCTGGAAGAAACAACAATTTTATACCAATGCAAAATGCAAACTGAACAAAAAAACTGAGAAGAAAATATCTAAATTGACGATTAACAAAATTTTAATCGAAACTAGTAATAAAACTCGAAATGACTCATTTTATTATTTGACTAAATTAGCTACTTGAACATATCCCTATTATAAATTGACTAAGGTATGTTATGGTAATAAAACTATAATGCCTTTGATTAGGTACGTGGATGTCGTTTTTGACATTCACCTTCGCTATAAACGTGATCACATCAGCGTCGTTACAAAAATAAATCATGATAGATACAAACAGAAAGTTGCATTGCAATTATTTTCCATGTCGATCCTACAATTTCATTTCACTTTTACCTTTTGTTTTGTGCTCATCACCGTGAAATAGAATTTTATTGTTCACAAGAATTTAGATGGAAGTATCGATAGAAAACGTATTTGAAAGAAATTTACTAAAATAATATCAATGTACCTAATACCTATTCCTACTCGAACAAACGATAATTAATGTTGGTTCTACATGGCATAAGTTGAAATGTACCTAACTTGTGTGTAATCACTAAATTAATTTAGGAAGTTGAGACCTTTAAGTCTCGATATCACGGTCTATTTAAGTTCAAGTTAATTTAAATACAATACATAGGCTAATTAAATATTTATGAACGTTATACATGAATAATTATATTTTACACACGCTACGGATTCAAGTAGGTTCATACGACAGCTCAAATTATTTGTAAATAATTAAAAAAATGGTGATATACCTCATTATGGTGTTCTTGTTTTTATTCGATTATATTTAATTGTACAAAATAACTAATGTTTAAGTAGTTAAAATTATCGATGAATAATCTAGTGTTTATCGTATGAATAATCTTTCAGAGAGCTTAATATTATTTCTCGTAATAGTATTAATGTTATTTAAATAAGAACATACATAACAGACTAAATGACCGAGAATTTTTTTGAAAGCGTGTGAAGTTCCGCAATGTTTTTGAATGAGATAAATATTACCCGCGAGATCGTGTGATTTGTATCTAATGATGTAATCTTTTTACAAATACTATTGTATATAAATCAAACTAAAAGCATAGATTAGTAAAGATTACTCACTCCTAACAAGAAAATGTACCCAGTTTTGAGAATTGATATAGTTGCGTAAAAAAGTTTTGCCACGTCTCCGTGCTAAAATGTCCCTAAAATATTTGAAATAATTATTTATTTATTATGTAAATTACGCAGTATTAGTTATTTATTCGTAAATTTTCTCTAAAAATGTTTTTATTTGTCAAAAATTCAAAAAAAGAACTTACTAATAAGCCGTTTGTGGCTTCATTCAATTTTAAGGCGGCGAAGTATCTTTACTAATCTATGACTAAAAGTGTATTTGTAAAACTAATGGGTATTGTACAAAATAGTTACATTTATATTGAGTAAATGTTCTTGAACTTCTACTGGTATAATACGAAATAATCATTGTTTCTAATATTTAAATCTACATAATGATAATACCTATATATAAACATATTTTTTATTCATGGCTAAAAGGTACCCACTTACCTAACTGATAGATACGAACGTACCTTTTTCTGGATCTACATCAGGCAAATCATTATCACTAGCCGATATCGTGTTCGCTAAATATAGGTACAGCCACCAGAATCTCACCATTTTCACTAAGGTATATCGACATGTAACTATACTGTACACACGAGACAATAATCTTTGCTGTTTGTTGTAGAAAAAAACAAGTGTCAAAATGTTGGCGCGAAATTGTCCGAAGACAACGGCTTCCTCTCACTATGAGGCCGAAACAAAGAATAAAATGTGGAAGTCAAGAGACAATAAGAAGTGTAGTCAATGGAAAACGATCCCCGCTCGAATAAAATTCTAGATGTTTGCGATCCGCAACAAGTGTCTAGCCGGCAGGTTCACTTAAAACGAGTACCTACCTACATACTGTAGCGAAATTGAGGGTACTGTACCAAGTAATATGTCACGGTTTAATTTCTATAATTTAAATCTTATCTTTGAACTCTTATTAAAATATATCAAATTATATCCCTACTATGACTGGTAGGTTATTACCTTAGGTTTAATTTTGGATGTAGGTAAGTATAATGGTCATGCAGGTATGTCAGGTTGTTATCCGTTCCTAAGTAGGTAAAGTAGGTTATATGTAGTTAAAAGAAGTTATACGTTTGTACTTATTATCTAATTTATTTTATTTTATGCTTTGAAACTTTATAAGTTAACAAACTTTATAAGTTGAAAATTAAAGAGTCCCGTAACTCCCATAACTTATTGATCAACAATTTAAGCATTAAAGTAACACATGGACTAGTTAATCGATCAATGTATTCATGTGAATAAATTTAGCATACTTATAAGCATACTAGTATGCTTTGTTTCTCTACATTTCATCACATAGATACATTTCACCATGCTTTTTATCTCTGGGATGACATCGCATCGTCTCGCCGTAAGTAGGCTGTAACGTAATTATGAAAGAAAATTAGGTTGAGCAGTGTAAAATTGTCCACTGCAGTCACGTAGAGTTCAGTGATCTTCATCGCTGTAAATATGATGGCTTTATAGGCTAAAGGCTTTGGTCTTATCTAGAGAATGCGTGGAAAGTTAAACAAAATTATCGTTGAAGATAACGTATCTCAAATACCACAAAGTATTGTTCTCAGTAAACTTTCTACTGGTATAATTATTACGAAAATAATAGATTAATGTAATGAAAGTGCTCGACCGTGAGGAAAAGGCTGTAATTTTTTACGTAGTCGTAGCATTCTCACCATTTTTTCAATTGCGCCTGGCAAATAATTCAGTTGACGAATTATAACATAGTTCATTTAATTCTAATTAAAATCATCCATTCTATACTAATTATTATTAAACTGAAACATTTTTAACAGATCAGGATAATGGTGTAATTAATTGACCAATTGTTATAAATAGCAGAGGCTGAGGTTAAAGATTCATTTACCTATTCAACAATAAATAACATTTATAGGCGTAATGCCGGCCTTAGTCCATTGTTTTGGAATTTCTGAAATATCCGTGGACACCCGAAATTGATGCAAGCGACACCATTCATTAAAAATACACAACCGCAGCAGGCCATGGGTTACAAAACCACTTAGATAAAAACTTACAAAATAGCTTTATTGTTATGTAAAATTAAGAATTTGGGACAATAACATCATTGTACTATTGAAATAGCTGTTGCATGTAAAATTATCGTTTATTTTGATCAAAATAATTACTAGAAGTAGTAAACGGTAAATTGAAACACTAACATCAACTGGTCACTAAAATGGACATATGTAATAGACTTTGGTTTGATTTTGAACCTCTAATAGAATCATCATCCCAACCATGGAATCGTTCTTAATAAAATAACACCCATTATACCCCTACTATACATATATAACCGTGCTCAACGTTGCTTAAAGCGTGGCATCGTTTTAGACACACATAAGCAACGTTGCTACACACGCATTCATATAAGATTTTAAACAGAAATAATGTTTATGTAAATAAATAACGATGTCACTGTTGATATTGTGCAAGCGTGTCCACGGGCTCATCCGCTGTATGTGGTAAGTGTACCATTGTTCGCACACAATGGGGAAAGCTTGGCCCGGCCCGTGGGGCCATGAGTATCGCGGTTAAATATTCCGCGGTTTGGTGAAATGGAAATAAAGGTGAACTTTTAATGAAGCAGAGACAGGCCTATGGTGTAAAATTAATTATCAACTGATTTATACGTTAAATAAAATACGCGAGGAGACCTATGTGCCCAAGAGTTTACCATAACCTTCTCATAAATATTAGAACAATGTAGTAATCTTACATCCAGTCAATGACATTAGGTAATACATCTATGCATTATCCAGTAAGCTACCGGTGTACTGCGATTTTCACCCTGTAGAAACAGAGGAGACCCTTTTCTAGCGATCTAGTGGATTGATATTTAATGTAATGAAAGTTTAAATATTAGTTACTTAATTCTTCCTATATATTACACAAACAAAATATGCAAAAAATCGTTTTATGGCCCTACGCAGTTATGAACTATTTCTATTATGTACGTATTTACATTCATGAATACAATTGTTCAATAAATAATTTTTAGGAGTTTTATTTTCGTGGATCAAATAGTGTTATTCGATTGCAGCAGTGCCTACTCCATCTAATCTGCAGTCTGTGTTTTTTTTTCAAAGTATTAAAGTATGGTAAGACCAGTACCTTTACCTAAAACTGGAAATCATGTTCATTCTATAGTTACTTAAGTACTCATTTATGTAAGCCTCCTACATTTAATAGTATCAAATGTTTTCAGGGAATTCTGTGTATGGTTCTGCAAATATGGGCACGCGAAAAATAACGCTTTATCATACCCATGTATTGCCGCCAACCGTGATAATGCGACCAGGATGACCTCATAGCCAACATGTATTGTGCAAATACTACCGACTATACCTAATCGTTGATGTCTTTTTAATAGTGATTGCACGTTGATATTAAAGACTTCAACGCCTAATTTTCTATACTCATAACCCCTAATCTAGCTCTTTGAACGCTCAAGAATAAGACCGTAGCCGGTAGCATTATTTCGCAAAATAATATTTAGTACAAAAACGATCAAAAACGAGTAAGTATATACTTACGTAAATACAAAGTTATATAAAAGGGAAATTATATTTCTAGTTGTAAATAAATTTGTAGATGGTTCCTTGCAAATAAAATATCTAAGTTAAAAATTATATTAACTAAATTATAGGTAGTTGAGCTTTCTAAGTTGGCAATTAAGTATTGTACATATAGCACAGCCACCCAAAAATCAAATGTTATTTTTACCTTTGCATACGCGATTCAAATTATAAAGCAGCCAAGTATGAGGTTGAACTTGTACGTAATTTGTAATGCGTGTATATTGTGTAGGTACTTATATTTTAGATTGCTAATTATTATTGTACTTGTGATGCAGTGGATATTAGATAATTGATTAATTCAATAACCAAGGCCAGTATTTTATTTGTTTCTTGTCTTAGCGTATTACATTTGATGGTCACTTGCATGATCTATAAATATTTTAACATTTATCACATAATACTTAATCATTTAACCAAGGATATTTATTTCCTTTGTTCAATAACTAATTATTTATTTTGGATTAAATGATCACACGAGTAACACTCGTTATTTATTTTACACACTTCATTAGATTCTTGGGTAGTTCCATTGCAGTAATCGTTGTGATAACAACTTGGTCGGCCATGCTCGTCCCCCGACATTGATTTTTATTGCCATCTCGTTCATACTAGTACGAACATAAACAGAAGAGCGAGTTACCTACCTAACTATATTTTACGTAATAATTCAAAGTGTAATGTGTAGCAGTGTAGTGTAGTAGATAATTTTAGTGAAACGGAATCCAATCAACAGTGTAAACGCATTTTTTGGTTAAATAAACGTAAAAGAAGTAACTATAAACAAATAGTCAGATGTCACTAGTGGCACTATATAGAAGCTTGACATGATCACACACGGACTTCACGGTCGCTCATTATGACAGATGGCTTTCGTCATTTTCTTTCCTTCTCTTTCCCACAGCGGGCTGAACAAAACTCATGAAAAAACAATTTCGTATTTCGTTTCGACATCATCAATACAATACCAAATACGTACGCATTTTGGTTAGTTGACAACGAAAATATAAGTGTGATCAATAATATCTTGTACGTGATGTTGTAGTGTTGTGTAGTTAACTAGTCAGTTTCGTGTCGTGCAATGGGCCAATTGAAATTCTTATTATTCAATGTTAGAAGAACAAACAAGGTAATCGTCACATTCATTTAAACAAAAGGCAAGGCGGAGGCTTCGTCCTTCACACATTAGAACATCGTTATCTATGCACGTAGCCGATCAGTTTTGTTAGAGGTGATAATGGACTAACGCATACAGTGCATGTAAGTAAACGCGCACGTCGTCTCTAAAGTTCTTGAAGATATGTTTCTAATTATATTCTCTTAAAACTCTTGGTGGTGGGTTCTATCGCTTTATAATATTTACACAGGCGCAGTACTAAGGTAGCAAACTACACAGCCGAATAAGCTTACTAATAAAATCGATCATTTAAATCATGGCTAATGTAAAAAGTAAAGTAAGATCACCCAAAAGATTAAAAACAAGAAGTAAAGGCCGTGGTACATTAAAAAAAACCTCAACAGGTGTGAAAGAACTGACCAAGCCACACATTGTGATGAAAAGACCCAGTGTGGGTACGTGTCTGACGTCTGAAGAAAAAGTTAAGTATCTTTTGCAAAATGGTCACAGGTTGAAGGATAAGTTAGTTGATAAAATAAAAATCAAGAAACAAACCATCAAAGATTGTCTAAGAAACAATACCAAAGAACAGTTTAAGCTTAATGGAAAATCATTGCGCGGTGAACTAATGATTGACGATTATAATGCAAAACGAAAAGTCTTACAAATAAAGAGAGCCAGTGAAAAAGGCCTAAACAATAACAATGTAACTGTTAATGACCAAAATCAATTGTCACCAACTACAAGAAGTAAAAGAGGCAAATCAGTGAATAATAAAAAAACGCAAGAAAAAGGAGGTAGAAAAATTGTAAAAGCAAAATGTGTTGATATCAGTAAAGTAGCTGTTATATCTTCTCCAATTTTTCAGTGTGATTACTGTAAAAAGGTTTTCAATATAAAGTCATCTCTGCGTAGACATATTCATGCTCATCTCGACTTTCAATTATATGGTTGTAACCGCTGCCCCAGAAAGTTTGAAACCAAAGCAAATTTATTGATACACTCAAAAAAAATGCACCCAAATACCAGAGAACATTATATGTGTTCTTTGTGCCGTAAGGCATTTTTATCTGAAAAGAATATGCTGCTACATATGGCTTCACATGATACCAAGGAGAATGAGTTCAAATGTATCTATTGTGATGAGGAATTTCATCAACAAGCATTGTTGAATCAACATGAAAAGAAGCATCTCGTTGGAGGCAAATTCCTCTGTACTGTGTGCAATACCAGCTATGATTGCAGGACCCAATTATCATTACATATTAAGAGCCATTTGAAGATCAAGGATTTTGTCTGTCAACATTGTGGCAAGGATTTTTTGAGGTTAAACTCCTTAAAGCGTCATGTCCTAATTTGTCATGCAGGGCATCGCATACAATGTCCTATTTGCAAGAAGTGTTTAAAAGGCCACTTGACAGAGCATATGCGTGTGCATGAAAAGCAGCGACCACATATATGTCCGGAGTGTGGCCAGAGTTTTACTCAGTCTACTCAATTAAATGTTCATCGTCGTTCCCATACTGGTGCAAGACCTTATCCGTGTCGTATTTGCAATCGGGCATTTACTCATTCTAATGCTCTCATGTTACATATTCGGAGACACACGGGTGAGAAACCGTTTCATTGTGCAATGTGTCCCCTTACGTTTTCTCAACTCCCCCATATGAAGGCTCACATGCGGAACATTCATAAAAAGGAGGAGTGTTATAAATGTAAGAAATGTCATCAATTCTTCAAGTTTAAGGGTGAAATAGAAAATCACGAAAAGTCATGTACTGTCGGTGACAAGCAGCTTTCCTTCGAGGAGATGATTGAAGCATCGGTGAAGCATGAGGAGATTGAAGTTGAGTCCGTTATGAGTCTCTCCCGTATGCGGTTCCTGCTAGCTCTGCTCCTTACAATGATCGCAAGCAAAGAGAAACTCAGATATTTAGGTGCGTAATTTTATTTCTTATAAAACACGTTTTTCTCACACATAAAGTTTTGTGCACTGAATGTTGATTTTTTGAGTTAGCGTGGAATACATTGCTTCCTGTGTGTGCGCCAATAACAGGAGTTCATTTGAGATACCAACACTGTCATTGACATACAATTTATGATTAAAATTTACGAAATCCATACAAAAGCATTTAAAAATGCCCCTACAATAGACATCAACGGGTTCTGCACCGTCATTAGACATTCATTGATACGACACTATTACAATGTTCGATCGAATAATACCATTATTGCACTACCATTAAAGTTTATTTCAGATTATTTGATTTTACATGATATTCTCAGAAACACATAGCACTATGCTGACCTGTTGGGGGGTTACAAAACGTTGCGAGTGTTTGTTTGCCATTGTGTGCTTGTGTGGAGTACTACTGTGGTCTGTGACGTGTGTGTTGCACATGTTTCATTGCTCAGCTTGATCGACATGATTTTTATTTTAGCGAACATTCTTGTCATTGTATCGGACGACAGGCGTGTTAGCAGACCAGATTTTGGGTAATACGTTTATGAGTGAGTTCATTTCCCATTTCGTTGATAATTTTGGTGATGGGAGGTAAAGGCATTCAAATCCGGGTCAAAGGTTTATGGAACTTTATGCTGTTAAACTAGGTTTAAATTTGCTTGATGGTTGCCGAGGTTAATTACGCTAGGTGGTGGTTACGACATTATTGTAAATATTGTACAAAGTTAAATTAAAAAAAAATGTATGGAGAAAGTTTAAAAATAAAGTAAATAAAACATTGTAATAAACGAGGTATCACATGTTATTGTACATATGAACTGGTGCCGTAAATAAAAATATTTAAGTTAGACCCTACATACTTTTTATTTTAAATGAAGAATATTCAAAATTTATGGCTGGTCGGAAATTCCTGGTTGCGTATACGCTAACTGTAGTTGTTACTTTATTTCTAATCCGACATAGAAGAGCGCAGTGTAGGTACAATGTACGTATCGTCGAATACTCTGAGGGCCATAAAGATTGACGCAACTCAAACTCGATAAAGTAATTTTGTATAAGTCGATTTTGTGTTCGTGTTCTACTTTCGGTCTAACTTGAATAGTTTACAAATGAAAACTGTAAATATTTACTTTATTAAAACTGTTAACGCTAAGATTAAAAAAAATAACATTTATTTCATTATAACAGGTTTCAACAAACGCCTTGTTGACGATCTCCTGGTGGAATCGTTGGAAGCAATGGGCCACAAACCCTGTAGAGACCAAAAATTGGTACCGTTGAATCGTCTTCGAAACAACATTCAAATATTACTAAATGGTACAGTGCCAAAGGAACAAATGGAGAAGTTCAAGAAGGAGAACAAGACTACAGAAGAATTGCTGGAACTTCTCACCAATGAAAAGAAAAACAGTTAATATGTCAAGTAATTGGTAAAAAAGGAAGAAGTATTTTAAGTGATGTCTATTAATACTTGATCTATGGTGAGTATCTTTGAATTAGGTAGGTAAGTATACTTATTGTATCCAAAGAATTGCACGGAAGTTTAAATAAAGCTATATGGCCAACAGAACCAAATCCATAATATTTTAATCAGTATTTTAAAAATATCCAATATAAAAGTTAAATTTTTCAGTATATTTTTACATACCCAACAACTCAATAATAACATAATATTAATATAATATGATGATATGATCTGATGTACAAAAAACTAATAGTAATTCAATGTTTATACAGAACATTTTGTAAATTGGAATATTAAACAATAAATAATCATAGCTATAATGTATGTAATACAATGGGCATTGCCTGTATTCAAATGTAAAATTGTATAAATAAATGGAACAGATAAAATATCTTTATTATAATATATAAGCTTACAAAGTTCAAAGTCATAGTCACTATTTAAGGGTTAAAATAAAAATTAGGATACAAATTTCAACAATTTGCAACCAAACTGATTGATTAGAATACCTTATTATTTTATTTGAATCATGAAATACAAGTCTCATCCTACTTTCAGCATATTACACTATAATATTTTAATATTACTTTTGTTATTTATATAAATTGGTTATGGTTTGTTTTTTTTTTAAGTTCTAAACTGTTAATAATTCCTAATGGATTAGGATTTTTTTGTTAAATATGACTTGCAACGTTAATCGTATGGAAACTTTCTTATATTTGGATTCCAAGAATTTTCAAGTATTATATGTTAAATATTCCCTACTTTTTGTGCAGGTGATTTGCAGGTCACTCATATTTATGTTTTTCTCCCAATAAGTAACATACAGCTTATTAATTAAGCTTGGTTTTCATACCTATAATGTACTATTGCTGTACACATCCTACTGTAATGTGAGAGATACATTGAGCAGATATTGTGGTGCTTTTCCAATTCAGAGGACTTTCTAAAAACAGTATCAGAGCTTTGGCTTGCCATTTAAATCAAGTGATTGTTATATTTTATCATGATTGTGATTATATCCAAAGTTCTATACAATAACATATTGTACCTATAGTTACTGTAGCACATACATTTTTCTTTGTTGTAATTAACATTATTAATATATGTGTTAAAATAACTTATTGCAATGAATATAGTAATTATAGGTTCATTATATGGATGTGTTTGTGATATACCTAATTTTTGCTATTTTGCATTCCATATGTTGGATGTTAAGAATGCCATTGATTATTTTTATTTGTAAAGGAAGTGGTGTAATTCATTTTTACTACGAGTTTCACACGACGCAAATATTTCACTTAATGCAATCTATAAACCGGTCTGACTCTAACTAGTTCGATTCCTGGTCCTAGGCTCATTAATTTATTTAATTAACTAGTTAAGATCATTTAAATCTGTTTCGCGTCTGAATGTTTATTAACACACATTTGTGTGTCTATGGCATCTACGACACAAGGAATCCACATGTTTATGTAGCTACGTAGTGTAGAAAGCGTTAGTAATTATTATTATTATAAGTACTTATTTAATTATTGTTATAGCAATACTTGCACCATTGTATTTGCTTGAAGGGTGCAGCAGGCTTTGTAGGACTCCTTATCGAATGGGGTTAGACACAAGGGAAATAGTTACTATTTAACATCAGCTGCACCTCATGCCTGTGATGGTAGAGTAGCCATAAGATGTTTATGCATTGGTATTATTAAATAAAAAAGGTTGAGATATTTATTTATTGAAATAAAACACCAAAGTAGAAACATATAAGTGAAATTATTCCTAACTTACCCTCTAAAATGTTTAAAATATAATGTATTGTATTTTTGAGAGTGGATTCTTATTGCGATATTTTTAATACCAGTGCCATTCTTTATTATTCACCTTAAGAATTATAACACAAGTGTGGCGTAGGTATTTATCTCGTTTATTATAATTAAGTATAGATCTAGACATATTTACTTATAACGGTAACTATTTAAAAATAAGGGTGTTTGTAATGTTAATATTTTATTGTATGTGCCATCATGATGTCTTGTCCGTTGCTATGATTTATTTATAAAACTAATGTTATTTTTATTGTTAAGTGTAACTATTTGCACTTTGCACACGTTTATTTGTAATTACAAATTTTATCAACATATGCAAAGTTCACACAAAAAGTTACGTCGATGTAAATCAATATATGATTGAAAAGAAAATATTAATAAATTTGGGCGCGGGGTACTAGGCACGGTTCCATCTGCGTTCTGAGACGTAAATTAAACTACTTGCGATGTAGTATTCATTCAATTATTCTCTATATCTTGATTAACTTCTCTGCACATTAATGACACGATTTAATAATGATAACGGTATAAATCGATAAGATTATTTGGACAATTTTAAAACAATAAAGTATTTTCTCACGTTAAACGAGTCTTAAATACATAAATCTGTATGTTACATGGTAATTTATACACACACGAAATTAAACATAACATTTGCTATAACGCAGGTGGTGCTGGAGCTTTAAAATATATGAATAATTGCATTTTATAGATCGAGTGATTAAGTATTTTATATTGTGCTATTTATATAAATATAGCTCTAGTTTAGATATTAACATAGTAATGACGATAGTAATTTGTCTTGCATGTATGACTTTTCATATCAATGTTATTGAATGTTTGATGTCATCTGTGTATGTGGTTAATTTTAGTATATTACATTGTATTTTAAATTTTACCTATGTGTGGATTTTTAGTAGGTGTAGACTATTAAAAGGGCATGTAAT
The DNA here is from genome assembly GCA_014595695.2 of Epargyreus clarus clarus. Classification (NCBI taxonomy): domain Eukaryota; kingdom Metazoa; phylum Arthropoda; class Insecta; order Lepidoptera; family Hesperiidae; genus Epargyreus; species Epargyreus clarus. The sequence goes on along the minus strand of JACTTY020000049.1, from coordinate 2,814,376 downwards.
ATTTTTATGGGAAGTCTGCCATTTTGAAAAGAAATACAATGATTAAGTATTTATAAAAGTGATATTATACTTTCTAAGATATTTAAGTTCAAAAATGTAAAAAAAAGGATTTAGACATTGTTATATTCTTGGATTGATTAAGAATTATAAATTCATTTAAATATATCAGAAGTATATATCATCTTAGGATATATATCACCTCAATACTTTTTGATAGTATACTTATAGGCTATCAATTGACACATATTGTTTTGTTTGGCCGCCGAAAATATATTATATGCCCTTTCTTACTTCTTTCAATGTTAACCATGTAGAGGTGAGCAAAATTCGTTATTTGTTTTCTTTCTTGCCAAAATTATCGCCAATTGCAAAGCGTTTAGCCAAAGAAAGTTAATGTTAGACCCACCTAGGTTTGCGGAGTTATATTAATTTTATTTATTTTATATGAATAAGAGCAAGATCCAAAGCGAGCTTGGTTTGATTCGGCCCACGTGAACATTATTGACCTGATGAAAAATATTTTAACGTTGAAGACCAAAGCAGTTATTTTTTTTTAATTTGAATTTTTAATATAATGTTGTAAAGGTGTTTGTGTAAGTTGTAGTGGAATTTAAAAAAAAATTATAAACGAGTGCGTGAAAATAATATGTGTGTAACTTAATATAATCTATAGATTGTTTAATTTTTTATGGACATTCGTATTTATTTGTCATTATCATTTGCACGTTATTTTAATGTTTAAACGACACAAAAATGTTATAGAAAGATATGTCAGCAATATGTTATATTAAATTGCAGTAAAAAATATTTTATTTTTGTGTAAAATTATTTTAATTAGAATCCAATGTTAGCTTAGCATACCAAAGAACATAAGGAACTAGTTAATAAAACTATTTATATGTAATATTAAATTTGTTTTATTTAATTTCAACAAACAATCAACTGTTTTGTAGTTCAAACATTTACTGCATCGTTGATCATGCCCAACGAAGTGGTACATAATTCGAACCCGACAGGTGTTTGGAGATTAATATAAATTGAAATGATAATTAAGTAATCACCTCAAATTATAAATATATTGCATTTATAAAAATCTTGTTTCTATATAGCTATCCAGAATACGTTTTTTGAAGTATGATATATATATTACACGATATACTCTGAGAACGGTTTCGTGTTTTGTCAAGAAGTAGATTATAAATCTACTTCTTCATATACATTTCGATAAATGCAGTAGATTAATAGCTGCGTAACACATGCTTCCTGCCTATTTATTTCTCTATTCATCTTCAACTGTGAATTAAAATTAGTCCACACCACACTGCGCATTTTATGTCGACGCCACAAAAATAAGTAACTCTATAACCGTTTTATTGTTCATTACTTGCTTAATAGTGTTATAATCTAGAAACATTATTACTCCAATGTTTTTAGATTTGAATATTCGGCTAAATAAAGTTAGGCTAAAAACTAGGAATTTAAGGCTACCTGCCTATAAAGAAAACAATTACAGAACATTCAAATGTCAGTTGACGAAACTCCAGTTTTCTGACTTTTCTGCCAACTGATTGTCAAATTGTCATAACAATCTCAACTCAACAGTCGTCATGTAGGTAGATTCGTAGTTGTAGACGTATTTAAATTATTGGGAGAAATATAAAACATAGAGGAGAGAATATTAAAATCCACAATGGGGAACACCGGACAGTCCGTTACGTTGGCGAATAGCATAATAGGAGTGGGAATATTAGCTATGCCATTTTGTTTTCAACAGGTAAGTCCTATTAGTTTTTCTAGTCGTAAACAATACGTTACTTTACGGTCAACGCATATTATAACTGTATAACAGGAGTCTTAAGAGGACAAATAATAATAGATGTATCTATGTCTACGTCAAACTTTTTTGCTTAAAGTGATTATCTCTCATATTTTTTATATAAAGATTTTTTTTAACTATCGTCTTAATGAATAAAGGTTAGCTATACTCCATAGCTAAATGTCAAGGTTTAGATGCAGTCAATAATCATAGATTTAAGTGATTAAAATGTTATGTTCAATTCATAGATTAGTAAAGATACTTCGCCGCCTTAAAATTGAATGAAGCCACAAACGGCTTATTTTAGTAAGTTCTTTTTTTAATTCTTGACAAATAAAAACATTTTTAGAGAAAATTTACGAATAAATAACTAATACTGCGTAATTTAAGTAATAAATAAATAATTATTTGAAATATTTTAGGCACATTTTAGCACGGAGACGTGGCGAAACTTTTTTACACAACTATTTCATTTCTCAAAACTGGGAACATTTACTTGTTAGGAGTGAGTAATCTTTACTAATCTATGGTTCAATTATCTGTAGACCTCATAAACAAGCATTAAATTGAGAAGATAAAATTGGCATAATATCATTGATAATTCCCTACATTTTATAGATTTGTTGATTAATAACTTATAATATTTAGACTTAGCGTTTCCTTTAGATTTGATAAAAGATAACATATTATCACATTTAAAATGAGTGCTGCACATAACAAGGGCAGATTGATTTTTTGTGGGAATTGCTTTTTTAAATTTTGCAGCTACCAAAACTTATGGCAATAAATTAAAATTTAAATGGTGCGGAATTACTCTTGAAGTCAGCTACTACCTTCCCTCCCTTTTACTAGGTTCCGTCTGTGCTGAAACATGTAAATAATTGTTTAAGTCAAACTACAATTCAATTTTCATAAAATATAAATTTATTGAACACATAAGCATTCAAATTATGAGTTAACTAGTAAATATTGTTAAAAGCAAAAATCAATCCTTGCCTGCGGCATTGTCGCTGCTCATGAAGATGCCTCAGCGTGGTGATTAGGGCAAACATACCCCCATGGAAAAAAAACAGACTACTTAAAAATAATTTTGAATAATTCATACATACATATGCGCCAAAAACTTTACCCTCAGTTGGGTAAAAATGTATCGATACTTGAGAAGAATAAAATAATTCACCTATATAATTTTAAATTATGTAATTAAATGTTTTAGTGTGGTGTGTTACTGGCAACATTGATTCTGGTTCTGATGGGCTTGGTCTCCAGATTGTGTTGCCATTTTTTGCTCAAATCAGCCATTATTACTAGACGTAGAAATTTTGAATTCTTAGGTAAGTTTCAAAATCCTTTCTATTTATAATTAGTTTATATAAACCCAAGTTAAGACTTAATTTAATTTCTATCCAAGTTGTAATATAAAGTTTTGTGTAGCTGTTTTATGTCTGTGTAGCTGAGTCCTTACATTTCTATCCATGCTTGAAAGCCTGTATAAGCGACATTGTATATAATTTACAGGAGAATGATTTGAATAGGAAATATTTAAAACAGTCAAATTCACGTAACTGTTTTTATTTTTTAATATTATCTTATATTGCCTTGTAAATAGAATAACTTGATTATTGCAACAACCAACGCATATATAATTATTCATTGTATCTTGATTACGAAGGGTCATTACCACCTATAACAACTTTGTCAGATATGCTCACTTGTGTAAGATGAAAACAATATAAATAATAATATTGTATTACTTTATAATATTTATATATCTTTTATTGCAGCTTTCCATGTGTTTGGTCCTTCGGGCAAGATGGCTGTGGAAGTGGGCATTATTGGGTTCTTGATGGGCACCTGCATAGCCTACTTTGTAGTGGTCGGAGACCTGGGACCACAGATCATTGCCAAACTATTTAACATCAACCAGAGTGACATTCTAAGGTATATCAATATAAAAATGCGTATTTGATTCAACAAGTAACAAAATATGCTATCATTTGTAACTACACACATTTTGTGATATTGTCTAGTGCTACATTTTAAGAGTACAGAGATTTACACACAACCGCAATGATAGTCCTATTCGAGGCCAAAATTTAACTTTACACTGAAAACTTTTACATTGCTGTGTCAGAAGATGGTAGGGCCTCATAAGAGCAATATTAAAGACTACTGTTTTTTTGTTCAGTTCTTTTTCTAAAATTTTGGCAAAACAATTTAATAATTTACTATAGATATTGTATAAAATTGTTTAATTGGATTTGCAGAACATCAATAATGGTGATAGTGTCTTTGGTGTGTGTGTTGCCTCTTGGGCTGCTGAGGAATGTGGACAGTCTGAGCAATGTCAGCGCTGCCACCATCGGGTTCTACTTCTGCTTGGTTATCAAGGTAAAATGACTATATATGTATTAGTTCCTAAATCAAGAAAAATTGTGCACTTAAAATATTACCAGAACAATTTTGTTATGAATATTTATTTTCCTCATTTATGTTATAGGAAGTATTTGCTACACTATAACTTATTTTAGTTTATTATAATAATAATTGATTAACTGGGTAATAATTGATTAACTGGATTGATAAATAATGATAGTCAGTTAAAGGAGTTAGGCTGACATCTCATTGCCCATGGGCGGTTGTAGCCACTTACCATCAGGTGGACTGCATGCTTGTCTGCTATATTATATTAATATGCCAAGTACGAGTCAAACTCGCACATGGAGGCTTCTGTACCACCAAATGTTTATTATTTTTATTCATTTTATTATTTTCAAGAATACTTAGTTATATGACACAAAAATAGATGATGTTGGGTGATAAGGGATGATACATAACAACATATAATAAAATTAAAATAACTATATATAACTACATTAAAATATGTTTTATGGTTCTTATTTGTATTTATTATAATACCAGTTATAGTAGTAAACGGATTGTAAAAATTTCAACAGTCTTCCTAGTACAGTTCAACAGTTAGATCGGAAAATACCAGTTTCTTGTATGTAGTTTTTATCAAAATCGGCCTCGTAACTTTCAGCATTTTTCGCTAATCCTCATAGTTTCGGATTTGGCCCTGAAGGCCCGTTTGAAATATTCACCCTGTATATTAAGAGCGTGTCCCCAGGTGATAGCGGAGGCGGCGGGGCAGCTGCTGGCGGCGGAGTGGGCGCGCGTGGCCATGTGGCGCCCGGCCGGCCTGCTGCAGTGCGTGCCCATCATCTCCATGGCACTCTTCTGCCAGACGTGAGCACCGATACTGCTTTATCTATAATATAGGAGTAGCAGACGAGCAGGCAGCCCACCTGATGGTAAGTGGCTACTGCCATGGACATCTGTAATCAACCCCAGATAGGATTAAATTCGTTATTATACAGAAGTAACAGACGAGCAAGCAGTCCACCTGATGATTAGTGGCAACTACCATGTACATCTGTAATCAACCCCAGATCGTATTATATACGTAAAAGAGGTCGGCCACAGCTGCGCCGCTACTCTTGAGAACTAAGCTGGAACGCCTCGGAAAAGTATGTCTACCTTACCACACAGCAGCGCTTACCACTGTCATTATTAGATAGAAATAAATGTGGCGGTAATGCAGCCGGCGAACCACAAAGGGCATCCGCTTGCGTGCGTGTTGTCGTATGTATCCATACTTTTATTGTAAAATAACATTTAAAATAAATTCACTGATGTGTGAAAAGGACATATAAAGATAAGTATACAAATACCCAGAATCAGAACAGATGTCTGACAGAAATCGAATCCTTGGTATTTTCGGGACAAAGTGTAGCCTCATAATAGGTTTTCAAAGTTATCCTAAAAATAAGTCATGCAACATGCCTGAAAATTTAGTAGAATAGAACCACAATCTTTTCATAAATAATACTCATAATACATTACTGTTCCTCGAAAATAATAACAGAATGATATAAACAATAAAAATGATTTAATATAATACATATAAGAATGCAATAATCGCTCAGCCTGACATTGAACTTAAAACTTTTGATAGCGAAGCGACCTTCGAAAATAAAATACATCATATACACTAAAAATGTTTCAGGCAGCTGTTCGAAATCTTCGAATCGATGCCGTCGCTCTCCTTGGAGAAAATGAATTTGGTGACGAAAAACGCTATCAATATTTGCACAGTTGTGTACTTCACGCTGGGTGTGTTCGGCTATGTCGCCTTCGGCTCGCAAGAAATATCTGGTAATTACGAAACACTTATTACACAATGCTGCATAAATATATAACGATTTTTAATATTAGGAGAGAATGTATAAATATGTTCTAGGTATGTAACGTTTTATATATAAACAAATTAATTATGTACGTCTGCAAGATATTGTAAGAATTAGAAAAAAACAATGTTATACTGAGTTGTTATTTACTGGTTAATTGAGGGTATTTTATGAGTATGCTCTGCCATGCTGTCCGTGGTGGTCTATATCTATGCAAATAAACTGGTTAAAAAGTTCATCATTTAAATTAAAATGTAGCAATCCTCTGCCTATAGTTACCCATTATAGAAACGACAGTACACAATGTTACTTCACTTAGTGGTGTAGTTCAAATCCCTATTGCCAAAGGCCTCCCTAATAAATCCATTGAAAGTACATACAACCAAAAATAGTATTTTCTCTTTGATGTCCTTTAAAAATAAATTGAAACCAACTTTCACTTAGAATAAATAAAAAACAATTTAAAAAAGTCTAGTGTGCCTGATCGGAACCAAATTAAGTTACCTATCATAAACCATTGAAATATGTATTATACATATTTCAAAACCTTTTATAAAATGTTAATTACAATCTAATTATTTTGTCCCAGGTAACATTTTAATGAGCCTGAGTCCAACGATGGCGAGTGACGTCATCAAGCTGGGCTTCGTGATGTCTCTGGCGTTTAGTTTCCCGCTCATCATATTCCCCTGCAGGGCCAGTCTATACTCCTTCTTGTATAGGAAGGTAAGTTATAAAAAAAAAAACAAAAATTGTCTGCTTTAAGAAGGGCGCTAAGTTTAGTTGAGTGCATTAAAGTTTTATTATCTGGGAGTATACCAGTGAAGCCATCTGTTCTCGAAGCCGCTATTGGGGCTTTTTCGATATTGGAAACAATAGAAAATAATTTGAAAAAATCTATGGATTCTGTTCTTCCGTAGAATTTTGCATTTAGCTAACTTGCATTAAAACTTTTTATTTTGAACCCAATTTTTTTTATAAAAAATAGATAAACAAGCGGAATGTTGCTACGGAAATCATTTTAGATCGGCATGGACGATACGACGCTTTGTAAATGTGTGATCTTATCATTACATTGTTATATATCGTAAGAAACCCTTTTTGGTTAGTTCAAGTTATTTTCTCATCTGTACAAACCCCACATATTGTGTAATCTATGTATAAATCAATTGCTGTTCGTTAGTCTCGCTAAAACTCGAGAACGGCTGGACCGATTTGGCTAATTTTAGTTTAGAATAATTTGTGGTAGTCCAGGGAAGGTTTAAAAGGTGAGCAAATATGAAATATGTTTCATAAATAGATTCTGAAGATTCTGAGGCGGTATAAAATTTGCCGGGTCGGCTAGTTTACGAATGTTTTTTCCCACAACTTCTTATATTTCTATTTTAACCTTCCAGCCGCACTCCTCCCACCATGACCACATAATCAACCACTCGATCCCGGAGGGCACCTTCCGCTGCATCACGGTGTCCATAGTGGCGGTGGCGCTGTTCATCAGCCTGCTGATTCCCAACATTGAGCTGGTGCTGGGGCTGGTGGGCTCCACCATCGGCGTGGTCATCTGTGTGGTCTTCCCCGCCGCTTGCTTCGTTAATGTCACCTTTAAGAATACTAATGAACGGGTCTTGGCTAAGGTAATGCAAAAGTTATCACAAAGTAACTGTAATAATTTTTGGAGATCTGAAGCTTACTTGAAGGTTGAACCCTTTGCGGTTCGACTCCGGCGGCACCACCGCGACACATGTTAATGACTCATAAATGCAGTGAACTGCAGTGTTAAGCACTGCTGTGTTCTGGTTTGAAGGGTGTGGTAAGCGAGACATACTTTTCCGAGGCGTTCCAGCTTAGTCCTCAGGGGTACTGGCGCATCTGTGGCCGACCTCAGGTAGGAATATCTAATCATATCTGGAGTTGATTACAAATGTTCATTGGCGGCAATAGCCACTTACCATCAGGTGGACTGCATGCTCGTCTGCTACTCTTATATTATAAAAATACATGACACTGGTCTGTCATAGAGAGTGTGGCTCCCAACATACATTCTAAATGATAAATTAAATTAAAATTCTGCTTTGGGTCTACGTGTTTGTGTTGTTGTCTATATTTGGTGTCAAAGTGTAAGAAGCTCCTACATAAGAAACATTCCAATTTTGGTTGGATCCATTTTCGAATCCAAAATCACATTAATTGATGTCATATTTATCTATTATAAAAGTCTTAACTAACAGTTTCATATGTTTCAGGTGGTTATAGTACTGGGTTTGATAATTCTGGTCCTCGGAACGTACGCGAACTTACAAGCAGCCGAAAACACGAGAGACAAATATGATGACAAACAAATTACGCAAGAGCGTATCGATAAAATCGTTGAGGACTTCTTCGAGAAGAGAGACAAAGATGAAGGTAACTGTATGATAGCATATAGTGCTATATGTTTTCCATATAGTCTAAATTTGGATCTATCTATTATGTAAAATTACTTTTTTCAGGTGTTATGGAAAACCCAAATGCCGTAGTTGATTCTCTGCCGAAAGTACAAATTAACAAAATTAATGGAGATATCATCAAAGATTCAGTAGTCCAACCTCCAAATCCTGTGCCACCTGAATCTCACTCAGATGAAAAACTCCCGCCTTTGCCTATAATACCAAATCTTAAGGAGGAGACACTATTAAAAGAAATTTTGCCTGAAGTGGTAAAAGATCCGGTAGATAAAGTGTCCGAGTCGCATCCTAAAAACTTACAGAATAGGATGCCTGAAGCTAAACTATCAAATGGAATTGGAATAATGGAGAAGGCTCCAGAAAAGCCTAAGGAGATTGAAATAAAATCATCAAGTCAAGAGAAAATCGATATGCAAAAGCAGCAACAATTAATAGAAACCATCAAGCAACACGGCGAAGAACAGAAGGAATTGATAAAGGAACAAAAGGAAATTTTGGACGAGATTAAGAAAACTAAGAAAGAGATGCAGAAAAATAAAAAAGAAGTAGACAGCGTAGAAGCGAAGAAAATCGCGGTGGAAAGCATACAAAAAATTGCGAATATGGCAATACAAAGCTTGAGTGGAGTCACCGAAAAACCAGTCGACAATGCTGATAAAGCGCAGGAACCGATACAGAAAATAGCCGATGAAGCTGTACACGAAATAGCCAAAAAAGCAGCAGACGCTATAAAAGAAATTAAGCACTTAGAGGAAAAGGTAGAACCGATAAAAGTTCCACAAGATAATGCGCCAGTTATTAATAATGTTGTGCCCAATTTACTTCCTGCTCCAAATAATCCTCCAGAGAAGCAGTTGCAAGGAAATCCGAATTTACAAAATAATATTAATGTTAATGTCCCAGCAAGTGTTCAAGATATTAGTAAACAAGGCAATATAGTATCGAATTTGAATCAGCAGAACAATGTTCAACCAAATGTCAATAAGCCAGATGAAACTAAAGTAAATAAACCAATGGAAATCATTGAGAAAAAAATTGAACTACCAATAAAAGAACATTCACACTCGCCAGATGAACCACAGTCGTATAAAGAGGGCGAAGACGCACAGAAAAATATTGTTCCTGAAGTAAAACCTTTAAGTAATGGTATTCCTCAAAATGTACCTTTACCGATCGCTATGCGAGAAAATCCAAATAATGTCGATACATCATACCTTGTTCAAAATGCTAATAAACACGACACGCAACAGAAAAATATAGATAATATTAATAACGTAAATATAAATAATGTAAACAATAATTTAAATGAAATAAAGAATGGTGCTGTTGAAGATACTCGTAGTAATAATGTACCGTTAAATGTAAATAGTGATCATTTAGTTCGACAGAAAAGGGAAGTCGATTGTACAGAGAAAGCACCTCTCAAACCCGAGGATAAGCAGATATGCGAAAATCCAGAAGAAACCCCAGTTTTAAATAAGCATTCTGAAGAAATTCCAAATCCGAATATGAATTACAAGGACATCGGATTACCAAACAACTTACCAGTACAAGAAATGGCATTGCATCACATACGATCACTTAAAACTTATGATGAAAATAAGGAAAAATAAATATTATTAGGTCTTATAGCGAATGTGATGTAGATATAATACTAGCATAAATCTATTTTATATAACAAGTGCATTTATATTGTTAAATTATTTATAATGAGGGTAAGTTTTTAATTAAATTATGTCGTTATTTATTATTATTTATGATCACTGAATAACATTTTAGGTGTTTTACTTCAGATCTCATATTTTACTAACCGAGGTAACGATTGGTAGAATTTAGTATTATCAAAAATGTATATCGCTTGTAAATAAATCACCTTAACTTTGGTAAAAAAAAATCCGAACAAATACAACATGAAATAACTACTGTACACATGAGCTTCTTATGTACACATTACAAAATTGCGTAAGTAAAATTTCTAACGTAAAAATATATGTAATTTACAAATGTATTTGACTAAATAAACAAAACGAAATATACAAAAGTAAAGTTTTGAAATTATTATTATTTAAATTTACAAAGCCATACAATTTATCCGTTATTTAATCAACTATTCAAACTCAAATTTTAATAGCATTGGCGTATCAAAACTATTCATATTTCCTTATTAATACTGATAAATTTGAACTAAAGAAACAACTTTTGCTAAAATCTATAAAATTATATCCTCATATGTGATAATGTGACTGAATAAGTTATAATCTGTTGTTATAATGTAATCAATACACAGAAAAAACATAATAGGATGTATATTTTATGATAAATTCTAAAATTATTTATAACGCACATAAACAATGTTAATAAAATCACAATTACTTTAAATTGTAAAGTTTAATTTATTATGAGGTATTATAATTAAATACAAATATGCAGTCTGTATATTCTGTATCTTCTTTAGTAATTTACACAAAAATACAGGTCTGTGGTAATTTATGATACTACCCTCCTTTTTCGTATTTTTGCAAACATGAGTAAGAGTGAGACAGCTAATATTGTTTACATCTCCTACAGGTTATGAGGCCCTGGTACATGCTGCTTGTTTTGTGATTTAATAGATCAACACGCACTTGAGTTTATTTGACATTTCCTGTATATAAGTTCTGCTAGATTATAATATTCTAGTACTTTTAAAACTTTATAAAGATTTTTCGTGGACATAATAACTAAACTATATGAAGTTGTCATTATGTTAAAATTAGTTAACTAAATTAATTACCTAACTTGTGTAAAAAAAGTAGATTATAGTAAAAATGTTATTTATGTCCAGTATTCAAAAGTATATTGTAAGCTTTTTGGATGTCATTTTAACAGCTGGCCTTATTAAATAAAATATTTAGAAATACCAAGATACCTTTTAATTTAATTTATAATTATATTAAAAAAAAACTGAATAAACAAGTAATTAATTAAAAAATCAAAAAACCCGACTGCACTAAAGCTAAAGTCGAATTTCCAAAAACTGTGAAATAGGTGTTTTATTATTTTTATCCAGAAAGCCAAATACATAGTTTCATAGAAGGTATCTGCTTGAAAATCAAAAGATGTTCAAACAATATTATCCTATTTTATCCTCGTAGAGCTCATTTACGCTATATAAATAACCTATGACTAAATTTCGAGCACTCTAAAGTTCAGCGATTTTCCTTTGCGTTTATCTTTATCACAGCAGCACTACTCATTTAGTCAGACAATCATCTCAATTTAATTTTTATATATTTATATATTATATAATGTGTGTGTAATATCTTTTAAGTTCCTTTATTTTGATACCCTACTCGATAGGTTTGGTATATTTTTTTAAAACGTGTTACTATTTTGCAAAAAAATATCCACCATTTACGATCTATAAAACATCTATCCGGTGATTATAATACCTCGTTGGGGTAGAATTTCATTATTTTTATCGAACAAGCCTGATACAACATTTTATAGTGTTTGCTTCAAAATTGACGGTTGTTCAAATGAACTTTTAACCCTTATTTTACTCTCTACGGGGCTGATTTTTCGGAAGGGGATGGGGAGGTGTGTTCTTGTTCCTACCCAGAAAGCCAAATATTAAATTTTATAGTAGTTGCTTCAAAATTAAAGGATTTCAAAAAAACTATTTTTCCCTATTTAACCCTCTTAGGGGCGGAATTTCCAAAAAGCTTTTCTTAGTATTTATTTACGATGTATAGCAAACTCATGTGCAAAATTTCAGAACTCTAAGTTGAGCGGTTTTGGCTGTACGTTGATTTCTGAAAAATGAAAAAGTCATTTAATTAGTCAGTCAGTCAGCCATCTTGCTGTTTTATATATATACAAATATATTTTTATAGTCTACGTTTAATTTACTTTCATTTCATATCCCACTCGATAGGTTCGGTTAACTTTTTTTTTTAAATTTGTTACTATTTCGCGCCAAAAATTCACCCTTTTGATTTTTTTTTTCTACCACCTATCTAAGGACACTCGGGTCATTGAGACGAATGTAATGACACATTAACTGTCGAAATTTATCCAGCCGTTTGTAAGATCGGATCAAATAAAGAAAGACAAACATACAAGATACGCGCGAAAAACATAACCCTTCCTTGGCAGTCGGGTAAAAACTGGGACGTCTGTGTTTAGTGATTTCGATTCTCGAAAACTATAGAACACTCTTTCCAGTTTTTCCAAACATGAATGAGACCTTTATTATGAACCTAAGAATAATATTGTTCACATCTACAGATTCATGTTGCCCTATCAATGTACTTGATGCTTGTTTGATAATTACGCTCTTGACGTTTTTTGATAACTAACTTTTTAACACTACCCACCTTTTTCGTATTTTTCCAAACGTGAACGAGAAAGCTAGAATTATATTATTTTTTTATTTTTTATTTATTTATTCATTTATTTCAGACAACAAGGTCCATATTACATATACCTTACAGACTAACATACATACTAATATATACTTATAACTAAATCACGTATTTGCGGCGACGTGAGACGCGAGTCTGGTGACTTCCGGGAGTCCTCTCCGTCCACGGAATTTCCGGAACACAACTCCCTTCGGCCACAGCTCCTCCTTCAGGAAGGTCGACAATTGCTCAGTTGGGACGCGTACGCGTACAACAAATGAACCGTTCACCGCGTTACGCGCCTCCAACTTTTCGACCACCAATCGGAACTTGGTTTTTACCGCCAAATACTCCACTATGTCAGACGGCTTCTTGCTGTAGTGGAGTCGTGAGACATACACGTGCATATTATTGCTGACATCTGATTTATGTTGCCCTGTTACATTGGTGCTCCGTTTATAATTAAATGGATCGATGACGCCCTGAGTTTTTTGACAACTATCTTTATAACACTACCCCCCTACATTTTCGTATTTTTCCAAACGTGAGTGAGACAGCTAGAATAATATTATTGCTGACATCTCTTTCTGATTTATGTTGACCTGGTACATTGATACTAGTTTTGTAAGTAAATAGATCGTGTCGACCATATTTACTTACAAAACAAGCATCATGCGTACATGCATAATGCACTATCCTTTTTTTGGTATTTTTCCAAACATGAGTGAGACAATTATATGTAACTAATATAACTGACTGTATAGAACTAACTTTTTAAAAGTTCTTCTAGATTATTATACCCTGGTACTTTTGAAAGTTAATTGAGATTTTTCGTGAACATTAAACAATGGATAAGTTAAATTGTATTAAAAAGAATTAGCATTTATTGTAAAAAATTAAAGAATATTATAGTCTAACTGCCTTACAAATAAACGTGTCATAAAATGTTATGTTAAGCATAAATGGAGAATAAGCGAAATTCCTACAAATAAACTTGTAATAGCTTATACATAGTATATCGTCTATATAACCGTCCATACAAGAGTTATACAATCCCTCACCCTTGTTTAAGTTCCGTATAACATAAAATCTTTGACATTCTATAATATAACATCGCTCCATTTGATTGATTGACCTCTCTCTTGTTAGCCATTATTTACAATCAACTTTTAAAACTATTATTATGTTTTACAATAAACTTTTCAATATTTATGAAAATATACGATGTGAATAATTTGAATATTTGAACTTGAGAAAATAATAAATATGTTCAAATGACATTAAAAACGTCAACTGTAATCTTTGGTGATACAATTGACATAATATCCATAAACAATTGTCTACTTTTTTTGTGAAATGCGACGTTGCCGTTTCGTGCAGTTATACGTAAATTGGGTATAGTTATGACGATGTTATGCCGAGTTTATTTGTTAGAAAATTAAATTTTCTTATGCATAATTTATGCTAAATATAACTATTCATAGCATAACCATGGTATTTTATTTTATTTATTTTTATTTTATTTATTTATTTAAGGATCATACACAAAATTACAAAATACAACAGTTCTTACAGATCTAAGTCTTAAAGTTAGTCTTTTTGTAATTTTAGTTACGTATGAACACAACATGCGTAGCAATTAAAGGTGCATTAACAAGAATCTTACTAAAAAATAGGAAATTGATGTTTATAGATAATAAATATATATGAATGTTATGCATTATTAAATGGAAATATGTACTATAACAATGAGTATATGGCATAAATAACATATATAATAAATATGATATTTATGATGGCGATGCACTTATGATATACATATATATAATTGTGATTTAAAAAAAATAATAAAAAAATGTTAGTGTTTGTAAATAGTATAAATATTATGATATTACTTTACATACGTGCTTAGATTTTATAATAATTTGGGTTCAAAACCCTATAGATTTTATTTTTAAACACTGCAAGTTTATCATGAAAGATGTCTAAGGTGTCGTCCTTGCTTAAAAACTCTTGTAGCAATTTACACAGTCTAGGAATGAGAGAATTAAGTCCTAAGTTAGTTTTGTATATTCTATGGGTAAGTATAGGTCTTGGATACCGTGGTAAATTATTTGGAACAGCGAGTGAGAAGTGATGTAGTAGGTTAGAATTGTCGAGGATGCTATTTAATTGCTTAAACAAAAATGTCAGGTCATGCATTTTGCGTCTGTCCGACAGCATCATAAGATTAATATTTTGGAGACGATTGCTGTACGGTTCTCGTTTATTTGATCCGTGGAAATAGAAAGAAGTAAAGCGCCTTTGTATAGACTCAATGCGGTCCTTATGAATTTGGTAGGTAGGGTTCCAAATAACAGAGCAGTATTCGAGTTTACTTCTAACGAGAGTAGTAAATAGTAGCTTTCTGGTGTTTATGTTCTTAAATTCCTTGGAGTTCCTGAATAAGAAGCCTAACATACTTCGAGCAGATTTACATATGTTTTCGACATGATTGATAAAATTTAATTTGGAGTCAAATGTTACGCCTAAATCACGTATAGTCTGTTGTTGTTGGAGTTTAACACCATTTATTTGGTATGCATATAAGTATATTTTTATTTGTAAGGCCGTAAATGTTATTTATGTTCAGTATTCTAAAACTTTTTGGATGTTATTTTAACAACTAGCTTTATTAAAGTATTAAAAAAAACAAGATGTGTTAAAATATTTTGCATAATATATATTTGAGGTGCTTTCAATCAAACAACAAAATTTTAGTAATTCACATTTTTTATTCGTATAAATGCAAGCCCTTATATCAACATTAACTAGAAACAATTATTTAATAAATTACGTCTATGATTTCTAATTACTCCTTATCCGTCGTATTCTTAGTTCTGAAAAAAAAATAACATTTGAAGTTATTATTTTATAAATACATTTTACGGTACGGGTTATCAGTTCTACCTTTTTCTGAGTAAACGTTTGTTTATTATGTATATTGTTATATTTTCAGAAAAACTTTTGTATGCACTTAAGAAGTAACACTTCTTTGGCGTATTATAAAAAAGAGTTTGTGCATCAATGCGCATATGCACGAGTGAAAATATTACACACAATATCTAATTCAAAAAATGATCCGATACTTGACTCAACACGACACCACATTGCATAGAATGTCACAGTCGGAATCGACTTGTAGTAAAAATAGGTTTCTTTGATTATCGATTTGTGGCACATGCTTAGTGCCGGAGCGATGGCATGTGTCAAAATGGGCCTATTAAATTGTGACGACGATACATATCGCATGGTGCCTGCAACTCTTGTGATATAGAGTGCGAGTGTCACCTGTGCCCGGCGCTGGCGGCGCTGCTGGCGGAGGGCGTGCGGCGCGCGCGGCGCGCGGGGCTGCCCTCCGCCGCGGGCGAGCCCGGCTGGCTGTCCGTGTTCTGCAACATTCGTCGTAATGACATTAGCTACGTTCGTTAGATCGATTGTTTTTTTTTATATAATATAGGAGTAGCAGACGAGCATACAGTCCACCTGATAGTAAGTGGCTACTGCCGCCCATGGACATCTCTAGGAACTCTAAGAAGGAATTCAATGGCTTAAACGGCTAACAATTTTGTCAACTATTTAATGGCTGTCATGGTGTAATTTACACGGAACAATGCCGACATGCGCAGTAAGTGATGAAAAAACACGAAATCGAAGATAAAGTGCGGAGAAATATCGTTCCATTCGTAAATTATTATAAAACTAAATTTTTATAATATTTTTCTAACACGAAAATAGATGACAGTGACAATTTAAATTGTCAAAACTAATTACATTTCCTTGTTAGGAGTGAGTAATATTTTTTTAATCTATGGGTAATATTGAAAAAATACCTTAACATCAACGGAAGTGCGTCTCCCCTTGGGCGTGTGCAGCGCCTCGCACGCGCGGTTGAACGACGCGCGGCGGTGGCGCGACGGACTCGAGCCGCCCGCCAGCGGAGACCCCAGCTCCGGGGTCCCGGACACTGGAAGCATATTCAATTTAATATGAAATAAAATATTATAAATGTTTACCGAACACTAATCATATTAAATATCAAATTCATTATTTCATTTTCAATTCAAATGTTTATTGCAGCAGGATTATTTGTTTCTGGTAATAAAAAGGTATCTATTATCTATGAGCATGATCACTTTCGGTCATGTAACCTGACCCAAACTGCGATCATAATATGTATGTAAAAATAATGATTGGCCAAGTGCAAGTCAAACTCGAACACGGAGGGTTCCCTACCACCAACACTTTCGCAGTTTTTTTTAACTGTTAGTATTTGTTATTATAGCAGCCATTGAAGTAAATGCAGTGTGATAATTTAAACTGCCTACTTATTATGGTTCA
This sequence comes from Epargyreus clarus clarus, assembly GCA_014595695.2. Classification (NCBI taxonomy): domain Eukaryota; kingdom Metazoa; phylum Arthropoda; class Insecta; order Lepidoptera; family Hesperiidae; genus Epargyreus; species Epargyreus clarus. The sequence goes on along the minus strand of JACTTY020000049.1, from coordinate 2,797,101 downwards.
AAAGATAAAGCGAAAAACTCCGAAAAATAGTGATTTCTTGTATGGCGATCCCCATTTGTTTTCCTTTTTTTTTAGTATTACAACAGTAGTAGTACAACCGTAGTAAGTGAAGGTGAAGTAGTTGCGGCAACCCGTATACAATATATATACTCTATCAAAAATGGTGTCAGTCTGGTGTTACCCCAACGTGCGAAACCTTTGCACTTAATATTAAAAACGTTATTTAACCAAATACTTTGTTGAAAGTTAAGATCTATCTAAGCTGAGTATCTGACTATTATATTATCAACTCACCGACATCCACGGAAGCTTTCCTAGTGACCCTGGCGGGCTTGGGCGTGGTCTTAGACTCCGACGCCGCCCTCGCGAGACGATCTGAAAACACATCAACATCGCATATTTACACATGCTCCTAAATACATATTCATGTAAGTACCTAGTATTTCATAAAATTTAAATTTCGAAATTAAATATCCTACTTTTACATTCTTTCTAATAATTATATTTATAATTCTTATATTTATTTATTACGCAATTTTCGCTTGCAACGGCGGATGATGAATGGTATGATTAGCTATTTGTTTCCATTCTTATTGTTAATGAGTTATTATTAATAGTAAGCGATTTACTTACTTTTTAGACGTCGAAGCAGTTAACTGTAGGATTTGTTTGACAAAAAAACATGTTACGTTAAACTGATTCACAATTGTGGTATTTACTAAGACTGAAAATATTTTAAAATGTTTTCATATGTTTCATATTTGTTTTGCTAAAGTAATTTTGGTTATGGTTGAAATAAATGTCAAAAATAAGTTTATAAAAGTGTAATTGCTTATTGAATCATTCAAAATGAATAAAATAGGGAATCTTAAAAAGTAAATCAACGAAAAGTAATAAAGTAAAAGGTTTCTTAAATTATATAAAAACTTCGTTTTAGTAAACGATTTATGTACTTTAACATATAAAACTAACAGTTAATTCAGGAATCGAAATCAATATTCTATAGATAAAATATAAATCTTACTTTTATTTCTCCTATCATTTTACATTTAAAATGTTACACAAATGTTATTATTGTTGTATTAAAATTCACCAATTCGTCAACTTTGTCAATCAAATCCTCCATCGAAGCATGATAGAATGGAAATGGGAAACACATAAAACATTAGGAATCGTGCAAATAAAAACAGGCAAGCGAAGCGGTTTACTCACTGCGTGGTCGGGTCTCCGAGAGGAAGGATAGAGGCGACTCTGTTCTCCTCATTTCGTCTTCATCGGGCGGTCCTATGTTATTAAGCACAAAATGCATAGAGAATTAGCTTCGCGCAACCAAATGTTGCATAGTGGCCGTGCTATTACTACTATAGCAGAAAAAAAACAAAAGTAAAATAGGTATTGAAAAAATTAAAAAGGGAAAAATTAAATTTTGTTGGTTTGATTGATATTAGGTGGACGTCGGATCTAGAGCTAAATGAATAAAATCCAAAAACATATTTTAGAATATGATGTTGCTTAGCAATGTGCTAGATGTAAGCCACCCTGATCAATTGGCATCCCGTAAATTATTAATTATAACCAATTATTGCCTATGACAGTACCATTAGTATGAGTTTCTACATTTTCACAAAAATGGCTTTTTGTATTTGCCCATACATTTCCAATCAGCGCCCCCAGCGGACTGTATCAGAACTGATTGGAAATGTATGGGAAGTATGTACGTAAACAAATACAAACACAGTCATGTTTGTAAAAACGTAAAAACTCTTACTAATGGTACAGTTCGGAATTTGACTAGGAAAAAATGAAAGAGTTAATATTTATTAATAGCGGGCGTAAATTAAAATCATTATAATTGTAGCACTAGGTCCGCTTTGTATAATTTTCAGTCTTGAATTTTTAAATGCAAATCTGACATCCACTAGTAGAAGGGTCGATGGAAATTATTCATGCTCTTTTAATAGTTATGTTTATAGTTACATTAGTAGTATATTTACATAATATAGTTCAAGGCAAAGAAATATAAGAAGGGAAAGAGATATTATTAAAGTTGTTCACACATTTAAACTAGCAATATTCACACACAACGTGCATTTATACATTCGAGATTCGACAGAAAGACGAGAGAACTATTTATACACATCGGGAAATCTACAATAGTGTCACCTACTGGATAATATCTCAAGTACACGGGGTAATTAAAAAAGTAACAAACAATGCACTAATTAATTGTAGGATGGGTGATCATTCGTATAGATGGGCGTCTAAGCTGTAGGTACTACTACTAAGCTACGATGGTGTTTTTTTATAAATAAACGCACTGAATACGGCTATGGCACGTTCTGGCTTTTTATAGTAATTATAGAGTGGAGTTAGCAAAAGCTTTTTTCCTAATTTTTTTTAGTAATCCGTGGAGGTGTAGTGTGTGTAGGACTCATAAGTATAAGTAAGGTTACGCTTAGTATTAATACAGTCGTAATAGAGACTTCAACACAGTAATACGCATCTCAATAACACAAGAACCTGCTTTAACATTACTGTCTAACGCTTATGTTTTTCAGGTAATTTGATCGCATTTGTCGGTCGGTATGTGGTAAAGGGGTAAATAAACAGATATAGGGTTTTAATAAGTTAGAGCAATATGTTATAAACCTTATTTTGTTACTTTAAGCTATGGTTTTCATCCGATCAATACGAGTTTTCGCCGATTCGATACGATTGGTTGTGATCTCTATTATGAACAGAAATATCATAGTAATCTATGGACGAATTTGTAAAACAATGTATGTACAATGTGACCTAAATATTCGTATAATGCTTAGAACGTGACATGTCGTAATGTGAAAATGTGTTTTAGATGTTTTCGCGTTGCAAAGTTTATGGTCGAACCACATTAAGCAACAGATAATAAAATATATTACGATATTCTTACGAGTTTTATATAATGTTATTATTATTTAGGTTTGGTCCTTTATTTTTTAAAATAAAAACATAATAAAAATTAACTTTCTATAATCACTTTAAATTTAATGAAAATAAATAAATTAATAAAATACAATATAATGTTCACTGAACTTATAATAAAAAACAATATTTATATTATTAATTCTATAACCAAATCAATAAAAAACATCTTTATCCAATGTATTTGTATATGCATATAAATATCATTATCATGGGGTCACCCATTTATTTTCAACTTTTTTTTTGTATTTTTGTTATAGCGGCCATCATTATACATTAGTATTTCTTGTTATAGCGTTATTATTTATAAAATGTAAAAATTTCAAGTGGCAATCTATTACGGATATAGAGCCCTGTGTCAGACGGGCAGACAGTGGATGCTAAGTAACGGGGTTTCGTTTTTACCCTTTGCGTACGGAACCCTAGCACCGTCATCTGGCTCTTCATACGGTTGATGTGTGCACTCACCGTCAAAGTCAGTTTTATTGAGCAGGCTGATCCTGTCGATGGGCTGCACGTGGAAGGCGGGCGGCGTGACGTCATCGTCGTCGTCGGAGCGCGCGGCGCCGGGCGGCTCCAGCCAGCTCTCCAGCACCGACTTCTGGTGACGGGTCAGTCTGGAAATGGGGAGCATATACAGGGTGAATTTTTCAAATAGGACTTCAGGGCGAAATCTGAAACTATATGGATTAGCGAAACATGCTGAAAGGAGTTACGAGGCCGATTTTGATAAAAACTAAAACTGCATCATTCGTTTTTTAAAATTTCTTTTTCCTTAGCCCGAAATCGAACGAGTCCATTTTGAAAAAAATACACCCTCTATATTATTCCACTATCTGATTGTGTCGCTTGTAAGGATCTTATTCTGGGAAGAAATGTTATGTGACAAATTAGGGGAAAAGGAAAATTTTGAAGACAATACATATATGCATGGCATACTAATCCTTAAGAATAGACAACTTCTGTTATCAGTTATCGTCTAAAGTAAATATTAATATATTTCTTTCCCATATCAAATTTAAATGGAGAAATACTATACTACTACTTAAAGCATATTACGGTGGTGTCACCGACATCTTACTACAAAAAGTCCGACCATTTTTAAACAGTACCATATAACTAACTGTTATCATCAATATCATTGCAAAGGTTTTAGTGTCATATTCTTAAACCCGAGTTTCAAAATAACATTTATCAGTACAAATTCAAATAACTCCTTAGCAAAAAGTATGTAAAAACCACCAACCTCCTAGAGCCAGAGTACGCATCGATGATATCTTCAGTGCTGTCCTTCAGTCCCGAGTCCTCTGCGGTGACTTCCGGAATAACCGTCAGGTCGGGTTTCTTCCTGCCCTTCCTGCCGGGGCTAGGCTTTACATCGCTCCCTTTGCCCTTCGATTTCACGGAATCCCCTGACGCGACACTAGCGTTATCATCCTGTTTGCTCCTAGAGCGAGTCGAGCGTCGTGTTGGTGTCAAATCTTCGGATACTGAATCGTCTAGTTCGATTTCCCTTGACGCGCGCCTCGTTAGAATTTTCCTCAATTCTGTTGTAGGTGTCTTCGCTCGTCCTTTAGTTTTACCCTCCTGTTCTTCAGTAATGGTGCCTAGATCTATAGGCGTTTTAGCTCTTCCCCGAACCTTAGTTTCCTCATTCGGCTCTTCCGTAGTGGATTTGTTCGAAGCGTTCGATTGTGTGCGCTTTCTAGTTCGTGGTGTCCTCGGTTCCTCGGCTGTATCAGATTTCTCCACGTTGGTCGATTTCGTGGAAGATGTGGATTTGGTGCGTTTACGACTAGGTGTTTTTGGTGCAATGGTTTCGGATTCCTGTTCGATTGTTTCCTTAACCGTTTCTTCCGATTTCTTTTCTTCTGTTACATCACCGAGATTCTTTTGTTCTGCTTCTTTTTCATGTACTTTTTTTGTTTCTTCTAGAGACTTTTCAACTGCCATAACTTCTTGAACTACGTTTTCTTTGACTATCTCCTCAATATTTTGAGTAATCATTGTTTTACTTTTGGTTGGGATATTATCATTCTGTTTAGTTGCAGATATTTCTATCTCAGTAGGTTTTTGGACAGGAGTCATAGCGTCAACGACGTCAACATCTATAGAGACCACTTCTTCTTTCTTATCATCAACTTCAGGTTCAATTGGTTGACTAATTACTTCTACTTCAACCACGTTTTGACCTATAAATAAATTATTATTATTAATAGTATTAATCATAGTATTTGTTTTTCGTTAATTTATATTTGGGATTATGATAAAAAAAATATTGAAGTGTAAGATTATAATTGCAAACATTGCAAGCATTTATTTTTGACATAATATTATTAATCAATCCAATTTTAGGAAGTTCAATTGTATACTAAATAGCCATATAATAAATAATCTGATAATGTCTATCGGACACAAAGATATTAGAATATTGACCAATGAAACAATAAAAAAATTAAAAGCGAAATTAATACGAAAAACATACCATTTTCCATTTCAGCGTCTTGGTTAACCGTTTCTTTAGTAACTCCATCTTCTTTCACTTCTTGTTCGGATTTCGCCTCATCTGAATAATTAAGCTTGACAGCTTCTGTATCTACGTCAGCGTTGTCAACATCGAGCCTCTGCGCTTGGTTCAAAGGATCCGTAGATACTTCAATTACATCACCCGCTACATTAACCTCATTTACTACTTGCACTTCTACTGTTTGTATAGTTTCAACTTCAGGTTCTGCTTTGCTTTCAGTTGGGACCATGGCTTTATTGTTTTGGGGAATAGGAATGGCGTCTGAGGATTCATCGGAATCTGCGATTGATATTATTTCTCCACCGCTCTCGGATACCTGTTTAAATATGAATAAAATTTTAATAAAATTCAGAGATTGATCAATAACTACTGTACATGTTCAATCATTAAATCTTTATTTTTTATAGATTATCGTAACGACTAAGCAGACGTGCTATCTGATGGAAAGTAGTCATCCCCGCTTATGGAAATTTGCAACACCAGAGGAGTCGCCAATGCATCGCCAGTTTTGGTTGAGAGCTCTTTTTGCACCTTTTTGAAGAACCTCATTTTATAGCTCTCCGGGAATACCGCAGGAGGAAGTTCACTCCACATCTTACACGTTCGTGGCAAGAACGTCCATGCAAACCAAATCATGAAGGACCGGATATAAATCAAATTAATTTAAAATATTAAATTAGGTAAAATTAATATTTAGAAGATTCTTTAATGTTTGAGTTGAGGAATTTTTGAACGATAAAAATGCTGATAAATAATTAATTAATATACATATTGACTTCAAATGAGTGATTCCGTTAATATTTAATGTTAATATTAATAGCAGTTTTAATTTTGTACAATATTGTATACCCATGAGGGCGGAATATAGCGGATAATTACCCAATGTACACCTATGTTTTTAAACCTATGTTCCACAATAAAGTTATTTGATTTGAGTTAATCAAGAGTAAAATTACTTACATTTTCACTGGGTGCTTCATCAGAGCTTTCTGCATCGGAATCGCTATCTTCACTAACGGCGTCATCGTCCGAATCCGTTTCATGTTCAACCTGACACTCATCCATCATGTCATCTTCTATCTCATTTATCTCTTGCTGTATCTCATTTATTTTCTCTTTCTCCTTCTGGATAACTCTAGCCGTTTCTTGCAAATCTATTTTATGACTCCACTCCTTCATTTCGATATCACTGTCGTCGGTCATCAAACTCGACATATTTTTGCTTGCTTGTCCTTTCCTATTGTTACCGAAGGATTCATCTGAGGTGATCGCAACACTACTATCTTCGCTCCTAAGAACGGACTTTCCAAAATCAGTCTCATTCAAAGACTTCAGAGCCACGAACGTTTTTGGGATCTCTCCCGTTTTTTCAAACCTACTTTCATCCGCACTAGATTCTGCCATTGAACTTTGAAAACTCTTTAGTATTGATTTACCGAAGCCGGTTTCGTTTATCGTATTAAACGCTGGTAAGGTCTTAAAATCAGTTGGAGCACTTTTATTGATTACTTCGATTTTCTCTTCTTCCACACAAATGCTCGATATATCTGTGACGCTGCTTTGATAGCTGTGCAAAACTGATTTTTCTACGTACGTTTCGCTTATCGTAGTGAAAGCTGGTAACGGTTTAAATCCAGTAATGCTTTCGTCGGTGCTTTTTATTATTTTCTCACTTGACATAGAGAAAATGCTTTCAGAGGAGCTTTGGAGAACAGATTTATTGACTATTGGAGAGAAAGTCATATCCATGAGTTTCGGTGGTTCCTTTGAAGATTTCATCGGAGTGCACTCTATTGCGCTCTCTGTAACTTCTTCTGTTTCTATAGATTCCGTTTCCGTTTCAGTTTTTTCAGCATTTTGTTTCGATTTGGCGAATGCATTCGCTTCTAACACGATTCGAGATAGTGATTTCTTACTCCTTGTGTTTTCTTTTTTGGGAGACATCAACTTTTCAGGAGTTTTGGAGCGACTTCTGAAATACAATAAATAAAATGAAAGCAATAATTATTTTGAATACATTTAATTATTTTTAGTGACAATGTAAATTGTACATATATTTTGTTATTTATGCACCTTAATAGTTTATATACATACATACATATATACGTTAGCGAGCAAGTACTATTACTCTCAGTATCGCGGACACTACTATTGAGTATAGATAATTTGGAAGAACATACTTATGCGTTATATTTATTTATTATTTGTAAACCCCGATTTTACCTCATACTCCGAGGACTAGTTGAAACTGGTTGCTCTGGAACTACCTCCACTTCGGGCGTGCGAGAACGACTTCTGCAATTGGTAAAATATGTTTTTTTATGAAGTAATTATTAAGAAATTATCATTACAATCAATTGGTTTCAAATTCTGACCAATATTTTTTGATAAAATAAGATATAGAATCATAGAAGTGTCAATCTATTTATTAGAGCATAGGCATAACTTCATAGCTACAAATTGATTTTTAGGTTGTTTGTATAATGGACACAAAAGCAACACAGAGAGTATATGATTTATACAAAATTACATTGACATAACATTTATGCAGTATTGCGATTATGTTATGACAATGAATTACAAAAACTAGAACAAGTGTTTAGTTGTGAATTCATATTACCACGCTTTTATTAGCTTGGCCTGTATGTATGTAAATTTTGAACAATTATCAAGAACCGATGACAATATGCGATTTTAATAATTTTATCCCATTCTCCTCATCAGGATCGTCAGGAATCAGGATTTACGATTTTCCTTGTGCGATTTTAGCGTGGTTTTTAGTTTTTAAACTATAATTATTCTTGGAATAAAGAAATGAACAACATTTACCTCAAACTGCGCCTTGTGGGCGAAGATTGTGGTAAGTCAGTATTTGAAGACATAACTGGCAACTCTTTAATTGCTTCCAGTTTAGACACATCGGCTTCTTTGTCTAACCTCTCTGGTGTTTTAGACCGGTGCCTGTAAAAATATAATGTTTATTATTGTTAAACACAACATTGGTGTTTCGTCGCTATATTATAAAAAATATATTTGAGCTCATGACTACCTCCTTTTTGTACTTATATTAAGAATGTATTCTAAGTTTTTTCTTAACAAATACATATAAGGTATAGTCCTCGCCAAACTACTAGTCCGTACTGAAGTTGTTGCGAGTAGTCATACAATTTTCTATGGCAACGCGATTCATTTCTATATTCAGAGCGGACTAGGCATTTTACGCGGACTATACTTACCTTAAGCTACGCCTCGAAGACGGTCGCACCGGTATGTCGATGTCGGCCGTCTTTGTAGGGGACTCTGTTATTGGCTCAAGACGGGACGTCTCTCCCGTAGCCGTTTCTATTCTCTCCGGAGTACGGGATCTACTTCTGTAATGTATTAACAAAAATAAGTATGCTTACCATTTGTATTTTCTGTAATATTTGATAACTGGAAAATGATTACATAGATGTAATGGTTATGTGGCGACCTCCCGCTACTCGTCAAGAGATGGCGCCACGAGTATTCTGAATCACGCTATCGAAGTTTTCTAAATATCTGGCATATATACAAGTTCCGAACTGAGACTGTCGGAGCACGGCTGCTCCCCGGGCATGACCACCTAGCCCGGCGGGAGATCTCCCTTTGCCAAAGTTACAATTTTCAATTTTGTAGGCAGTTTTGACAACCAGGCAACAGTAAGATCGTCAGTAGCCCTTGCCACACGTACAGGTAAGTTTATCAGAATATATTAGCCGGTTTTAACTTAGATTTCATTAAACTGGAGAGAGTTGCACAAATTGTATTATAGTTTGTAAAAACCCTAAATAGTTTAAGGTAAAAAGTAGTCATTCTTGTGAGAAAGAATGAAAAAGTTTTAGAGACATAGAGACACATAGAAAAAATATATTAGTCTATTGTATCGGATTTTTTTGGGAAAAAGTTAGCTATATACCTCAAAGCCCGGGGCACACTGAGCATAGTGGCAGTAGGGTGCGGCTCGGAGTTCGATTCCTGTTTGGGTAACTCTGGTATCGGGGCCAACGGTGACAAACGCGGACTTAGCTCTGGGGTACGTGACCTGCTCCTGTAAAATAAATAAAATTACTAATTTTATCACGTAATTTTTCTAGAGATGGGTTGAGTAATATTATAATGCATAGTTGTGTAACGTCTTTCAATATAGAGTTTAATCAAAAAAACTCCTTTATTATAAATATTGAGAAAACAAAAAAGAAATACCTCGTAATTCTTCCAGCGTGTAGTGGCGTAACAACGGGCGAGTCCACACGTTCAGGCGTTGCAGATCGACTTCTAAAATAAATAAATAAAAAAAACCAATACGTAATAGTTAAACTTTGCAGTTACGATGTTTCACCCTTCAGGGCCTTTTATTAAAAAAATAAATCCTAAAAACGGCGGAAAACTTAGTTGCCAACCTAAGCCTATTTACTTGCTCATATTAAGCCGTATGTCATGGTCATTACATCGAAGAATTAGTTGATTAACCAACAAATTCTTCAATGTTATGGCTTATGTATAGTCCTAAAGCATTTTTCATAAGTCATATGTAATGTATAATCCTTAAGGATTAGTATGTCAAAAAAAAAAACATTTTCCTTTAATTTGTCACTAAACATTACTTCCCAGAATTGGATCCTTAGAAGCGACACTATCAGATAGTGAAATAATATAGAAGGTGATTTTTTTTCTCGAAATGACCTCGTTCGATTCCCGGCTAGAATAAAAAATATTTAAAAAAGTAATGATGCAGTTTTAGTTTTTATCAAAATCGGCCTCGTAACTCCTTTCAGCATTTTTCGCTAATCCTTGTAGTTTCGGATTTGGCCCTGAAGGCCCGTTGAAAAATTCACCCTGTATAATAAGAATGCGAGAAAGTTAATAAACTACTGCATACCTATTAATTAACGGAGTGGTCTCTACAATGTTCCTAATACTCTTCCTGCTTTGTGGCGTCCTGGGCATCGGCAGGGTGAACTCTATCGATCTGTCCATTGTGTCCATCTCTTTCCCGCTCGCGTCATTGTTATCTTCCATCTCTGTCACCGGCGTCCGCTCACGCAGGCGTTTCTCTCCGGAGTACTTGGGGTTGATCAGAGTTATTGGTATGTCAGCGATGCTTTCTATAGAAGTGTTCGGGTCTTCGGATAGACTGCTGTTCGCCGATATCGATAACGAACGCCTATAAATACGCGATTACTATTAAGCTAAATACGGTGTAATAAGAAATAATACATTTTGTAAAAATCGATAGAAATAATATGACTCACTCAAGTACCACTGCCACATTCATTTTTACCATGAAACACTTTTGCATTTCGATTAAAGTGCTGTACATGCTGGCTTACGTACATATCAGATCTTATAGAGATTAGGAGCAGTAACGCATTTGCGATCAGCTTCAAGAAGAATGAAGGAATGAGTTTATTTATTTGTAAAAGCATGCGTTTATAAAGTTGTTCATACATAGTAATTGCATTCGGCATACTCTACCGGTTGATCTGGTGTACAAATCTTTAGTTTGTTTTAGTCTTATAAATAAACATTAACCCCTGAAGTAGACTGCATGCTCATTAGCTACTTAAAAATCACGCTTGTATTGGATCAATACAAAGCGTTATCCTTATCATACACTTGAAAAGAATCAGAAATAATTATACTGATAAGACAATGATATACACTTTTCATTTATTATTAATAGTAATACCTCGCTTTCACAGTGTCTTTGTAGGACTTCCTCGGTTTTAACTCTTCAACAGCCAACTTCTTCGGTGGAGAAACCGCCGGCGGCACCTCATCCTAATAATAATATGAAAATAATAAATAACATAATAATTAATAGAATTTAATATGACTTAATTGTTAATCTTGATAATATTATATCCTTATCTCAAATACAATTTAAGACATGGGACTATTGGAACCTCTCAATGTAATGAAATTAGATTAGATAGGCCTCCTTTAAAAGTACTTACGGTAGTTATCACGCTTAATAGTGGAATTCATGTAACTTACTATCTATTGTGAATCAAGTGCACCGAAGTTCATAGGAAATTGCCGCCCTTAGAAGAACCCGCTACAATATGAGGAGTTAAACGTAAACTACTTTTCCGTAAGGTTAATACCAGTAATACCATAAAAATTGCACACTCCTAGGGTATACATACACAGAGGAACCACTGCCATTGTAAACACCATCATTTTATGTACCTGTTGTTTTAGCAATAATTACTGATTACTGATTACGGTAAGCGCATAAAGACATTACTTCTAGTCTTTCTACTAATTGAAGGATCTACATGTGAAAATGACAGTCCTTAAAAGTTCAATACTGGTGTGACAATATTACGGCAATACCTACATTTGTCTAGGAAAAGCTATTAAAATACAATTTTATTTCAATAATATACTAACTTCCTTATCTTCTTCGATGTTATTATCATTTTCCATAGTATATATGTGCGCAGTGGCCGCCACCGGTTGCACGGGCGACGGCGTGGTGCTGCCCTCCGACGCGGTCGGGATTGTGAAGCGAAGATGTCTGAAATACATATGTGTGGTTTCCATTTTTATACGCTTTCACAGTTAAACTGCTGAAGTCATTTTCATAAAATATGATTTGTAGGTGGTTAAAATTTTAAGCATAAGTGTTGGTTACTTTGAGTTTTGTAAACACCAATGTGAGAGGAGCGAATTTGGAGATTCATGTTTATTTGACAGCCCTTTGTTTTTAGAATTAGAAATAATGAATATAGGTAAATATAAATAATATATTACAAAACTTTCAGTAGCGTCTTCATAAATTACAGTTATAAAGAAATTTAAAAAAGAAGAGCAAGTAGTTATTTCTTAAAATTAAATACAAATTACAATGTCACCTTAAAATCACTTAGACCAATTATTTATTTTAATATAAATTAATTAAAGACTATGTCCAACTTACTTAGAGTCGCTGTAGAGCGTGTGGTTGCTGCCAGTCTCTAGGAGCTCGTCCTCACTATCGCCGAGATATCTGGAGTCTACCGGCGATGGTGCTTCACGGTCTTGCCCGTCCAACCTTCGATTCTGGAATTTTTATTGACGTTTTTTACAGGGTGTTAAAATATACTATTTTACAATGTCTTTTCGTGGTATTTTTACTCGTAGCCTATGTTACTCGTGGATAATGTAGCTTTCGAATGGTGAAAGAATTTTTAAAATCGGTCCAGTAGTTTTTGAGCCTATTTATTACAACCAAACAAATAAACAAAGTTTTCCTCTTTATAATATTAGTATAGATTGCATGTATATCTTATTCTTTGGCAAGTCCTATAGCGCAAAGTGCATAACAGTTTTTTATATATCAGTAACCGTACAGAAAAGTAATGTAACCTATGTAAGGTTACATTACTTTTCTATTTAGAATAATTTTTATGCAGTTTTGTTTTCGTTTTTATAATATATACTAGTTTTTGCCCGCGGCTTCGCCCGCGTTTAAAAGAAAATAATATAACATATTACATACATAAAACGTACCTTCAACTTTGCTAGAGATCTTGAGACTTGATCAAATGCATAGTTTACGGTTCAAGTCTTACTAATATTGATTAAAATAATTGATGTTTTGGGTCCAAAATATCGATTCTCCGATTAATCGATCTAAGATCGCCATCCCTAGTAGCCGTGGAATTTACGGGATAAAAACTATTCTATGTCCTTTCTCGGGTCTCAGACTATCTTTGTACAAAATTTCATTAGAATCGGTCCAGTGGTTTGGGCGTGAAGAAGAGACAACCAGGCAGACAGACAGACAGAGTTACTTTCGGATTTATAATATTAGTAAGGATTACTAGTTATTTTTTATATTTATTTTTTGAAATGATCACCTTGAGTATGCTCTGCGGCGTGCCGGCCCCGCTCCGGGCCCCGTAGCCCGCGCGGCCGGGGCGCAGCGCCTCGGGCATGTCGAGCAGCGCCGCCATCTGTCGCGCCAGGCGCGAGGCGCCGCGCGGCGGCGGCGGCGCGCGCGGCGTGCGCGGCGTGCCGCTCAGGTTGAACTTCGCGCGCTTCGGGGGAGTCGACTCTGCGCCTTGTTGCTCCGAGAATATGCTGGAATACAACATTATGTATACACAAGTGTATTTGAAAATAGAAACAAACAAAGAAAGAAAAAACCTTTACTTCATAAATGGTGATAGAAGTGACAGAGGTATTATTATTATTATTTAAGATAATATGTATCTTAAATAATAATAATAATAAAAATTCATAATTTATTAACATATGTTCCTTTGTTTCTACGAGGGTGCGTTTTAAGTTCGCGGAATGAGGGACAAGGAGGGAAAATAAAATGTCAAAATTATTTTTCTTTTTCTACATATTCTCCTGCAAGACGAATACATTTTTAACATCTTTGTAGTAACTTATTTAAACCCTCATAAAAAATGTTTCGTCCTTGTCGGAAAAATTGCGTCCTTAACTTCTTCGTCTGTAGAAAATTTATTTCCACGAAGCTCTTTTTTCATTTTTGGAAAGAGATAATAATCGCTGGGAGCCAGGTCTGGCCTATAGGGTGGGTGATTTAAAATATCAAAGCTCACCTTATGCAGGGCAGCCAGTGCAATACGGCTTTTGTGTACGGGCGCATTGTCGTGCAACAGCAGGACACCTCTGGTTGATTTTCCCCGCCTTTTTTCTTTGATGGCTTCTTTTAACCGCTCCAGGATAGTTGCGTAATATTCTCCGATTATAGAGACACCTTTATCTTTATAATCTATTAACAAAATTCCTTCTGAATCCCAAAAGACTGTCGCCATGAATTTTCCGGCCAATTGTGACACCTTAAACCTTTTAGGAGGTGCTGTACCCTTTTTATGCCACTGCATGAAGTCTTGTTTAGACTCAGGTTCATAATGGTGAACCTAAGTTTCATCTCAAGTAACAATTCGATTCAATACAATATCTTTATCTTCTCCACAGAGGTCCAAAAACGCACGGGAACATTCAACGCGCTGTTGTTTTTGAGGCGGCGTGAGCATTCTCGGCACCCACCGCGCGCTGACCTTAGTCATGCCAAGATGGTCATGCAGAAATTTAAAAATGCTTGTATCCGATACTCCAACCATTTCTGCAAGCTGTTCCTTCTTTAGCCGAGCATCTTCCAGTACTAATTTTTCGACTTTCGCCATCGTTTCCGGAGTGGTCACCTCAACAGACCGTCTGGGTCGTGGGTCGTCTTCAAGTGAATCCCTGCCTAGCTTAAAAAGTTTGTTCCACTTGTAAACCATCGTTTTTCCAGGGCAAGAGTCCCCGTAAACCGATGACATCTTTTCCATTATGATTTGCACAGACTTTCCTTGCTTGGTAAGGAACTTTATAACGGTGCGATGCTCGATTTTCTCCATACTTTAATTTTTTTTCCGGATTGAGTTGTTTAATTGTCGATAGTTTTAAAACTAATGATGCAATTGTGATAAAACTTTATATTTATACTATTTATGAGTCACTTAACACGTACCGCCCTTAACAAGCCCGCTATCATCCCTCCAACCTCGCCATTCCGCGGACTTAAAAACGCGCCCTCGTATATTTAGCATTCGACATATATTCATTCAGCATTATACGCCGTAGTGTACTGCACTACGTCGCTGATTTTCACTGATCCCATAGTTAGAGTGAGTCACAGACATCTGTAAGTTATCCAGTGTGGTTCAATAGGGCAGGTACCACCACCACTCCAATTGTTTTCTCGTTTTAGGGTTCCATACGAACAAAAGACGAAACCCTTATTTTAAAATAGAAGGATAAACAGCTCTATAATCAATGGCTGATAAGATGAAAGTGCTGAGATCACATATAAATGCATTGCTACTCTTAACAAGTTAGAAGGGTATCTTTCAAACCGGAATACTCGGTGCTTAAAATTGACTTAACGTTTAAGACTTAAGTTGAGGCTAACCTTTTAGTTTTGAATAATTTAGGCGTGCAAATGAAGGGTGTTTCTTCGACTTCCAGCGCCCGTTTGATGCCCCGCCTCATTTGCGGTTTGTTTACCCACGTCTCACTCGCATTTTCTATCGTGTCCTGTGAAATGTATTTATTTAGAGTTTGGAAATAGTATAAATAGTAAGGGACATACTATATTTATGTTTTTATTATATTCTCACTGTTGAACATAGATCACAACTCAGAAGAAAGGGTATAGAGCTTTTGGCTATAGCTTTTTTGGCCACATTTCTCTGCGGTTACAAAGAAGTTATTACAAAGTATTTTAATCTACTATGGTTATTGATGACTTACCTGAATAAATGATGACTTGTATGTGAAGGTATTTTTTGGCGATCTTGCTTGTACAAACACGGACATAGGTTTCGGGGCGATAACTGAAACAATTATATAATTATTATTTGACAATGATTATGTGACTATGGTTAACTCATCATAATTTGAATGCGTTCAAACAATACACATAAAGCACTTTAGGTATGTCAAGATTCACAATGATTAGTTAAACGTTTTGTGTTTAATGATCTCATATTTATATACTTACAGAGGACCCGAATGGCGGAGCTCTCATACCATATCGGTGTGATGCGCAAAGGGTCCCGGATTCGATCCGCGGCCAGACAGATATCTAAATGATGAATTTAGATTTCTGTTTCTGGGTCTGGGTGTTTTTGTATTTGTCTATATGTGTGTCCATGGCACCCACGACACAGGGAATCTTAGTGTGGGGTTGTGAGTGTAGAAAGGGTTTATATACATTTATTTTGTTTAACTGATCAACATACAATGTAAATTGCAGGCCTACCCCCAACAGAAAGAACCCTATATAATTCGACTCCGAGGCACCACTGGAGTTTTTTAAAGTTGTCTATTGGTATCCACTTACCATCAGGTGGACAGCATGCTCGTTTGCTACATAAAAAAGGGCACAGTTGGTACATATTGTAGAAATAAGTTTTAACTCACTATGCGGTTCAAACTCGACCCTAGCGCACCGAGCGACGCTGTTAGCGACTTGTGGAAGGGCTGAGCACACCACCTCCACCAGCGTGTCCCTGGCGCCCTCGCGGTCCATCACGTCGAGCAGGGACTCCGCTGACGTCGACAGCTCCCGCGGACGGCCCTTAGACTTTATCTTGTTGTTGTACTGCTCCGCTTCAAGATATCTAAGGGTTCATTTGTAGGGTAATATTGAGTATATCAGAATATATCAAAAATGTTAAAATTTCTATAGACTAGTAATTGTGTGTTACCGTTAAGTGGTATAGACCGCGCCAAACTGCTAGTCCGCTCTGAAGTTGTTGCGAGCAGGTGTAGTCATACAATTTGCTATGGCGACACGATTCATTTATATATTCAGAGCGGACTAGCAATTTTACGCGGACTATAAAATGTTAATCTTTCCACTCAAAATTACAATACCTATGACATGTTTAAAATTAATTAACTGTGATTTAAAATGGTTCCCTTAAATAGTCATATCATATTTATTAAATCTTCATTTTATTATATGCACCATTATGCAAAAAATTAAAAACAGCTCAAAGTAATTGTTGTAAGAGATATGTCAGCAATTATTCCTACATTTAAGCAAAGGTTACTACCCAGTGAATTAACGGATACCTGGAGCTTCAATAGCGCAGTTCTAGATTATTTACCATCATCTCCTTTTAAACTAGATGTGACCACATAAATAGTTTTACAACACATACTCGAATGTAATTTTTTTATTGTCACATACCTGGCCTGTTGTAAGTAGTACATAATCAAAATGTCCGATGTTTGCGCCTCATTGCAATTCTGGAGATACTTGATAAACACGTCTTCCTCGAAGGGCAACAGTGTCACATTAAGAATCTTGCACAACTGTCCTGTGTTGCGGCAACCTACAAGATAAAATAATTTATATATAATGAATAATTATTAAATACGTTTTCTTTCTAGTATGACACACTAAAATTAAGAGCATAGTAGTTCACATTTATCGACAATAGACAGATTCTAGGTTAGCTGATATTTACCTACTTTAAAACTATTACTAAATAAAACAATAAAATTAATAAGAAAAGTCATATTTTTTTTATAATTAAAAAACTTTGATGAAGCTTTCATGCGCTATTAAGTTCTTTCTAAAGTTTACACCACAAAGTAATGAACATTAAGTAAGTAAACTCACCTTTATAGAAGAAATTCAGAACTTGCACCTTATCATCCACACTGCCTGCGTTCTGCACACACATTCTTATCACATCCAAAGCTTCGAACACCAGCCCCCTTGCTAGATACAGGTTGCAGCACGACTGCCAATCCTCTAGCTTGTCGTGGTCGCTCATCCTATTGTAATCCGTATCCTTGTCTCGTAAGTTCTGTATGGGCGCTGGTTTCCGAACGTGCAAGTATTGTAGAGCTGCCTGGGTTTTCTTCTGTGCGAGCAGAGAGGATAGTACGACGTTGTGTTGCCATTCGGAGAGCGTATTGCCTGTTAGACATTGGAGTTGGTCGAGAGCGAACTGTAAAAATCAAGTAACACATTTTAATACATGAAGGTACACCAAATGCTATAAGGCATGATTTAAATTTGGTAATTTGGTAATTTATATGATCATCCACTAATTTGAGGGTATAAATGAGGGTAGTTAATAAAATATAAGGATAAGTAAGGAAAGTCTTGGAAAAAGTATAGAATTAGAATATAAACACAATTATTTTTATAGTTTTGGTTCTCAGAAAGTGTATAGAAACAGTTTGTATAACTACAAATAACAATAAATAATATAAAGAGACGTACATCAAAATCCCTGTGATCGAGATGCCAGAACGCTTGCGTCGCCTTTATCGCGGTGTTGCTGAGACCGAACATTGTGGGGAACTGCATCAGTCTGCGGATCACTTCTTCATACCTGTACATAATAAACAATTAAGTGGATGTTTCCTACTGATGAGCTTGAATGAGAAAAAAAGTGGTGCCAGATGCAGCTATTTTAATATTTTATTTTACGTATGTGCTTGTGGGAGCGTGCTTGTGTGTACAAGTAAATACATATAAACACACTTTTATATATGTGTATAAGTACAAAGGTGTACAAATGCGTCTGTGCATGAGTGTGCGCGCATGCATGTATTTATGAATGTTTTTGTGTAAGTTTACAAGGGAACGTGTTTTACATGCGCAAGTGTGTGTGTGTGTGTGTGTGTGTGTGCGTGCGTGCGTGCGCGCGTGTGTGTGTGTGTGTGCGTGCGCGTGTGTGTATATACCGACCGGATCTCGTCGTACACCATGGAGTAGTCCACGAGCAGGTAGAGCACGAGCGAGTGCTTGTGCTCCTCGGGCACGTCGGGCAGCAGGTACAGCCGCAGCAGCGCGTACAGCGACGGCGGCGGGTACAGCCCGCCGCTCTCGCTGCCGCCGCGCACCCACATCCTGCACACATTCAGATAGATAGAGTCCGCGCCAAACTTCTAGTCCGCTCTGAATATAGAAACGGGTCGCGTCGCAACAACAAATTGTGGATATCAATGGGACGAAGACAGCGCGGGACATCCAGGCACCCTCCGCAGCCCGCTCTCACTCGCAGGTACATAGTATGGTAGTGTGCCCTTAATGTTGCTACGGAGTATACTCCGTAGCAAGCATATATGCTTGTAGTTGTGTTCAACATTACCACATTGGCTCTCTGACTACACCTGCGCGCAACAACTTCAGAGCGGACTAGAAATTTGGCGCGGACTATAACATTCGTATACACATAACACATCACATATAACATACATACACTACATACACCATATCATTACATGATTATTATACAAACATGAGGCAGACTGTCTCTCAATCCGTGTAGAGTAAATACAATAAAAAATACTAACTGCCGAGTCCTTTCTCCGCCAAATTCGTGCTCAATCAACTGGTCGATGTATAGCAATGAACATGATTCATGCTCATTATCCGAAGGCACCTTGTCTTCCAAACGCTGGAGTTTTAGCCGCCTGTAAATAAGGTGAAAAGTTTTACTCTCGAAGCCTGAATTAGAACGCCTCGTAGGTGACATTCTACCTCACACATCCTCTAAAATAAGAAATGTTAATTTTGATTTTCATTTTTATCTACTTGACTTCAGGCATAGACACATGCATGTTTCTTTCAGAGGTATTATAGTTTAATCCGCAACGTAATGGCGTAACGGCGCATCTGTGGGCGACCTCAGGTAGGATGTAGATATGTAATCTTATATAACCCATATGACAAAATAATACTCATATCGAAAATATACAAGTAGATTCACGACTTATAATTATAAAATTATTGACTACTCTTAGTAAGTTCTTTTATAATTTTAATATGTTTTTTAAAGATGGATTATGTTTGCAATGTATTTCGTAGTATAGAATTGTATTTTTGCTATCATATCGTAACCTTTTCTTGTAGATAGTGTACAGCTGGTGCGCCGGATAGGGCAGCAGATCGGGTAGCAACCCCACGCGTAAGAACCACTGCACCACTTGGAAGTACAGAGCTACTGTCCCAATGCCCTTGTACTTTTCCTCCATCTCACTTAGGGCTGAAAATAGGACATAATGTATGTATATATTTTTACTTATCACTAGAAAAACTGGTTATATTCTATCATTAATCTGGATCCTGCTGTATTTCGTAGAACAGTTAGCGACTATGTTCAGTCACTTAATTCTTGTAATATTAAAGAAAATTAAAGGAAAAAAAGGTTATGAAAATCTGTAATGTTTAGTTAGTATTTCGATGAAAAGTATAAATAAATAAATTAAAGTTTTAGCCATTTGAGGCTATGCACTCCAATTTGTAATGTATTTATTTATTGCACTTCAATAAAGAAACAAAAAGCAACAAACTAAACAAAGTTGCAATGATATGTCAGAAGTAATTAGTTCAAGCATGAAAAAAAAAAATGTAACAAAGTTCTAAAAAGTAGCATAATACGTTTTACCCATGAATTAGAAAACCAATGATTATAATTCGATAACTCACCATCAGGCACCACCAAGTTGCAGCACTTAGTGAGCACGGCGTCGAGCAAGCCCGTCAGCTGAGTCAGTTGTTGCACGCAGTGCTCCAAGCATCTTACAACGTTCCTACAAACAATATAACACTTCATATTCAGTTTCGCTATACAACATAGTGATATACAATAACGTAACAGGAGACATTAGTAAAAGAAGCGCTTTTTAATTACTCTATTCTAAATTGAAAAAGAAAATAACAAAGCAGCACTTGTGTAGAAACAACGCCTTTTCCTTTAGTTTGTCATTTATCATTACTTTCCAAAATTTAATCCTTATTAGCGAAGCTATGAGATGGTGGAATGATGCAGTTTTAATTTTTATAAAAAATCGGCGTCGTGACTCCTTTCAGCATTCGATAATGCTTATACTTTCGGATTTGGCCCTGAAGGCCCATTTGAAAAAATCACTCTGTATACAACAGACACACTATTAGGTCACTGTACTTAACTTTAGTTTCAACTCCTTAGTCACGAGTTCAATACACATATAATGTTAATCAAAAATATATTTTCACCTGTCAGGTAATGTAGATGACGTAAACAAAGGAGCAGTGAGCTCCTTGGCATTCTCTTTCAGCTCTATAGCCCGCTTCCAACACCAGTCAACCTGTAATATTAATTTTTATTAATAGGTAAGTATTGTATGATGCTAACTTACACCATTTTTCTCTTAACCAAGACCTAGCACCCATATCAGTAGTATAGGTTCTAGGACTATGTAATTTCTGCTTACTAACAGTAGTGTTAGCCCTGCTGTATTGGCTATCCTACTTGGTCCTCGGAGGTAATGGTGCAACTGTGGCTGACCTCAGGTAGGAGGTCTTACCTGGAGCTAATCTTATCTGAAACTGATTACAGATGTCCATGGGCGGCAGTAGACACTTAACATCAGATGGTCTATTTTATAAAATAATAATAATAATAAATTTATTTATTTCCTGAAGCATTACAAAGGTATATAGGTATATTTTGATATTCTTGGGGTAATTTTTATATAATAGTAATTGATTTAACATAATTAAGTATCGTTATTTGCCTAAATTGGGTAAAAAACCTATAATATAGGCAACTGAGCTCTCCCTAAAGTGTGTCTGAGTAGTATATAATCTGATTAATTGGAACTAATATAAATTTACACATAGCAATATTGCTTCTGAGTTGTTAATATAATTTAGATTTATCAAAAAAATACAACTCACAAGAAATGGTAGTGTACATCCCGAGCCGCTGTGCGTACCGGTGGCCCAGTCGTGTGCGCAGCGCTTGAGGAAACTCGACAGTCTGGCTTCCAGCGCCACTGACAATAGATATCTGCGTTGTTCCTCCTGGAGTATGACATATTTTATTATCAGATATATCAGAGCATGCTTTATTTGAGATTAAAAAGTTTCTGTAGGCAAGGATATTTCATTATCAGTTCATTTGTTAGTACATTGTTCGGTCACCATTCTTGCGAAATGCAGATGGCAGATTTTGGTGCTGATTTCCACTACTTCATCAATGATTGCAAGTATGTTGATGACTCATAAAAATTATAAGAAGAAACGTTTTTTTAGTAATAAATTTATCCAGAGTTATACTTAGTCATCAATACAACAAAACATTATGAGTATGTCCAAACTTTTCTATTTAACATATGTTTATATCAAAAATTGTATTAGTCAGAAATGAGGAGACAAAGAGATATAAATACCCCCTGTATTAGGCATGCCGCATATGTATATGCATATGTATATGCATATGTATAGGCTAATACTTAGTATTCTTTAGGTATGGGGCATGTAAGTATCACTTTGTTTGAGTTTTTCTTCAATAAATATAACTCACAGGGTTAGAATCAGCAACACATCCATCCCGGTACAGCGGGGTAAGTCCGGCCGTAGCACACGCGGCCCGGAGTCGCGCTGGGGACAGTAGACACGAGGGTCCAGCCTCGGCCAGCGAGTTGATGATCTGCCGCTGTATACCCACTGTGTGGAGTACCATCGCCTCGGATGTGTTCAGGGCAATGCAGTCTGAGGATGACAAAAACCACATTAACAACTTCATGGAAAGGTCCAGGATTTAAAGCTTTATTGAATAAAAACACGTTACAAAAAATACAGTATTCGTAAGTCGTTCGTATACAGGATGCAATGAGTACACATATATTAAGTAAAAAACATAAAAAATGACTAAGAATTATTTTAAGATAACTCTAGAGGTTTCCATTATGTAAATTTACTTCAGTATTTTCTTTTATATTATACAAAATTAATAAATTTTCGACTTTCATACTGACAGTATTTGTACAAAATTAGATGTCAAATAGAATCCACATCCAAATGATAAGGTTTTAAGATTTAAGTGAATTCAATGAGAGTAACAGTAACGGTTTAATAAATATTTTATTTAATTTCGAAAATGTAATCCATATAAATTCGTTTGGTGTTTTAAAAAAAAAAAAACTTTCTCAAATTTTTACTTGTGTAAACCAACGAAAAGTAAACTCAAATGCCGTCATTGTTGAATACCACCCTTATCGTCACAAGTTATAAAAATATTACAACACAACAATACATACTATACTGCAGCGAGTTAGGATAGAAGTGTTCCTCGAGGCGCGTGGCGTGCGAGTACGGCGATACTGAGGCGGGGTCGAGGCGCACGTCCAGCGTGAGGCAGGACCCGCGAGCCAGCTCTGTGCACCACGTGGCGCTGAGGAACGCGTTGCTCTCCAGACGATGTGTCGCTGGAACATAGATGCATAAGATAAGATAAGATATTTTACCGCTTTGTAATTGAAGGAATCCATGGCTTAAACGGCTGACAAATGTGTCAGCCATTTAATGGCTGTCATGGTGTTATTTACGCGGCACAATGCCAACATGTGCATTTAAGTGGTGCATAAACACGAAATCGAAGAATAATCGAAGAAATATCGTTTCATTCGTAAATGATCTAAAAACTATATTTTTTAAATACATTTTATCACATCCATTGTTTAGCAAATGATGGTATGTAAAGAATGCATATAGTCAACATACGAAAGATAGGTAGCACGAATTGCAAATCAGAGGCAGCAAGAGAAATTAATGAATGGGCTATGGAAGCTAAGCATTCACAGGAGTCTGTTGAAAACCAATGGTCCAAACTTAAAACTAAAGTAGATAAAATCAACGCAGACATTCTGAAACCAGACAAATGGGTTGCAAAAGAGCCATGGATGTCCGAAAAAATCTATCAACTAATGGAGAATAGAAGAGTTCACAAAAACGACGATAAGCAGTACAAAAGCATATACAGAGAAATAAGAACAGAAGTTCGCTACGCCCGCAACACCTGGTATAGTAAAAAGTGTGATCGTCTTGAAGTGCTTCATAACAAACATGATGCATTCAATCTGCATAAAGAGATCAGAGCCATGGTAGGAAGAAAAAACCCAACGCACCAACTAGTGGACGCAAATAATCTCCCAGTATTAGACCCCGAGGATAAAAAACGTATATGGGAGAAATACATTAAGAACATGTTTGCGGACGCCTCAAGAAGCTCGAATGCCGATACAAACATACATGAGGGACTTCCAATCCTTAAAGATGAAGTCAGAAAGGCACTACTCAAGGCAAAGACAGGCAAAGCTGCAGGTCCAGACAACGTTTATATAGAGGTGCTTAAACTGGTGGAAGAAGAAAATTTGGATGCATTAACGAAGCTCATGAACCTGGTGTATGACACAGGCCAAATTCCGGACGACTGGCTAAAATCAGTCTTTATTACTCTCCCAAAAGAAGCCCAATGCGAAAAAGTGGGAGGAATTCAGGACAATCAGTTTAATGAGCCAAGTCCTGAAATTACTTCTTTCAATCATTCACGAGCGCATCAGGGTAAAATGTGATGAACAACTTGGTGACAATCAGTTTGGTTTTAGATCCGGAGTGGGCACAAGAGAAGATTTGTTTGCAATACAGGTTCTGGTCCAAAAATGCAGAGAAATGCAACAGGATGTCTTTCTTTGCTTCGTCGATTATGAAAAGGCATTTGATCGAGTACTACATGGTCGAATGCTCGACATACTACAGGACGTTGGCCTCGACGACAAAGACATCAGATTCATCAGGAACCTGTATTGGAATCAACATGCCACTGTAAGAGTAGATGGAGAAGAAACCAATTCTGTTGTTATCCAAAAAGGGGTAAGACAGGGATGCATTTTATCACCTCTCCTCTTCAACCTTTACTCAGAAGATATAATAACCAAGGCTCTTCATAACCATGACTGTGGCGTAAAAATAAATGGCCGCAATATTAATAACTTACGTTACGCTGACGACACAGTCTTGATAGCGTCTACAGCGGCTGATCTTCAACAAATGGTTGACAGCTTAGAGGTATATACTATATAGCAGCGAAGCCGGTCTCAAAATGAATGTTGAGAAGACGAAATTTATGGTCATTTCTAATACATCTCACTCCACCACGAGAATTACGGTATGAGGTCAAAATCTAGAAAGAGTTCAGAAGTACAAATACCTGGGAACATGGCTAAACGAGGATTGGGATAGCGATTTAGAAATAAAGACGCGAATCGAAATTGCCCGCAGTGCTTTCAATACAATGAGGAAAGTGCTATGTAGAACTCGTTTGCTTCATTGCTACATCTGGCCCATTATATTGTACGGATGTGAGGCCTGGACCATAAAAGAAGACCTTTGTAAGCGAATAGAGGCTTTTGAAATGTGGACATACAGACACTTGCTGTCTATAAGCTGGACTCGGAAGGTAACCAACGTCAAAATAGCCAGCGCCGCTGAGCTATTTCGCAGAGCTAAAAGCAAAGAGGGTAGCAAGAAGCTGATAGCCCACCTTCAATAGTATGGAGAGGCACTTTAAGAAGAAGAAGAAATAATGCACTTTAAATGTATGTGTACTAACGATAAACTTTAACAAAGCCTAAAGTATTACTAATTTTTTCGATAAATATTACACACATCCAGTTTAGTACAAATTACACAATACAAAGCCCTTTACTTACCAGGCATTTGGTCCTTATACCACTGGTCGAGGTCAAACAGCAGCATGCCATGCTGAGCACTCGAATTAGCATGCTCGCCCCAGCATTCCCAGACAATTTGACATATGTTAGTGAATATACCTGTAACACAACACAATTTTTATATGTGAGATTAAATTCATTGTAGATTAATTGTAGGTGCACTACATCTATTGTTACTATTCTAGTCTAATCACTGTTTCTGTTATGACTTTAGACATTTAGATAACTTAAGATATTATTACTTTATTACCACAGTTGAATTATAAAGTTTTTATCATTTTAAAACATATTCTTACTATCTTCCTCTTCATCGCCCAAAGTGGAGTTAACGGAGTAGGTGTGGCAGGATACACATCGACCACCAACAAACTGGCTCGATTCTTCTAATGTGCTCAGTTCCACTTGAAACCGTATTGTAGCTGTTGAAAACTCCTGCAAGAGAAACTTGTTGTCAGTCTCAATAGTATAAGCAACATCCACATGTAACCACATCATCATCATCATCAACCCATTACTGTCCCACTGGGCACAGGTCTCCTCTCTGAATGAGAAGGATTAGGCCATAGTCCTCTGCGCTGGCCAAGTGTGTATCGGTAGACCACATGTACCTGTGAGAACTTTTTTTTATTTCTCAGGTATGCAGGTTTCCTTCACCGTTTAAGAGAGTCATAATTAATCTCTAATACAGACACAACTTTGTTAAATCAGAGGTGCATGCCTGGAATTTGAACCTCAAACTCAAACCTCAAACCTCAAACCTCAAACCTCAAACCACTAGGCTATTACTGCTAGCACACATAACTCATATTGTCCTATATTATAATCATCTTTGCACATATGGAAATTATCTCACCCATGTCAAATTGCGTAACATCTTTAACATAGTATATAATAAGAGTAAAATTATAAGTATAGAGAAAACTACCTGATACAAGCATGCATTCTCCGACAGCATCCTCTTTCCTTGGTAAGTTAACGAATACATCACAGCCAATGGAAACTCCTCCTCCTCAAATCTATCTATCACAGAGAACACAACCCATAGGTAACAGAACGCCCTGGGGTCATCACACGGTTCCTGAAAAATTGTTATTTATTATGAGCATATGCATTTCAGTCTTCACACTTTTACATATGTCCATTTTTACACACAAATTTAGATTTTTTTATGGTGAGAGATATTTGTGGCCCATTGTATATAAAATCTTTTCAGTATAAGTAAGCTTGTGCTATGATTTTAAACTTGTATAGAAGAATGTGTTTCTATTAAATATTAAAGTGTAAAACAATACTGTGTTAGTTTAAATTGGTTTTATACTTGGGTATTATGCAAAAAACAATATTTTAGAAATAGATGGATATTTTGATATGTGAATTTTATGTACATGGAAAATATTTACAATGAAATAAAATACCTGGAACCCAAAGTGTGTAACCGGTAAGCATTCAACATTGACTTGTGACGTGAATTCCAATTCAATATTCAGTAGATTCCATATTTGAAAAGCTCCAAAATTGTATCCGACAGCCAAACTTGCTAACTGGGGTATATAGTGCACAACCGTAACTCTGATATGATCTCGTTTGGCTTTCATACGCACTGTACCGTCTGGGTTTCTGAAGATGTACTGACCATCAACCATAGAGGTCTCATTTAGTAGAACTGCCAAGTGGTCATTGTTGTCTATAGCCAAATCTCTTTGAGTTTCGATTTTATGAACTGCTTTGAGCGGTAAGAAAACGAGATTGGCTGCATTTACTTCATTATGAATCTCATCTTCTTGCCCTTGGGATATGTTTTTTAAAGCTAAAACAAAATTATTAGTAGCATTATATCTGGAGAGAATAGCATGTTTGATGGTAGTAAAACCCTTTAGACTTGGAGGCACCGACATGTAGTGAAGGTGGTGCCATAACACTACTGTTATTAAGCAGCAGCATAGCTGTGTTTTGGTTTAAAGAACATGGTATGGGGGCATACCAACCTGTGGTTTAACTTAGTCTGCAGGGGTACCGTTATGGCATACTTCAAGTAGATCTTTAATCTTTTCAAAGCTATTTTACACAATAAATAACAAACAAAACTTACCATCAACTAAGCAACTTCTGTTCAGATCAAACACTAACACCTCTCCCCTTCTCGTGCCAGCCGTGACCAGTCCATCAAAGCACATGAACGGACCACTCGGTATATCATCACACACTGCTAGCTCAGTCACCACAACATCAGTCTGAATGCAGTGCAGTAGTTGGGAACCATTGATGTGGAACACACAGATCATGCCGGTCACATCGTCGCAGTCCAAGCTTATGACCAGCTGCTGGGAGTTGGGGGTGAGTGGTGTTGGCAGCTCTACTACACTCGTCACCGATGTACGTGAACTGAGAAAATATAAGACATGTAAACGAATAGTGAAAATTCTATGAAATATAAATGTGATATATTTATAAGTATATATTAATATGTATGTTAGTCTGTAAGGTATATATGATATCCTCTGTATTCAATTATACTTTTGTATCTTTGTTTATATTGTCTGAAATAAATGGTTATTATAAACATGTTAATGAAATACATATATTCTCGTTTGTAGAAATAATGTTAGAAATAATTAAATATTTAGAAAATAATTAGAAATATTGTTATGACTTAGTGCATCAAATGAATAAATTGAGTAAATATGCAAACAATGCGCTATCTATTTTAAGACAAAAAACAAGTAGAATATCATGTTATTGCAGAAATTAGCACAAACAAATCTAAATACTTTTATTATCATTATCACTATTACTGCTATTATCTTTAAAGATACAATATTTTTTCATTATGAATACCATAATTCTTGTCAAACCTGTAGAGAGGTAATACATAAAAAAGCATTATGTCATTCCTATAATCTGATCATAGAGATGCTGATACTAAAATATATTCTGTTTACCTAGCTTACCGATTTATTACACATAAACCTACATATTAGACAGCATGATCTAATCGCGTCGTCGATGTAACACTCGTATTGGAGTCTTGTTAAAAAAATGTGTGGGTTTATGAGTCATACTGTGAACCAAAATGTAATAGGTTACCTAAGACCATTTCCAAAGATTCGGGCAGCGATCTTCAACCCGCTTCTGAGGTCCACCACGCAAAACTTCGGTCCGAGCGCCAGCCAGCCATGTCTCGTATCACTCAGTATACCACCAAGAGGGGTCTTATCTGAAATTGAATATTATTACTTTTAAATTACGTACGTGTAAAAACGATAACTTAAAATGTAAGTATACTAAATAATGTCGATAAGGCTATAAAATGAGGAGGTCTATTGGTCTACGTCTATGATAATTGCCTCCTATTTATAAACACTTTTGACGTAATTACCTGTAAATTCTTCCGTCGGTTGTAAGAAACTAAACACAGCCGGCGACAGACTTGTCGTTTTAGTAATGGAAAACACGGCATCTTGCAGCTTTTGCATCTTAATCACAATATATTTACGGTAAGAGGCTTAACTTGTAACGTTTTATGACAGGTTAGGAAACATGTTTCAAAAACTCTGTCACAGTTCTATCTCACAATTTTAATATACAACGCACAAATTATTTTTATTTAATAAACTAACGCAAGTCAAAAAATAAAACGAACAACACTTCTTCCATTAGAAACAATAAATTAGCGGTGTAGGATTTTTAACGCAAATTCGTTTACCATTTGACAGCTGTCTGTTTGGTTTTCAAAATTTCACAAACTACGTGAAGGTGTAACATCAGGCAAAAGCTTCGCCTATCATAAGTCCCTTACATTTAATTATTAATGGTATTATTTTTGTTAACATAAATATAAATTCTGTACTCACTGATACTAAGCTTATTTATGAATTACTGTTATTTTTTATTACAGTTTATTAAAAATAATATGTATATAAGTTTTTCATTTTGTAGTCTAGAGCAAAGAGTATAGTAGCCTATATAGATCTAGAGTTGTTCCACTCAATGTTATAGGTGAATCGATTGGTTTTGTAGTATCGATTTCATTTCCCTATATTAAGTGTATCATCTATGGATTTCATCCTTTAATGTAACGTATGCAACGT
Organism: Epargyreus clarus clarus; assembly: GCA_014595695.2. Lineage (NCBI taxonomy): Eukaryota > Metazoa > Arthropoda > Insecta > Lepidoptera > Hesperiidae > Epargyreus > Epargyreus clarus. The sequence continues at coordinate 2,767,467 of JACTTY020000049.1, read as the reverse complement.
ATTTGTTTACTGGAAAGTAAACAAACACGTTGAATACGTTAAGTACTTTTAACTATTTGAATTGAATGTCTTTGCACTTTGCGTTTCAGTAAACTAAAGTTTCTTTGTCATTGTTGTATTTTTTTTTATTTTTTAAGAGATATATAATTTATTTGCAACGAATATTTGCTTAAATAATATTTGCAATTAAATTTTATTTGTAACATATATCTATGAATATTTGGTACAAACTAGTTTTTGGATTTTATCGAAACTATATTGTTAAAACGTTTACTTAAAAGATTTGACAATGGAGCGAAGGAGACTACGTGTCTGTCTACTAAATAATAAAATTCCCCACAAAAAGAAGATTGCTCGTAGCCTTGCAGTGACAGTAGAAGTCTCGTAATATAATGAATACTTGTACGCAACAAGGCTAATTATAGTAAATTTAAATAAATTAAGTATATATAAGCTGACCAAGCCAATTTACATACTTGTAAATTGGCTTGGTCAGCTTCAAATAAAAAACCCTTTACAGTAATCCATTATTTACTATCAAATACATATATTTTCGTATATAAAAAGTACTTTAAATTAAACATAAATAATTATAATCGTGACGTTATAATAACTAAACAAAATATCAAAATTATCAATCCTTTAGTTAACTGACTTCTTTAAAATTTATTTAACCTAATGGGGTTCGGTATACTTTAGAGCGAATGTATCTTATTATTATTTCTTAACACTAAAACAAATACATAAATGAAATAAAATCAGAAATTGAGATGAAACTAATTAATGGTTTATTTTTATTTAATCATTACGTCTTTAGTTAAGTAATTAATATAAAAAGTTTAATTACCTATAGAATTATAACAGTAAATATATTGCTTTTAATTATTACCAAATTTTTGATATTGACAATTAACTTCCCAGTCATTAAAAATCAATTTGATTTGCAATTTAATTTGAATTTAGCTACTACTCATAGCATTATGAAACAGTATTTCTAGAAAGACTAATACATAATAAGACTAAAAGGTACATTAAGGGAACTCATATTCATTAATTAAATTTTAAATATTTTGAGCATGGAGAATCACATTTTATTGTTCCGATCAACAGGGGTCACTGTGACATTGACGACATTTTTGCTTGCTTCGTTTGCGTGTGGACTAATTTTAATTTGTCCTTGAACAATATTTAACATGGAAGTGTAAGGACTTTCGAGACCCTGATTATTACTTGGTGGGATCTCAACTTTCTTGTTAGCATAATCATTACGATTGTTAACACTCTCATAGATTGAATTTTTCATAGAAACATATGGTTGTGAATTTCTGTGATGCTGGTTTACCGGGTGAAACCCATTTTCATTTATAACTACAGCATTGGGTACTTCTGATGTTCTTACTGGATCAATTTCAGCGGATACTTCCATATTAGTGTTGGAACTTTCTAACGAGCTTCGGGTGACATGGAGACTGTTGGATCTTGACGATTTACCAATTGAATGAAGTGTCGAATTGCTTCCTTTTATACTTTCTAGTTCCTTTGAGTACACTTCTTCACTTCTTTGAAATCTTTGTGCATGTGGCGATAATGGGGATTTATTCATTGGGATCGATGGTATACTTAAAGACCTACTCGGAGAATTGTTAGAATATCTATCTACTGATGTAATCTGTTTATTTTCCGCTCTATAGGGTGTAGTTGTACCCGCCTCTATAGACCCGTATGCGCTATCTTTCGTAGAACTGTACGATGATCCTTCTTCTTTTACACCATATCGCCGCACGACATTAGCAGGAGCGACGGGCTCAATATTTTGAACATCATAAGATAAAGGGTTCCTGTCAGTAGTTTGATGTTTTACGCCTTCAATAATTTCACCGGTTCTAGGATTGATGTGTTTTTCAGTATCGTAACGAAGGGTTACTTTATGACTTTCATCAATAGGATGAGGGCGTGATCTGTCTTCTAACTCAGCATCGCTGTCATCATAATTGCTTGGTTCGTAGTTACTTTCCTCCTGAAAATACATAACACCAAAATATTAGTGTACATTCGCTTAGTGAAGATGGGCTTTAAAATTAATAGTACTTTTTAAAATACATTTTCTATTCATAATTAGTAAGTGAATAATGTGTACCTCCTCGTCTACTTCTTCTATAACACTATTTTGTATCCATTCTCGGATCCTTTGCTTTTTAGCTTGCCGATCCACAGTCGTTTCTATTCCGTTGTCTCGGAAATGTTTCAATAGTATATTTTTCTCATTAGGGTCACTATGAAAGCTGTACATTGAAGGACATAATTCGTCAATATCTCCACCAGCTAAAAGGACACAAACTGTATTAATTAAATCATAGATTTGAAGGTAGTAGAACCCTTTGTGACTCGACTCCGGCGGCACCACCACCACACCTGTTTTTGCCTAATAATGACAGTGTTGGGCCCTGCTGTGTTCCGTTTTAAAGGGTGTGGTAAGGTAGACAGACTTTTCCGAGGCGTTCCAGCTTAGTCCTCAGGGGTAGCGGCGCATCTGTGGCCGACCTCAGGTAGGAATATCTAATCCTATCTGGAGTTGATTACAGATGTCCATGAGCGGCAGTAGCCACTTACCATCAGGTGGATGCAGTCCAGTCCGCTCGTCTGCTACTCCTATATTATAACAAAAAAAGATTGAAAGTGTATGGATTAATACTTGTGCAAGCCTCGATAATTTACAGTATTATTTTTTCACATAAGTATGACTTTGAATGTGAAGTAGCCTAAATGTATCAAAATTTCGTACCCATACGATTTTATAACTTACCAACTCTATCTGTATAACCTTTAGCCATCCACCGATCATCCAGGAAGCGGCTTAAGTCATTAAAATTAGTAGCTCTTTTTTCTATTCTCGGCTCCACAAACTTTTTGAACATCTTTTGTGCCCGAGATGATACCATCTTCCATAATTTCGGTTGCTTTTTTAAAGGATTTGCACTATTATACCAATTAAAAAAACTGGAAAACAAAGATAATAAATTACAAATTTGTACTTCACATAAGATAAATATAGTATAGTATTTCCATTGCAACATACGTAAGGCCATTGGACTATAATTAATTGTGTAAACAAACGTCAGATTACAGATAAGTAGTTTCCGCTCTGTATATCAAAATGTTCATTGATCGGAAATTTACGTACATAGACTAATGTTCACAGAATTTTTAAAACTTTAAAAAGCGCCGACAAGTTATTATGACAAACACATGTTTTCAGAACTTGAGCTGTACCTTAAATATCTAGGATCATCAAATGCCGCTTTTTGCCAGGGTAAACACCCGGTCAAGCATATAAATATAACTATACCGAACTGCCAAATATCGTGGCTAATTAGGGCTCTGGAACAAAAAATAAACAAGCATGAGTTATAGTTTCAGGTGTTCACATTTAAATCTTTCATACAATTTACGATGCAGTAAATATCTAAGTAAATTGATTGATTTATTTGTATATCGTTATACTTATACTAAATATTTTGCTAGAGTAAAATATAAATTTTATATTACTTATAACTACTATCCATGGATAATTTTAACACCTCAGGCGGTGAATACGGTAACCATTCGTTTCTTCTTCTCACAACAGACTGCACTTTTCTTGTTTCTCCAAAGTCGCAAAGCTTAATCCTTGAAAAGTCTGATTTAAATATAAGAATGTTATCAAGTTTTACATCTCGGTGTACAAGTTCCCTTTGGTGCAGATGTTCAAGTGCAGCTGCTAATTGTTTTGCCACTCGTTTTGTATGTATTTCTCCAATTCCAGTATCAAGCATGTTGGAAGTTAAATCACCTGAAAATAAATACATATGATATCAAACTACGGAATTTTAAATTCAACTTAATTTACAGCCTAGCTTTTAGCATTGAATTGCTCATTAAACAGAGGACAAAGAAATGTGTGACAACGAATTAAAGTAAGATATAAATGAGGACAGACACTGAAAATGCGCTTGGTATAATACTCATTCAAAGTGGAGTTTGGCCAACATCCAACCCGACGTTTGTTAGAACACGATGTGTCGGGTTACCAGAACAACAGTTTTCATTGTTGTGGTGACTTTTATTGTATAAATATGAAAATTTACACAAGAAGAGTACGTAACTTACCTAAGGGAGCATATTCCTGACAAAACACATAAAAGCCAGCAGTCTCGAAAGCAACATCAAACGTAGTAACTATATTTCTGTGAGCACTTAAATGTAGACCATAATGGAATTCTCTATAAAAATCTCTTATGGAAACGTAGGGTTTTGGCAACGCTTTCAACACAATTTCCGTGTCAGAAGCCCTATGTTCTACAAGAAGTATTTTTCCAAACCATCCTTCACCAACAATTTGTAATATATCAAACTCTTCAACCAAGCATACCTGAAAATGACAAAATTTAAAAAACATCTACGAGCAAAAACAAAATTGTGTGCTTCATTAGGGAGTTGATTTTGATGTTCATAATAAGTTATGTATTTCAATGCAACATGAAAAGAAATTGTTAGGAATACGTAATCTGTTGTTATTTATTTTATCAGTTAACTTTTACAGCGTTGTCAAGGCAAGGAACTATTATGAAAATGAACTTATTGAAAACATGTTGTAAATAAATATTGCATTGTTGTATTACGGAGTCTATAGATAATTTGGTGTATGAATCTAACGGAATTTAAACCAGTGACCTCGAGACTGTTGACACGTTAGTAGAATGGCTAATTACTCTGTTGACAGTGTTTTACATTTCTTTATGTATTTCCATTTGATTTTGGAGTCGTTCCATAATAATGAGAATTACATAGTTTGTTTAGAAGATGACTTACTTTCTCTAGCTCAAATTCTCTTATTTTGTGTATGGAGCCAGTTAAGGCTCGCCTTGCCCCACTGTTCATCTTTGGTTTTGTTTGTTATTCATCCTTTTCAGTGCTGAAAATAGAGATGTTTTATTTATTTTTTAAGTGCCTCTTAATCGCTAGCATTAAAGTGCATTAACTTCGATTTTTTGTTTGTATGTTTATTCTAATGGCAAAATCAACCGTCGTTCTCATTTCGCAAGAAATCGTTGAGTGAATGATCTTGGATGTTTGCCAGACTTTGGTGTCTACTCCAGATCCAGACAGCTGTCCTGACGTCATTTGGTGACGTCACAAATCGTTTCGCCCTTTAAAATCGGCAATCTATCTCCAAATTGACTTAATGTTTATTGGCAGATAGTCATACACATTAATTTTACAAATTACCCTAGTAGAGAAATATTATCGGACAATTAAATACATTAGTATAGAAGACTATAGGGAACATTTTTATATTAAATCTTATTCGAAACATTTCAAACTTAACAGATCGTTTCAGAAGATACATGAAAAATCTTAAAGCTCTTAAGTACTGTAATGTACTACTGTAGAGCATTGGTGTTTGTGTTATATTTTTGTGTAACGAAATTTACAAATGGTCTATGGTAACCAAGGGGTAAGGGGTAAGGGTAGTGTGAGAGACCACTGAAGCTATAATATATGTAAACCAAGCTGCAGATAACACAAATCCTGTATCAGAGACGCGTCACGTTCCATAAAATAAGCTTAATTTAATGGTAAACAGAGACGTGGCAGTGGTATTCCCCTATACGTGTCTTACTTGTCATGGTAATCAGTAAAAATGTTAAAACTTACGCTTAAAGGCAAAATACAATGAAATGCAGTTAAGTAAAAATAGTGCACTTTTACTAATTACCTATTACGAAAATTTCTCTAAATTATTTAAGCGAATCTATCATCGCTTAAATAATAAGAGAGTTACAGATTTTGTGTGCTTTGCGATTATATTTCTTTATTTTGAAACATTTGTATGCATTTATTACATTATTAGTCACTTTTAGAATATTTGAAACTCAAAATATATGGTTTTTAAAGTGCTTTAAGAACCAAATATTAAAACAATATTTAAGGATCACAGATTCGTATTTTTGAATCGTATGAAGTATTTCTATAATAGAAATACATCCTAATATTCTCTTATTGTATCGTTTATCAATTTAGTGTGCGTCAAGATTATATAAATGATCTTCCAGTTTATTTTAGTGTATGAGCATAAAGATGTGTAATAAAAATCAAGTTGATTTTTGAGAGAAATATTTTACTTGTTAGATCGCAGAAATATATGGGTATGTCTCTTATTTTTGTCGCATTTTCAATTTGTTATCACTATCAGGGAAGTAAGTAGGAAACTACAACAGAGTATGTTGTGTTTCAACTTAGTGCATAAGCTTACAGTTAAGATTGATCATTCTCAAGATGAATGTCGTATTACCGTCAACGCCACTTTGCGATGGATCAATTTTAAACGTACTCAGAAATTGAAATATCTTCTTGATTAAAATTAATTAATTTTATTAATTTAAAGGTTTTTAATATAATTTGATTAATTACAAAATGCCCGGTATTCTTAAAGTTTTAAAATTCTAATAAGTATTTTGTACTAGTTTTTCTTCATCCAAAACCAAACACTACGGTCCTTAAGGACCATAATGTGTTCATAACATTATATGTCACATGTCTCTCAAAACAGTACAATAATCGTACAGATTTAATCAAATCATGCACATGTGGTCTTGATATCTCTACTGATAAATTCACTTCATTAAATATTGTCGATTAAAAATCACTCAATTAGAATTACCAGCCACAAAAGGGCAGAAGCAGTTGCCCTTATCCAAAAACAGTTCACAGCACACTTGGACCACATCCAGACACTATGTATCATATTGACGTCACATTTCTTTGATGGGTTCTACTGCTCACTGCACGGTTAAAAAGTTATTCTTTTAGGGAACTTTAAAACCCGTAGTCAGAGATATTTCTAGGCTAGCGGTGCGCGTCCAGCCACCGGCGCTTGTCCCGACTGGCGGCGCATACGCAGCGACTCCCGGGAGGTTATTTTTGTGCTACTGTACATATAAAAATCATTTTGTAACGGAAATGTTACGATCAACGACCCATTGGGTGAGAGATTTTACTCTATTGGAAAATTGGTCAACGTGGCCTACGTGACAGTGAACTTATCTATTTATAACATAAAAGTATAGAATTAACATATGGTTTGATTTTTTTAAATGTGGTTGGTGTGTTTAACTTTGAAATTCTGACATAGATCGGATAGCTAACTACTTACTCATTATTTACTTATATGAAAACTAGCATTAAAAACGATTGAAATTAAATTTCAATCATCCAAGAAAGCAGAGTGCGAATCATTTGTCTAATTGATTAGATAAACGCAGGACATGTAGTTCGATAGGATAATGTGTTGTCGTGGGAGACTAATATAGAAGATAAAAGTAATTGATATATCAAATTTAAGTATTATATAAGTAATATATTATAAACAACCGTTTGAAATTCTAAACTAAATAATTTAAATGATATGCTAGTTATGCTGTAGGCATTTCATATGGACAAATATGACATTAATGGTATATTTGTTTATAAACATTTCCACGCGTGATTAACACGCCAGTTGTTAAAATCTGAAATTGCCATTTATGTTGCTAAGATTATGTAATAGTACGAGTATGAGTAAAACATAAAAAAATCCATGTGTTTTGTCTGAGTAAATATGAATGCCCAAATTTTTATAAAAATATGTAGGTACATATGAGCAAAATTTGGTTTATATTCAAGCCTGGAGATCTGAAGTTTGATTACTAGATCTTCGATTTATAGAAATATGTGCATGTTAAACAATAATACTTGCTTTAATGACGAAGGAAAACATTGCGAGAAATCTTATGTTCGGTACATAAGTTCTCATAATAAAGGTTCTCAAAGATGTTAGCATCTACCAACCAGCATTGACCAGCACGACGAGCTGCGGTCTGAACCACTCTCACACTCTCACTTAGAGAGGACCCATGTCCAGTAGCAAGAAAGTATGGCAATAATGGGTAGGTATATTTATTATGTATTAAAACCAGTAACTCAAGTACAAGTAACTACTTGTAGTATCGTTATTGTTATTGTTAATGCATATGTAATCTGTTTATACGTATGCCAATGAAAACGAAGGTTTGTCATGCACGTCAGTTCTAAAATAAAAATAGCGTTGATGAAAATAGCCACTTAGTCTCAATACCAATCCCTCATGCTGTCAATAAAACAATTGTAATACCTATTTGATCCGCCCTAATTTATTTTTATCTGCTGCAAGTTCCTAGACCTTCCTCTGGCTCGCTGCCAAATCTACTACTACTAATAACTGAGAAGCTAAATCATAATTATTCTTATTTCAACGTGGCATATTTTTATTTATACACGTTAATATCACAAAATTATCAATCAGTACATAATGAGAGTATTTACTATTACAGTGAATTCATTCTCTTTATCAAAATAAATTTACATATCATGATTATTTCATTTTAAGTATTTCATGTTGCAACTAGTATCATGCAACCCGCCGTGTTTCTATCGTTTATTGTTTAAATATAATGGGAAAAGAACGAGCTAATATTTTATAACAAACGAAATACTTAATATCGATTTTAATAAATTGTATTTTTGCATTATAGGTATAGGATAAGTACATGCCATAGGTACATCCCTACCTTAATAATTTTTTGTAAGAATAAAATTAAATAAATGTATGTTTCAATATTTTATCCTCTTGCAGACATATTGTGTTAAATAATCGATATTAACATATATTCGACTTATTAAATACAGCCTACCCATGGGGCTGTTTTATTTAATATTCAAAATAAATTGCGGTAACAAACAGGTTTAAAAGTCAACGAACAGCTGTGTTAGGAAAACTGCAATAGACAAACTTATGCGAGTTTGGCTTCGATCAAATACATACATTTTGTATTTTTTTATGTTTAAATTATTTAAAATCATTACAAGTCAAAAATCAATTTTTGTCACTATTTTCCACTATGTAAGTGATGAAATCCTGTAGTATGATTTATTTTTGAAAATAACGCACATTACCTCTTATTTGTACAAGTAGACATCGTTGCAATTGATAATTACGAAGTTCTGAGCGCATGTTCTGAACGCGGCTCTTTTCGTAGACAAATATCTTAGTGACAGCAGTTGACATTGACAGTAGAAGGTGCCGTGTTTTGTACGTTGTCAGTTTTGTAAATTCGGTGTTGTTTTTGTTATGACGTAGAATTGTTTGTTTTGGTTTTGAATTTATGTTTCAATTTAGGAGTTTTTAACACGAATATACGAGAAATCAACAACTACTACAGTGCCTTCTTTTTCTTGTAAGTTGTTTTTGAGTTTTTCTAATAACTGACCAAGATGTAGGTTAAGTATTGCAATTAACAATGTTTTGGTATTGAAATAACTTTATTGATACCGATGTTTAGTGAATTATATGACAATATTAAATATGTATAGAGGCTGAAAACAATATGAAAATTATTTTTTATACTGTGTTCAAAAATATAACTGGGTTTGGAGGATGTAAGTGAATATCTCAAGTTTAGTTGTCTTAGGAATTTAATTTTTAAGAACCCTTAGTTCATTTAAACCTATTTGTTCAAGATGTATAGAGTTATAAAATTTACACATAATTTGACCGATCTCTCATATAGACTGGCTTATCACAGTTTAGTGGACCTCCATAGGCTGAATAACATACAGATAAATAAATATATATTTTGCTTTAAAAATAGTTGCCTTGCCTTTCATAGGGTTTGTCATCTTCGTATTGTACTTGTCAAGCAATATGCATTTTGTTTATATTGAAGTGGTAGACAAGCATGCAGTCCATCTAATAGTAAGTGGCTACTGCTGCCCGTGGATATCTATAATCAACCCCAGATATGATAGTGCCTTACCTTAGGTTGACCTCATATGGGTTGCAATCCTTGAGAACTAAGTAGAAATGCTTCAGATGGGTATGTCTTTCATTGCTATATTTACTCACATAAGTGAATATTATATTATGTAATGATATATTATAATATTTCATTAAAAAATAGTAAAATACTTAAATTCTTACTAATCACTTTTAATCTTATCAAAGTTGTACAGGATATGTGTTGTTTTATGAGATTTTTGCAACTTATGATATAAAAATTGTTTCTATCAATTGTAGGTACCCCTACCTTGTCTATATATTCCTTTTCCTAGTTATAAATAACAAATGTAATCAGCATCAAAGCATTACTGTCCCATTGTTGGTCACAGATTATCTCATAAAGAGAAAGATTAAATCCTTTCATTTACGTCTAGTACAACTCACTTGTTGCACGTTTTTGATAAGTTTGAGAGCACTTTCAGATATGTAGTATTGTTGGTGTTGTATACTGATTCAGCAAATGATAATAAGCTATTTAGTTCTACATTTATATGCATACAACTTAAAGAAAAATCCTCAATCATAGACCTTTCTTTTTACCCGACTGCCAAAGAAGGGTTGTGTTTTTCGCGCTTATCTTGTATGTTTGTCTTTCTTTATTTGGTTAGATCTAACAAACGGCTGGATGAATGTCGACAATTAAGGTATTGACAATTATATTTGTCTCAATTACCCAAGTGTCCTTAGATAGGTGTTAGAAAAAAAAATCAAAATAGTGGATTTTTGGCGCGAAATACTAACACATTTAAAAAAAAAAAGTTAACAAAACCTGTATTATACACAAGTGCCTAGCACCAGAACAGAAATCTTAATTTATTTTAGGTATTTCTAGTTGGAGATCAAAATCAGAACCCACTACCGGTCAGGCCAGTGCTCTGTAACTTAGGTCATTATGGATATTATATAAATTTTCGTACTACTTGAGGTCCAAATATGCTGGGTTGTGTTAACTACTATATTATACTTATACTATATTACTACTTATATTTATGAGCTCATACTGGTATGTAGTGAATTAGTAGAATTGACATATTTTAATATCTAACGGGTACTCACGATACCCTTTTTTTAGTTTACGAGGGGGAAACCTTCAAAAGGTATGCCGTGGGAGCGGCACAGGGTTATGTGGAATTCTTACCGCACAAAATCTCGCTTGTGGACGGCCTCGGCGCTGGGTAGAGGACTCCGGGATCTCCAGAGGAACGCGACCGGAGTCCGTTTAGCGCGTTGCCCCGTCCAGTTCCGCCCGCGCTCCGTGAGCGTGACGCTCGCCAAACTGTCTGGTGTGCACGACGGTATGCGATCACACATACCGCCGTACATCCCGGCGTCGCTGATCAAGTTGTTTGAGCTCCCACTCTTGCTTCCCGCAACCCCGGAAGACCCTTTTAGTCGCCTCTTACGACAAGCCATACCGTACCGTACCGTAACAGTATTCTGGTTCCGAAACTACAGGGACAACTCACGATACCCTAAATATCCTTAAATATCGGCAAAAAGAAATTAAAAACCGCGTATCGTGAGTACCTACCCGTTACATATTAAAATTGTATGTAGTGCTTAGAGTAGTAACATGCCATTAGCACTAAACTATCTCACCACTGTAAAACAGATTCCATTCCCGCTAGCTAGCTTTATCGCTCGTTCTGAAATTCGCCATACAACTGATGACTAGTAGAAATGTCTTTCCTTTATTTTGGTATGAACTTGCTTCTTTTTTTTAATGCACCTTACACTTGCGCAAATGTGTTAACTTTTGTCAGGCTTTTTTTAAAAGCGTGAATATTATTTTATACTCGGATTAATTTTACTTTAAAAGTAGCGCCTCAATATGTAAACGTCGTAGGGTTACATTACAAACCGTTTTCGTCAATAAATGGGCAATAAAATGGAATAATAGAAAGAAATGGAATTTTCAACTCTGATAGTAGCGCGTTTGTACAAACAAACGTTCAAATTATTTAATATTTTTGCCTGTTATAAAGCGTAAACGTATACTTTACCATTGTACGAGCATTTTCGCCTCACTCGCGTGGTCCTTTTTATTTGGTTTATTATTTATTTCATACCAAAAGTATATTGTGGTCGCAAAAATTGATTTTGTTTTATTAGAAAAAATATACAGGGACAAAAATTTCGACACGTTCTTAAATCTTACTTATCCGATTTCGAAGTATAGTATGTCATTTCTACCTATATTTAGGTCTACGTCCTCAAGTATGCGATTTAAATTGCATCCGGAGTTTTATATTGGCGCTCCAACTTGCATTTCTTTTGTAGTTTAATGTTAAGTGGGAGGACACTCCTGAAGGTGCTTTATTTAGACGAAAATAAAATTAAATATTATCGATCGATGGTATCGATCAATCTCCGTAAGAAGCAATGTAACGAAATCAGTAGCTAACCGATTTATTATGACGAAAAATATGTTGATTAGTAAAATTTCTGTTACTTTATTTTTATAATTTTCAGTCATATAAGGCTTTAATAGTAATTGCAATGGCGGTACTAAAAATACCACCTGAAGTGGATTGGCCTGAAAAATACAGTATTTAAGTGTATTTTTGTTTGCAACGGACTTTGCTAAAGAAGGGTAAACTTTATCATGAGCTACTATTTCGTCGTGACAATACTAAATCTCGGCGTCCTTTTATGTTTTTACGAGTAACTCGGCCCACGTTTACGATCTAGTCCTGATACTCAATAAAAGTATAGTAAATTCCTCAATCCTATGTTAAATGTCCATTACTTTCTCATGAAACTCCTGTTGAAATAAATTCACTCACAAGATCCTTTGTGCATTGTCAACGGTGGTACTGCATCTATATTTGTGCAATTACCAAAGTTTTAATCACCAATGTGTTTAAGTATGAGCGTGCGGTAAAGGAGAGACATTTTTTTCATAAGGTTGAAGTAACAAAGGATCATGCGGTCCACCTGGTATGTGGTCACTGCTGCCCATGAACAGTTATAAACAAACTTAATATACTCGTACGTAGGGGTTACCACACTCGAGGACTAAGATCGTCGCTTCGTCTAGCGGGCATCCTCACATTGCCAAAGGTCCTCACCTCAGGCCCTAGGTGTGGTGTTGCCTCTCAGGTCTACCTTTAAAATTTATATTATTTCAATTTTAACATGAGTTTCCAGAGTAACAACGCGCCTGTGACCGCCTTTATATTATAGACAGAATATAGTTAATTATATACAGAAGGCCGATGAAGGTGGTAGAACCTCTTGTGGTTCGACTCCTATTAAAAAAAAAGTTGCCACTTACCGTCAGAGGGACTGCACGCCCGTTGAGCATTGTGTAAAAAAAGGTATGAATTGGTCTCGTTTAAATAAGTATGCTTAGTAAATAACAGTTATTTTGTTCAGATTTCTAGGAAATTGATTGTTAGCGGCATAATAGTAGAGTAATCGTTGGCGACCACAAATCGGTCCTTAACGCCAACACGTGTAAGAAATTACTGACGACGATTCTGATATAACTGATAACATTTGTTCTTTGCAAGTACATCGAAATAATGGCAAAACCATAATTATAATTTTGTTTCTACAAAAGATGTTAGGGGGCTGCGGAGTTGTAAGAGTTTGATCTTAAGGTGGATGATTGTGTTGAGCATTTTCCTGTTTACTTCACAATGAACTGTGTCAACATTGTTGTGAAATCGGAAAAATATTGAACGCTTTAAGATTATTTCACATTTACGGTTTAAATCTTCGCGATAAATATTATTTAATTTTGTTCGATGCATATCGACAAATACGGGACGGAAAATAAAACAGTACAAGCAAAAATTCTCATATTCCTGGTCGATCAATTTTGAGCTATGTTAAATACAAGACTGTAAAATCGCAAAGGAACCCTGATGTGATGTTGTCACTGCTCTGTGGATATAAAAATAAAAAAAAATATTATAAAGAAGCGATTACAGTAACGAAAGCTACCTTCGAGAAACAGGAACAAGAGATGCAATTTTAAATACGCATTTAAGCATAACACTAACATTTTGTGGTCTTATTACTATAGACCTTTTTTGTGGCGTTCCTTTAACATCTAGTACTAATCGCTGCTCTACGATCGTGTCATACAAGTGCTTTAATAAAACTTTATTATGCCATTTGCATTTCTAGAAACAGACATAATGTACACATTAGCAACTTAATAGTGTAATCGTCCGCGACCGCAAATCGCTCAATGAACGTTGACAGCGATTAGCACGTGTCGCTAATAACGTACTGCGATACGATTGTTTGTAAGCTATTAGCATTGCTTAGAAATTGTACTTGATTTGATATTCATATGAAGGTACAGTACGCGTCACAAGTTTAATATAAAACGTGTTGAAAATAAAACGTGAAATTGTAGAAGAGTGGCAACGAATCTGTGATGTTTAGCTTTAGGTAAAACCTATTCTTGTCCCTGTAATACCGGGATCAAATTAGGGGTACGGTATCCCCTGCCTGTTGTAGAAGGCGATTAAAAGGGGGCTTTCGGGGTTGCGGGCGGCAACAGTGGGAGCTCGAACTGTTCAGCAAGCGACCCCGGGAACGACGGTGGTATGTGTGGTCGCATACCGTCGTAAACACCAGACGGTGTGAGGAGCGCCTGGTCTCACGTGATCGGAGCTTGATGGGGCAAGACGTTCAGAGGAATCCGGTTGCGTTACGTTGGAGATCCCGGAGTTCTCTTCGCAGCGCTGAGGATGGCCACCGAGGGGGGTTTTAATGCAGTAAATATCCCACATAACCCCGTGTCGCTCCCACGACACTGGGTACCTTTTGAAGGTTTCCCTCTAGTTAAAAAAAAGTAGAATCTGTTCTAAATGGAGTTGGTCAAAGATGTCCATGGGCGGCAGTGACCACTTATCATCAGATGGACTGCAATTATTTGTATAGGAATTACCAACAGTTTTAAATTCAAATTAAATTTCCAAAGCTGTCACTTCTCGCATCAACTGTACCTACTGCATGTACCAAAAGTTTATTTACTACACTTGCAGTGGATTATAGAACAACTATGAACACAATTGTCTTGAACTATCAACGTGTACTGAGGTGAAGGTGGTATCTACCAAGTCACTACACTAGTAAGTTATTAATGCGCATGGATATGGCTAAAAACATAAGCTAAATGATAAACATCTTAATATTTTGTCAGTCTGTTAAAATACTGTCTATTAAATGTCAAAACAATATTAGGTGATTTATGACTTTTAGTTATAAGAAATTGATAGTCTTGAACTCTATACTTCTAATTTTGAAGTTCTATTAAAATATTTTTATTGAAATCATATCTTACGGAAGAATATGAATTAGCAAACGATTTAGCAAACGATGTAGTACTCCTGATAGTAAGCTAGTTGTTACTTGTGGACATCTAATCAACCCCATTTAGGTCAGCCACAGATGTGTCCCAACTCCCCAACTAGGCTGAAATCCCCGCTTATATAAACTAACAGTAAATGCATGGCCAATAGCTAATAGCGATGAATAATGTCCGCGGCTCCATATGGCAAGTCCGCCATTGTGGACAATTGGGCATTGGGCGGCCGCAGTCATTACTCCCGTTAGCGATGCACGCGCGGGCCGATGCTGCGACGATTTAATTAAAGTATTGTGCGCCCGCCATTAACGTGCGACGCTCGGCTTAAGGCGACGCCGAGGACGTTTATTTTGTACAAATAAATTAAACTGAAAATTAAGCAAGCGTAACGCAGCTTGGGTGCATCGTTAAGTTAGACTGCCTTATAAAGTTAAGCAACTTCAAGCGCGCGCAAGCGAGATGCATGGGTGATCGCTAGGCTAGTGGCTAAACTTTATGCGCTTCCGTGCTATCAATGTAAAAACTTGAGATTTGAAATCCATTCCATTTTCTTGTTTTTATTTTGTTTTTCTTTGGTCGGTTTAAGTAGGGAGCGGTCTGTCGGTAGATCATTTGACAATTAAATCAACATGGGTGCATTTATTTTCGCCCTACAAAAGCAGTGTTAGGAGTAATTGTGTTGTGGTTTGAAGACTGAAGTAAAATATTTCAGGTGTTTTAATGCGTTCCAATTGTGGGCTCGAGAGTAATATCTTATGCTAAAATCAAGTTGGACTATTATGTTTTAGATGGAGTTGATGACAGATGTACAAAGCAATAACTTTAAGAACACTGCATACTCATTTACTTCTTCATTTAAATAAGAAAATCCCGAGTGCGGCTCGGTCGATTAACTAGTGTATATATTTATTATAACTGTGTATATATTTATTACTTTACGTATACATGAAATATCTCTCCAAATTTATGGATATTCAAACTCCGTGTAAATTAATTCTCCATTGCAGCGAAGTCTTCGCTTTAACGGCAAACTCCCGATAAGGGATTATTCGCCATTATTATGCAGCGCTCTAAGGTTTCGGGTACACTGGCTCTCGTCAATTAAGGTATCGCTGGAACTCATCTTCTATCCAATGTGTCTAGGCTAAACCTATACGGCACAATGCCGGGAAATAATGAGACGACCGACCGGTAAACTTTGGTTAAGGCTCGTCGCTCACGGACGATTTAAAGACAAGTTGGAATTATGATCTTGTGTTGTACAATTTATATGCAAAGAAGTTGAAACTATGATCTTTGTATTGTGCGATTTTTATGCTAAGTATACATATCCATCGACAAGTCATGACTGACCAACTGATGGGCACGGGTCTCTCATAATTCGCCAAACGGGAATTGGTAAATAATTTACTTCTAATACGTACATACTTCGAAAAATCTGTTGCGTTTGTTTGTCTGGTATTGGAACCTCGGTCCTTCAAATTGAAAGACTGCATTCAAAATACACTGCGCTTTCAGCAGCGCTGCGTGCATGAAAAATTTGCTTAAGTATGTAATTTATTTCTTGTCTTTGGATTTTTTAAAAGAATGGTCTAAACAAATTGCGATTTAATATTAGCCTAACAAATAAATTTAGTGTTTGTTTTTTCATCGGTGTAGGGAATACTTAGTATAACTATCGCGTTTTTAATTAACGTAATGTTTACTTGTGTAAATCTTCGTGTCAAACCTTTACATTGACGAACAAAGAGAAAATAATAAAATAGGCTTTAAATGTATACTGTTGTTATGTTGTAACATTATGCACATTCTTAATAACATTGTCGTAATAGCACAATATAATGGTGTAGTAAAAGTCGATCATTTATGGCATGCCTTAATAGTTTTGAGTTTACTTAGATGAAATGCTATACGAGCTAACATTTTAATAGCACTTTGGTTGAATTGCTAAATGCTATTATCCATTCCGGGAAAATCTGAGTAAATTGCAGTCTTTAATGTCATGTAATAAGCTCTAAACCTTTCATGATGCCGTAAATTATAATTATTGCTGTTCAGGCTTGATATCGGATATCTAGTCCGTAGTACAGAACATAAATGAAATAGTTGTTTTTAAATCGACCACAAAGTTTCGTTACATTTGGTCCAGCCAATAAATGTACCAATTGTTTAAAAAAGTACTTATCATTATAGAAATAAATATAAATTGATGTACTAAACGATTTGTAAAGTACATCAGACGGATGTATTTATTTTATAAGAAAGTAAATCGGCATCTTGAAACTTCCACCAAAACAGTCAAGTACATACTTGACACTAGAAATAGGTGTGGCGATGATACCTACCAGGTCGGATTATAGGCCATCTATTAAATTGCAGTTATTTCGGAATTACAGAGAAACTTACATTTCAATAATTCGTTTATATATACAGTGGAATGTATTAGTTATTTTTGAACCGATCTCAGCCTACTGATTTTATGGCATTTATATGATGGTTGGATTGCGTTTGAGCACATTTTACTACTAATTACATGAATAAATTTATTCATTGCACGGATTAGCTTATGGAATTATAGCTTACCTGTGTAATTCGTTTTATCGATTTATGCAGGTATTATTACTGCCTTTTAATTACCATTAGATACATAATTAGATAGGTATAAAAGGTCTACGTAAGGGAAGCAGGTTGGCGGATGGATGCTCGGTGCTTCTATAAAGGTATCCATAATAGTCGTGTCAAAAGTACCTCAAGCCTAGCAAATTATTGTATATGTCTACCAAAAAACACGGCTGAGTTGTTTAAATTTTAAAAATTTACATTTAACAAAGTTGCATCCAAATGAGTCGTATTCTTAGCTTCAAGAGAAAAGGAGTTTGAAAAAATAAACAAGAAGACCATTTCTTGATGGTACGAAACAAACGAATTTTACTTTTCTTATATTTTTACTGAGAAGGTTTTTATGAACTTCCTTGATTGGTCATGTCACGACAATTCATTTTTCTCGACACGACACCCTTAACTTAACACTAAGCAAACTAGTAGTAGCTAGTATTTTATAACTATATATTTAACAAAACGGCACGTGACATCCTTCGAACCGGCTTAAACTAAAATCAAACAGGACAGACGGCTATACATAAATTCAAATCTCCAAGGGCATTCATTCCCATCGTGATAAGTAACGCAACATACAGTAAGGTAAGGAATTCAAAACTTATGGATACATAACATCCCTAACTGTTCTGGTCATGTTCTCACGAACACGGCATGTTCGAATGTCCCACAGACGACGCGGATTTTAATCGCTGCCCAACGTCATTGCTGATTTATCTGCCGATTCGAAGCGTTCAAGATTTTGCTATTTCTAAGGAGGCCGACGGTTCATTATCTGCCAATAATATCTCTTGCCTTGCCTTATCTGTATTCAGGCCGCCTTTATGAGTGGCTCGCTCGTTCTTTGAAAATTACGATGTATCCACGGTTTTTGTCGTTGATGTATAAAGGGGTCTTATTTTCAAGAAGTGTTAAATACTTATGATATTGCCTTGCTAGAAGTAAGTGTAAAGTGTGAGTGATAAAGAGCTGACCCTTCCACTTCTTCCACTAATCCGTATTGGAACAGTTTGATTGCGCGTGTCCAATAAGGATTAGCTGAGGATGGTTTTATGATATCTTCATCATTAAGCAGAATTCTCTATCGATCGCAGGTACATGAAACTTCAATGAATAATAAAATAGTTTAATAGTTTAATTTGTTACAATGTTAAGGGCAAAATGTTGAGTTGTTTTGTGGTAACCCTACTACACTCTCACTCTCAAGTTTCTTATCTCTAGGAATCACCACAAACATTAATTGCCCCTTAAGTAAACATAGTATTGACATTTGGTTCATTGGGTTCATCTAGGTTCTCACGGGCCCCCCGACCGCTGGGTTTGGTCGACACGCCTCTACAAGCAATAGTCCGATTCTAGGCTTTAAAGTAAATCTTACACTCTCCATATAGCCATAGTTCTCATATCTTTTAATTAGAATGGTTCTGCAAATGTTAAGCAAAGCATGTTTTATATCTGCTGTGTTTGAGATTTTCGATGCAACGTTAGTTTCACAAACGATGACACTAGTTAGTGGAGCCTACAAGCCTTACGCAGAATTTTCAGTTTCACGATAAATAGTAGGTCAGTATCATGGTTTCGATAACGGTTTGTTTGCCTGTGTATTTTTTGAATATTATTATTTTTTATCAGTTCCAAATTTCTTTAAAATTCGTAGGAGTTTTTGTGAGTACACTGCGGAAGTATCACCCAAGTGTTAAGATCCGTTGTGTTCTGATATGAATAGTGTCACTAAGGCACTGGCGCTAATACGAGGACAATAAGATGATTAGATGATGCATGTTATTTAAATTAAAAAAAGAAGATTGTAACTGATAAACATGGTTGTTGAGCTACGATGCCAGATTTTGTCGTATTTTTATTCTTGTTGTTGATCATACCCATGCATTCAATAGAAATAATTCGCACAACACATTTCTGTATCTGACTTTCCAGTTTCCACTTACGTTTCTCAGTACGGTTTGCGGAGAAAATCAGCCTCCCTTCAATCTGGTTACAATTGCGGTGTGATCAAGACGTTTTTAGGCGTTCGTCATTACACGTTGTTAGGGCCTGCGGGTGTGTTCCTTAATCCATCAAATTACAAGCCGGCCATCATCTTAATATCCCCCGCCCCTCAACCAGGCTTTCAATAAGCCAGTACCGCGTTGATAGAGCGTAATTATAGTACGGTGAATGCGCGCGCATAAACTTGCTCGCAGCGAATTTGCGGTAACACGGTGTGTACAGTTTGTATTGTGGGATTGTTTATATTCCATCGATATATTATCTCCGCTATACATCTGTACATTCGATTTTATTACCTTTGTTTATTCATTTCGACGGGCAGGTCGATCGTTTGTTTATTCATAGGAACGGCAATCAAACGTCTTTTTTTAGTCGCCACAAAAAAGTCTAAACAATAACCAAAACGCAACCATAATGGAGCGCTGTGACGGAATCCGACAGAAATATCCATACACCTGCATTTCAATGACATTACATTTGCATACAAAGTTTTAAATTTCATTGTTAATGTTAATTATGTAAATGGAATCATTATCCTTCTATTGACTTTCAAAACAAACGTTTCGGTAGGAAATGTGTCGTAAAACTGGTTAAACGAAGAGTTGCTTTTGCAGTTGTTCGGGTGTCGTAATGAATAATGTTGAGAGAAATAGCTGTAATTATAGGCGAACGTATTATCAATGGTGTGCTCGATTGGACTAAGATAATTGCCTATGAGATAGCAATTTCTATGCGCGTACGCATAATGGTATGCTGCGTGCGTACAATTAAGAAATCATTATTTTAAACTTTGGCCGCTTGAGTGGCGAAGGTTTATAAAATTTAAGACTTAGTTGCAAGACTTTGTAAATTACCCCTGTCTCTTATTTAAAATTTTATTTTGTTTTGGTCATATTATTTGTGGCATTCAAATTTATTTTAGTTTTATTTGTCTTATTTGCGTTTGTCGCTTCATTGGATTTGAATGTTGCCTTGTCAATTTAAAATGTTGTTTATATTCTTATTCCAATTACCCCCACGGGGTTTTGGTTTGGCACCTGCAAATTGCACCTGCATTAGTTGCTTCGTTAGAAATTTTAAACTGGTTAAAGCCCACGCCAATCACTATTTTACCTTTTGCTCCGTTAATAATGACAGTCCTTGCGAAATCGTGTTTTTAAACAAATAGATAAACTTAACAGTTTGTTACATAGACATTGTGCAAAAATTGCGCGGCCTTTCAATAGCTGCTACTTTGCAATTACAGACATGTTACATTGTAGGAACTTTAATTTGGTTCTTATTAATTTTTTTATTAAATATTTTCAATGTTTATGTTAATAAAACTATTTCTCAATTAACCAAAGTTAAGGATCGATTTTACATGCTTGGTGCAAAATTTTTCAGGCAATCTTAGATTAAGCTTGTATCGGTTCTGTGTCTGAAGCCACTTTTGAATATTCAGTAAACGTGTCTCCGGTATGCAAACTGTTCTAAGTGACACATCACCCTTTCTCATGTCGACCGCTTACCGCCCTAAGCCCTCAGCAAATCGTCCTCTCCGGTAAATGTCCTACGAAATTGCCATCGTGAGTCTTGTTCCGTCCATAAACCAGGGCAAACGCTACGTGTTTATATCAGTAATGTGATAAAAGTATCGTTCATATTGTGTGGTGGATGTAACGGGGTTTGTTCTTCTTATTTGTACTTGAGTTGTTTTCAGATTTTGAACATGTGACGTTATCCTAATTTTTAAAGAAAATCATAAGTGATCGTATGTTAGCGAGATCGACACTTTGCAACGTCCAGCGCGGTTAGGAGTTGGTACAAATATATTCTTTTCTACTTCGAAAGTAATATTGAGGTGTCGATCCGTATAGTTTCCAAAAAATCCATTAAATTTATTGCGATAAAATGGTAATTGATAAACGGTAATCATCAAATGTTGTCGAAGGTTTTATTTTGAATTCCACACATTCGACATGTGTTGTCCACGAACCATTATACTCCCAGATCGATTCTTATGTTCCAGGCCTTATCTAATTGTAGTGAAAAACCCGTGAATATAATGGAAAAATAAAACACAGTGCCGCACTTGCAGTCATATCACTAGAGGATATTGTAACGTGGCACTACTCAATCGCACACGCTGTGGCGTTCCTACTGTTCCACATAACGCTGCGGTGCTCAATTGTCCAGATTGCGGCCCCGGGTGGCAGTCGTGACCGCGCCTCCGGCTTCCAAATTAATATCCGATCGTTGTGCATTGTCTTAGCGGTGGCGTGACGCGTTGTCGTTAGCCAAACACTTTCTAGACGTTTCTGGTGTAATGTGTATAGCTACGAGTAGTGTGGTATCGTCTGTAATGGATGGTTGTGTTTAGGTTACATGTTACATTGTTCATAATATTGCAGTGAAATTCTTAATGGAATGGGCAAGGGAATGTAACGTATAGTATCGTTTTCATGGCATTCATTTTGTGTTGCGAGCGATGAATGAAAAGTTTTTGTTATGGCGGGTTTAGTAAAGCATTCAAAACTCGTCTACGTAGTATTATTCTAAGATTTTAAGATTTGTTCGTAATGTTTCTACCTATTATCTTTGACAATCGGATTCAAGTGTCAGTCTAAAACGCAACTTTCATCGATGTGCGACATTTCAATATCTAACTTACTGGAAACACAGGAAATTAAAAGGTCACGTTGATTTGTTATGGGGGTAATAATTCTACTAGTTGAACCCAATGCCGAGGCGTTGTGTTGTTGAAATTACTTGTTATTAGCCATGAACTCACGTACCGAACCACGAGTTTGTGCACAAACAAGTGAATTTCTCCATTAAAATGACAAACACGCGTAATCTGTTCAATAGAGCTAGCCGGCGTTATTTGCAACACAGTTGCTGGACGGCTTACACTGTCGTCGTGGGAAAGATAGGAAAGATTTGTGTATCCCGCACATGATTACCGGTTATCACTGGTTTTCTGAATCGTCACTGCACTTTCTAACATATTGCTTCAATATAATTTCAATATATTTCGTTTGATAACAGCGTAAACAGCGTGTCCAATATGAGCGCCGACTTCAGAAATATGTACTAAACCAACATTTATTTCAATTATTTTTTACTTTGTAGTGACATAGAAGTCGGTTTTATTTTTTTGTTAAAATTTTTTTTTCACCCTTTTTAGTGATGATATGCTAACGTTTGTATTAATATTATGTAAAATTGTATAAAGGTGATCATGAATAAAGGTAAGTTGAAGGTCAAATTTTTTATCATATGTCTCTGTCTAGCAATTTCATTACAACAAATGTATATTCTATATACTTTACATGGGAGGCACATCTGCATCATCAGGATTGAAGAATTGAAGGTCATATCTTCCATTATATGTCTCTACTCAAAGACCTCATCATATATTCGTAAGCTCCAAATGCCTAACTTGTATGATTGAGGCAGGAGGCACTTCTGCATTATCAGAGTTGAAGAGTAGAAAGTCAAATTTTCCATCATATATCTCTATCTATCAACCTTATTGAATATTCATAAGCATCAAATGGCTAACTTGTATGGTTGAGGCAGGAGGCACCTCTGCATTATCAGAGTTGAAGAGTAGAAGGTCAAATTTTCCATCATATATCTCAACTTATCGATTTTATTAAATATCCATAAGTTCCAAATGCCTAACTTGTATGGTTGAGGCAGGAGGCACTTCTGCATTACCAGGGTTGAAGAGTTGAAGGTCAAATTTTCCATCATATCATGTTAACCTAGATACTCAATGTTCATTTTAAGTTTCATGAGAATTGAGTGGGCAGAAGGTAAGTTGTCATAAAATATGTAAAAAGCAGGGGTAGTGATGATGAGTTCCACCCCATAACTTAAATTCTAATCATCAGAGCATACTAATGTCAAGGTAGGAAAGTACCGCAACGAAACTCTCTTTCATATGAAAAAAAGAAAATTAAAATTGGTTAAGAAATACTCGACTTATTCAAGTTTATATGAAATCGGATTTTTCCAATTTTCCGGGAAAACTGGCGGAAATTTTAAAATTTCCTCGAAATGGGACCCCCTGTGAAACTAGCCGCATATAATTTTGTATGAATCATGTCGATCGGTCGCGGCATCGTGAAAAAATCGCCGAACAAACATAAAAAAAAAAATATATATATACGGTCGAATTGAGAAACCTCCTCCTTTTTTGAAGTCGGTTAAAAATGAACTTTTTACAAATGCAAGCGGTAGCGTTGTAATATTAGCAGTGTTTGCCATTTCGTTAAATTTATCAATATTGGCAGTATGGCGATATTGATGTGCTCATAGACTCATAGATTACCTTAAATTTCTCCGATGAACCATACATAGCAGGCAAGCGAGTCGATCTGTTTGAGATTAGATTGACGTGTTTGATTTATTCGACATGGACAATCTCTATCAGAGGTTCTTAAACTTGCGTTAACCGACCACTACAGAATCCATTATTTCATTCTTTCAGTGCCCTTCAAATGTTCAAACAAACATGGTTATTTCTGATCAATCAAACAATAAGATCGAAATTGGTGCAGTGCACTTTTTAAATTTATTATGTTACAAAAAATCTGTCCACCCCAATCCCCAATTCACTGGATTCAATACACTGGATTCTTTACCGTCCCCATCTAGATCCCCTGCGCCCACTTTGAGAAGCAATGATTTACATGTATCTGAACACCCGGAGATTGGCAGTCAGTGTACGTAATAATCAAGAATACTGATAAAATTGAAATGTCTGTTTGCAATTTTATTTTCAGATTCATTGCGTAATTTATGTTGTTTACAAATTCGTGATGTGTTTATTTAAAGCAAAATATTTATTGGTTATCTCACCATGCTGTGTTATTTTGTAATGATTAACGACTAATAAGTGAATAAATATAATTTAAGATTTTTAAGTAACAAATATGGCTGCTGGGCACAAGCCAGGTTTGTTTCAGTTTTAGTTTAGGTCAACGTCCAGCTGTGGGTCATGAAAATGGTTTTAGCAGATGTCAGTGACACCACAGTCGACCCCTTTAGAGCTACCAAGAATTTTGCCATACCTATGAAATGTATACCTGTATCTACGTCTTCTATATATGTATTATAACCATTACAACCAATAAATAGCCCGTTCGTTCCGCGTAATAATAATAAATCATATTTAGATGCGAGATACACACTTTCGCACGGGCCAACTCAATAATTCCTATTACCGTTCCCTGGCAGCGAGCTACCGGATATCTCATTGGTAAATATCTTGCCGGTAATACCGGCGGTAATACCAGGGGGGTTACTACCATCTCTTAAAACAATATTATTTTAATCATACATTGAAACTTCGTACCACGACCTCGTTAAAGTAAGATTGTTTTTATAATATTCAAGAAGCAGTTGTATTATGTCGGTCGAAATTATTCATTCTGTTGTTTTTGTAGGAGATTTTTTCTTTTTAAGGAAAATATGACAATTTCATTTGGTTTTATACAATGGATAAGCGAAAAATGAATGACGGAACACAATCAAGACCGTGGTGCGAAAGAGATGATACTAGTTTCGATGTCGCGTTTCCTATTGTGTAAGGAATCGACAAATTACTCATTCCTTTACATCACCCGGCAGAAATAAAACAATACGGTTTTAAGGAGATCGTGGTACGAAACAAAATAATGTTGACGGAATATTGAAATAAATCTTTCCTGAACTGTAATGGTTTTTAAAAGATGGTGGTAGGCCCCCACAGCTTCTATTTATTAGATTGAGTCGTGAGACCGTAGCGCGGTAGCTGGCGCTTCAATGAAATAAGTAAACGGAATATATCTCGGACACGTTCAAGTGTTTGTTTGTTTCGGTTTTTATCTTTTGTGTATGTTTTATACGGATTCTTTTCGTTCTTTTCTAGCGTTGAATTCTGAAGTGGAGGTTTTTTAGGAATTGAAGTAGCGGAAGTGATTGGAGGCCACTTGAAGAAGCCGTCTTCGCCGCTCATGGACTGCCGCTTTTAACAACAAATATGGATTTAAAACAAATGTTCATGTGGATCATGGACATATGCTGATTCATGATACTTATAGAAAGCCAACTCGGGTAGATTCTTTGTGATAGTAGACTTAACAGTTAACTACAATACGTAATCTTATTTAAATACAACAGTGGTTGATCATAGACGTCTCTTATGACTTCACGGTGGTCTTATATATACTCTGAATTTTCGACAATATGAATCAGTTATTTGGAAACCTTGAATTGTTTGTGTGCTCCTGACCGCCCACAATAAACGATATACCACAATAACATTGTAAAGTTACATAATTCGTATAGGAATGTGTACATAAGCTGTGGTTCCTCGGAGACGATGTATGTGTATTTTTCGAAGCAGACAACTCAACGCAACAGGTGGCACTTGTTGCATTTGGATCTCAACGCCATGTTTTTTATGAGGAACGGACGGTATTGAAGAATAAGGCTACGATCAGACGGACGCTTTAGAGGCGCAGCTTTTAACAAATAATAAAATTTCAGTGTTCGTCTGTGATTTCAATTTATTTGACAACAAAATGTAATGATAGTTTACGAAATATTAACTCGGTTTCAATAATGTTATTTATTATCCTAACACTTATTTAAAGGTTCGCTTTTACTCATATTATTTGACATAGCTGTTTAAAATGGGCACAAAAAGCATTCTTTCAAACCATCCAAAACATTTTGGATTCCTATGAGGGTGCAAAAATCGCGTAATCATTTGAACTCAGATGAATCACATGCCTAATGCCAAATTCTGATTTATAAACAATATCATATGTTAAGAACTTATTAGTTCTTTAGTTTCTCTTACATAATATGCGATTGTGTGATCAGTTAAACGCATGGTATTGTGCGTATGAAACCAGCCTAACAAATAAACATGAAATGCTTTTCGTATTTGATATTTATTTGTTTACAGTTTTTGTACTAGTATTAATTTTGAATAACTGCTGACGAATAAGTGTATATTTTCTTGGACGTTAATGTTTCGTTACATTTGCTGACGTAAACGTAACGTGGTAATAAAATTAATTTATGTTGAAAATGTTTCACATTTTTTCACCAAACTTGTCATTTAAATGTCTGTAGTGATACAAGGTTATAGATTTTCTCAAAGCTTTTTAATATTTTTTTATATTATGATAGGAGTAGCATACGACTATGCACCTAATCCAGAAAGGTCTATACCACCCATTAATTGTTGTTTTACGAAATTTTTGTACGTGTTAACGTCATCCACGAAATTGAATTCTAATGTAGGGCTATAAATATAGAAAGCGTCATACCATTGATATTAGAACCACTATAATAGCAATATAATGTTTTATGTAATATATTCGCACGCAGTATCAACGCTACGTGGACACGCGCCATCAATAACGGCGGGCACTTGTTTGCGATACGTTTACGATTGATTCAATTGCATTTGCAAGCGGCCAGTACATTTACTTAGACTTGCTTATGACTAGAGTTGTAGAGCTGCTTAACTATTTAGGCATTGCTACGTAGACTCGTTGTAAAAGGTTGTAAAGGGTTATTAAAGTTATGTCCCTGTAGTACCGGGACCAGAATAGGGCTACGGTATCCCCTGCCTGTCGTAAGAAGCGACTAAAAGGGGCTTCCGGGGTTGCGGGCGGCAAGAGTGGGAGCACAAACCGTCCAGCAAGCGACCCCTGGAAGGACAGCGGTTTGTGTGGTCGCATATCGCTGTAATCACCAGGGGATGTGAGAGGAGCGTAAATTGCTCCCCCCAGGGCAGAGCCCGATAAAAGGGCATCGCGTTAGGACTCCGGTTGTGTTCCGTTGCGGTTTAGTGCGATATTTATTATTATTAGAGAGAGAGAGAGATATTTATTGAAGTAGAAATAGAAATACTTTATTACTTTTCAAATTAGGTTCATTACAATATAAGTGGCCAGAGCCTCCTTTTAAGCAAAATATGCCTGTGTTAGGATTCTCTGCTCTTCCGCAGGGTTTACATAATACTATATAAAAATAACAAGTTACATATAATTACCAGTATTTCACAAGTACTTAATATGAAAACTGTTAGTACGCTTGCATTTTTGTGAGCAATTCTATAAGTTATTATTAGAGACTTTCATATAAAATTTATAATGTTTACCGTACTAAGACGGATATCGTACCTACGACACTACCTCTACGATCTAAGCTCAACACGTCAAAAGCTCGTCGACTGTAAAAGCAGGTTTTGTGCATCATATCTGCGGTTTATTGCTCTATTACACAATCGTTATTTATAGCGATTGCTTCGCCATAAGAGGTGGAATGCTGTTTTTCCATACAATTAAAGTTCGGTATAGCCGCGCGTTTGTTCAACCCGTGACATTTTATTGAACGTGACAGATGTGTAATGGCCCTTACACATGATCCGTGGTTGGTTGTGCTAATTGTGTTGCAAAGCAAGTGTTGCATTGTTGGCTTGAATGTGTGTAATTGCAGGAATAAACTTTGGGCTTTAACTTTTAGTAGTGTGTAGGCAAGGGTAGTCAGAACTGGTGAAGACTAGCCAAGATTAGTTAAAACTAGTAAAAGATCTATAAATGCATAATTCTAAACAGAATAACATGTAGTTACCTAACTTAGAAGATTTCACACGAGTAACTCTACCTAACAATATTAGCATAATACGAGTATTTATGAAGGCAGTAACGTAAAAAGCTTTACCATCTCGTAGGTAGTAGAGAGAAGTGCCAGTAATGTTGTGACATTAGCTATAATATTTGGACTTATATGCCAAGGCTTTTACGGATGGTGAGTAAAACGCTTTAAACGCGTCGTATTTGATTTAAGGCTTCATTTGTCTAGTGATACGCAATCTGTTTCTGAAAATCTGATCTGCCCTTTATTTGAGACATATTTATGCGTTGGTAACTTTATTATAACCTATAAGCGTAATTTTATAACCTAATATAATCTGTCTACTGTTTATACGTTACGAAATTACAAAGTTGTAAAGGTGTAGTCTTTGGAACAGCTAGTTTAAGATGAGCTTATTCGAAATCGCTTTTTTATGATATAAATAAGGTAGCCGTGATAGCTTAGTAGTTGAAACTCGTCTCTCGATCTGAAGTTCCGAGGGCTTTCGAAGTTATGTGCATTTTAGAAATTAATTATCACTTACTTTAATGGTGAAGGATGTCTTTGTGAAGGAATCCACATGCTTCTTTAAAAAAAGACTGTTCTCATAGGTGTTTGAAATCTACTAATTCGATCGTAAAGCACTCTCTGATGCTTCGCATCATGAGTCGTGCAATTCGCACTTAGCCAACGCAGTGGACTATTAACACCTGTGCCTCTAAAGGAGACCGGTGTCCAGCAGTGGGACGGTAAGGACTGGTAGACGACAAGGAAAACGATTGAAATCAAAATGTTTTTTTACACGTATTTCGTTTAACGTATATGAATGCATAAATATGTTATGTACACCCATTATAAAATCAATAAAATATTATTTGCATAAATTTTAGCAAATTTCAAAAGCAAGAATTATAACTTTAGCTAATTATTGTGATTTAGCTTTCAAGTTTGTAATATAAAATATCCATTAGCTTTATTTATTTGCGATAACAGTAATAAAACGGATATCGTCACATAACTACGATAAGTTGACGGTATATTTTGCAGCTTTAAAATTATTTATCCGATAAATATATGGATATACATTCTCATTGACTTAATAAGAAATTAATGTCGGCCTTAGTATGCATTGAATTGGCCAAAGAAATGTGCGGAGAGAATATGTATTTGTTGTAATATGTAATAATTTAGGAACACAATCGTTAGACTTATTGATCAGATATGTCAAATATTAAAACACATTTATTTGAAATGTCTTAAGAATAAGAAGTCGATAATAAGTCTTTCTTGTATATGTAATTGGGGTTCCGTGACCAACGGGTAAACACCCTTTGGGACCATATAACTAAGCTTCCGTTGTCCATCTATGAAGGATCTATCTCTCTCTCTCTTTTACCATAGTTGATAGTCACTTGAAATGGGCAGGGACTTTTGCTACTATAATCACTACTAATATACATTATTATAACAACAAATTTAATACTAAAAACAAACAAAATTACATATATACTAATTTTTGTGAGTCATTAAAAACATTTGATTGCATTGCAAGTATTGCAACTTTATCAAAGTAAAATAGATGTTATATGTATTCCTAGTGTAGTATTTTGCCATTTTGTAACACATTTATTTGACATCCCAAGTCCATTAGTTAAGTTACTCTTATGCAGTGCCATTGCCGTAAATGCTTTATGACGCCAACAAATCTACTTTTATACCGGGGATGTTCTATACACATTTTTCCTTTTATAGCGGTTCTTTAGTGTTCTTTAATCGATAATACGTGTCGATATCGATTAATTGCTACTATAATTTGTCGATACGATTTATTGCGGCTGTGTAAAAGCGTTGTAAATGTAAATTATACTGCCAAAAGGGTACTTAATTCTATAGGTCTAGGTTATGGCGCCGATGCAGATCCCACCACTATTAACACCGGTGTCATTGTTCGTATAATATTTGCATGGAGATTAGTTGGTAAATTACTTCCCCTTCGATCCGTGATCCTATTATCGTTTGTGTTGGACGTTTTATCGCTAGCTCGGAGCGATGCTGTATTAATGGGTTTTACGTACGTTAGCAATGTTCTCGGTAAATTTTCCGCTAAACATAAACTGGATCCGAAAGTAATAATCCGTACCTCGCCTCCTCTGTATCGTGACTGCGTGTGAATATTATTAATAAACGACGGATTGATTAATATGTTTTATCTATTAGCGTAAGATTGTTACCAAGTTTTATGCTAAGCTAGTATTTCTGCCTAACAGCGGCGATAAGCGCTGCTGTGTGTGAAGGGTTTGGTAAGGAAGAGACACTTATACGAAATGTTCAACCTACTCGTAGTCATCACGGGCAGCGATGACGACCCGCGTGGCGGAGCGGTCACCGTATCTACCGGTCTTACGCGCAGAGGGTCCTGGGTTCGATCCCCGGCCAGACCGATATATAAATGATGAATTCCGGTTTCTGTTTCTGGGTCTGGGTCCATTGCACCCACGATACAGGGAATCCTAGTGTGGGGCTGTGAGTGTAGAAAGCGTGATGCATTTTTGGTGGAGTTCAAGTAACCGTCTTCACCAGACTCTACAACTCTAGGTTATAGAGCGACTAAACACACAGAGGTACTAAAATCCGTTGAGCACCAAATGTCGGAAGACTAGTAGTGTAAGACCAAAGCTTTAACTCACACGTACCACACTACAAATGTTAGTCCCTGCTAATTCGCTGTCGCATCTATTTTATTAGTCTTTGACTACTTTGCGACAAGAGTTTAGTAATATCATGCAACTTTTAATAATAATAATAATAATATTCTTTATTGTACCCAATATAGTAAACAAAATAAAAACATACAATTTAGGACGATACAAAAGGCGGCCTTATCGTTAACACAGCGATTTCTTCCAGGCAACCTTAGGGTGAGGAGTTAAAGAGGGGATGAATTAAAAGAATAGGCAGGGTGCAAATAAATGATAGTTTTAAGACTACTTAATACATAAAAACAAGTGTAAATTTAAATATAACTATAACCAAAATAAAATAATAAACATACTTAATATAGGTATTTATATATAATTATAAACAAATAATAAACAAAAGGGGAAGAAAACAATAGATTAAAACTTTTGTTGGTTAATACGACGTAGTGCAAATATGTACATGGAAGCATTTTTTTGTTGGTTTACATTCGTGTACCTAGAGCCGGCGTTATTAATATTCAGAATCGCGCTTTTGAACTTTTGTAGAGACGGAGGTTTTTTTTTGTTTAAATTGCACATAGTTACAAAATTACACAAATTTGTCAGCGGCAGTCGTACTACAGTTGCACAAAACTCGCGCAATTTTCATTTGTATGCTCCAAATTTGCTGCGTTTCTTTTAAACTGTTTCGCGAAAGTAATACGTTTGTACGCAGTCACCGGTGGCAGGCACGCTTCAACCGCAAGCAGTCTCTAATATTTACAAGCTTTTATTTTACTTTTCTTTTTTAAAATCTTTTCAAATATCTTTCGTTTCAAATATCTTTTCTTTTAAACTGTATCGCGGAGTACGTGTGTGTTAGCGCGCAGTCTCCGGTGGCAGTGGAACTGCAGCCGGTAGCGCGGTCGTGCCGCACGCCCGCATAATGCGCCGTGTTCAGCGGGAAACCTATTTTTTGCTGTTCCAAGAGTGAATTTTAAATCGGACATGTCTCCTCTCTATGGGAGAGTTTCTCGCGCCTCCTAGCTGTGCCTCGGCCTTACTATGAATATTTAGTGTGTGGTGTGCCGTAAAATTCTGTGACACTTTTTTGATACAGATTCTTTAAAGGTATTTATTTACAACAACGAAATCTATCTAACAAACCTCAAGCACTAACTGACAGAGAATACATTTTAAAACGGAAGTAACCATGAACCTTTTTGCACTGGAGTTTGTCATACATATTATGAAGATGAATACTAGGATTTCAAAAATGAATTCCTAGTGTCCATCTTAGGCATATGTCTCCATATGCGGCAATATTTCTGTAAGTATACGTAAGTGAGCTAATAAGAAATTTTCAAACCCTTTTAGATGTCTGAGTTTTGATAAATTTTACTATTCGACATGTCATATTACAGCATTCGTTCCATGTTATGGTCATTCCCTAATTTCCCCGTTACACTTATTTAGTTCCTGTTACTTATATTTCGAAGTCTATGAATAAACATTGATCATTGCATTTGTACGTCACAGAAATAATCTCATTGTATCATTTATTTGGCAGATAAACGTCGTGCCAATAAATCTTCGTCTGCATTTGCTTATACGATCTTGAGATCACGTCAATTGTTTTTTGGTTCCTTTCAGTTCTTTGTAAATTGTTTACTGATTCTCTGGAAACCCGGATTTGATACTTTTAGTTTGCCAGTGCTTGTAACATCTACAAACAAAAAAATGATACGCTCTATCCTAATAAGGCGATTATGTCTAACCTTGCGATGTTACATGCGTATTGCAAATTTATTTAGTCTTAAGAGATTTTTCATAATGTTTTCAAAGAAGTTCAAGATCAATAACGTTAATTCCAATGATCGTTCAATTCGACATGGTAAAGACTGTATTGTGGATTTTATGGATAGGAAAATTCCTTTAATTAAACGTAAACGTTACTGAGATAGCGTTAAGAGAACAAACAGTAGGGGTTTTGCATTCAGTTGCATGTAACGGTAGCCGCCAGTATAATCGTTTGATGCGGTTTCGCTTCGGAAATTGAGAGGTTGCGCAGTCGTGACATCTGTGAGCTTCTTTACTGTACTTGTTTAAAACACAAATGCTCGTTACTCAATTCTTATGATCTAGGCAATAAGGTGAGAATTGTTCGGAGCGGAACTCCTTGCGAGACGCCCTATGTATTCTAGCTCACGTGTGTTCGTGTATTGACAGGTACATTGTTTGATTTTCCGATCCCTTGGAATATAAGCTGTATTGTTCCACGGCAAGTGAGGTTGGATGAAAGTTGCCGTGATTTATCTTTTGTTTTAGAAAGTCTGTTTGCTTTTCTGGTGTTTGAGGTGCACTTAATAATGCTTCGCGTGTTTTGATAGCTTGTTGTGGTTTGAGTTCTGTTAGTTCTTCAGTACCTTGAACAGTTTTGTGCTGTATATTTTGATGTACATTGGTTTGAATAGAAATATTTTTAAGCTATTTAAGAATCGATTATTATAACAGCGTCTTATATTACTAATTCAGCATTTGATGTTTGTAATTTACTTTTTCCTATCTACAAAACCTATATGCATGGTATAAATACATTTAGGATAATGATTCATTTTAGTTTTTTTTGTTTTATTGAAATCACGATTTACGTCATTTTCCAAATTTGACTGACAAATCTTTAACAATGAGCTCAATAAAGATCACTTTGAATTGTATATACTTCTTTAGTTAGATACACACCATTAGGTACACCCATCTGATTCCAGCACCACGAGCCAAAAGATCAAAGATCGTTCACCGCTCCAAAAACAATATATTTCTACTACCGCTGGCATTGTAAACGAATATTATTTATTCGCCGCTCTTGCTCTCGCGTTACGAACACCGCCCTACCACACCCCCTGAATCTGGGGCTTATCTGCATCCTACGATGTAATATAATGTATGTTTGTCTATGATTTCGAACTGCATTTTACTTAGTCCATATGCTTTACTTACATATGCCTATTTACAAAATACCAGCAGTCAAAAACGCGTTGTAGAGCTCCGACTGCCCGTAAGCTTTTTAGGCCTCTCTGATTTGAGAGGCTGAAATATTATTTGATATTTTTTACAATAAAATGAAGACACTATTTTTGACAGACCTACTGTCATATATTTTTTCCTTTTTAATATGAATATGGTATCAAAAAGAAAAACATAAAAGTTATTCCGTTATCTCCCGCCAACATCGCCGACACCAGTTTTCAATATTGTTTCGATTTTGGCTATACTTAGAGCATTATAATAACAAATTCATTTACCGTAAATCCACTAAATAATCTTAAACAGATTAACCGTAAACATCTTATAAACAATTTCATCAGGACTAGTCTAAAGTTTTACGAAGTTATCCAATGTCGAATTATTATTAATGTTGTTACGGTTAAGTTTACTTAATCTACTCCAGAGTGGTCAAGGGGGACGGGAGTTGGGAATGGAAGTGGAACAAATGGAGCGGTCACGGATTATACCAAATTTGACGACCTTTGGATACTTAGAGTCGGTCTAAACTTTAAACTCTATACTAAGACGAAGTTTGTAAGACGTAAGTGTCGGTGCCTTTTGTATGAAGAAGGCGTTTTTGAAATTTAGAAATGTAAAAAAACCTCAAATTTCATTACTTTATATTTTGTCGTATAGTTAAAATTAGAGGCTATTTAAAAATTTCGGAGTAAAATATTTTGACAAGTCTTTTGACGATAAGAATATTGGTTTAATTATTAAGTTATTTACTTACAACAGTATTGAAACAACTGTCTTTAGTCTACTATAATCTAGTACTTTTTGTATCACCATTGTTGCTTTATTGTTAAATTATAGAAATGGTTAGTTTCGCTTTCACGAAGATAATTAATATCAATCAAATCAAATCAAATCAAATCATTTATTTGCAAGAACATAGTATTTTACAAGGATCTTAAATTTATAACAATTATCTTATGTTCTACCACATTGGGCGTGCAAAATTTATATATCTTGTTCATTATTACATGGAAAGTCAAATATATGTCATACAGGAATCGTCAAAATTAAAATTACATAATTAAAGAGATGTCATCAAATAAAACATTATTACATTATTAATATTATGGTTATAAGGTTTTGCTGCTGTTTTATTTCAATACCAACCAATATAGTATTTCTCTAATTGAACTTTCTGTTTACTGTTGATGTAAAATCAGAATTATCAAGTGAGTTAAGTTTAGATCGTGACATCCTCTATTCTTGCGACATATCTTGCCGCTCCGTATTGCTCGACTCGTAATGATAATAAGGTTACGTCTAATTTAAACGCGATAGCGGATACCGATACTTATAATATTCTTATCTTACAGCTATGATAATATCTCAATTTGAAAGTTCAACATTTTCTATAATAATGGAATACATTTTTGCAGGGACGTGAATAATTACGAGTAGCTATTACCTTTTAGCACATCGACTCCAATTTCAGAAATATTCGTATTTCAAGATCTAAAATTATAACCTCTTTACGTTTACTAATAACTGTGTAAGTTCGTAAATATTAGTGTCCTGCCCTTAGCCCTTGCTTATCTTTACTTGCTGAGACTACTCACTATTGATGAATTCATAGCCATTCTTCACACTTCAGCGTAGGTATTTTATACCTTAATCAAACTTACTTTCTAATTCTACAGTTCCTCCAAGCAGCTCCTCGTTCCCAAAGCAGCTTTCGCCCACGTTTTGCGGCGCGCGCCCGAGATCGCGCGGGCGGTCCGACTGCTAATCGGTTTAAGTAATGTTCATTAATTAACGTCTCGCCCGTCGGATTACTGGTCCCCGGGCCCTGTCCACTCTCAACAACAACATTTTGTCAACCCGCATGCACACCGAACACTGCTTGCTCAGCTATGAACATTAATCGTAATTACGCTGATAAAGCGTTTTCTTATTCATCGTCCTCCGCCGTCTTGTTCTATGTAAATCAGCTGACTATCTACTTAGAATCTCTTACATCTATTCAGTTAAGTTTAGGCTGTTCGG
This sequence comes from Epargyreus clarus clarus, assembly GCA_014595695.2. NCBI lineage: Eukaryota > Metazoa > Arthropoda > Insecta > Lepidoptera > Hesperiidae > Epargyreus > Epargyreus clarus. The sequence continues at coordinate 2,731,268 of JACTTY020000049.1, read as the reverse complement.
ATATACTGCGACATACTTATCGTGATGTAAAGTTTAGGTGTTAGCATTCGTTGCAATTATTTTCGATATTATGTATGTATGTTACAAATAAAGTGAGATGCATCATTTTATTCAGTCCTCGCTTTTGTAAACTCCTTTCTGACCTCATATAATTGGAATATAAGCTCAAGGTAAATTATTTTTATGTTATTAAAATATACTGATACTGTATTATACGCCTTGTTTGATCGGATACTGTTTGTATCTTACAAGCTGATACCTTCGCTACCACAACATTTAATTTCTTTTTTTAAATTTTCTTTAATTTATTTTTATATTATTCCATAATGATTGATAAATTTTCAAAACTTACATAGGTGGTCCATTTACAAATTGGACGTTGGATTTGTGATCGTTTCCCTTGCATCCATCTTAGGCTAAACTGAGGCTTTGTTCAGGAACAACGAAATATTACAGGGATTCCGATACTACCCGAGATTGCTTGTGATCCATCGCAGTTTTCATTTATTCGTCGACTTGGGAAGGGTTCGGAAACAATCAAGCAAGATACATCCCTTGCGGAGCCCAATCAGTTGGAACAAATGGCGGCAATTTATCCACACCGGCCATTCAAGAGCCATCCCGAGATAATGTTTTTTAAAAACGAGATGCAAAGGAGAAATCTCCATGAATGATGGAGGACTAAAATATATATCGAATCATACCTATATAATATAATGGAACGATAAAAGAACTAAAAAAAGTGTGAAAATAAGAAAAAAAGTACCTTATATAGAATTGGAAGAAAATGCTGCTTACAAAAATTACACATGATTTACAATGACTGACGCAATAGCAAGAAAATGATAAAATACCTATAAACTTTAAATTATCATGAGCAGCATTTGTTAAGCTTGATAATGCTAGTGTGACGTAAATGTGTCTCTAGCACCACAATATTAATGAGGTATCCACAATTTCCTCTTCAAAACAATTTTATCTCAAGCAGTTCATAAACATGGTCGTTATAACAATCTCACGTTACACGTAACAATGCGGGCGATATTTTAAACAGTTTTTGCAATATTTCTCCGGGGCCGGTCCATTTGTTACCGGCGTGCCGCGTCTACGATTTATTTACTGGCAACATTATATCGTCCCTTCAAAGTGACTAGCGTCCTATTATAACCCCGCACACACACGTTGCTGTGGTATTGAATATCTGTAAGTGGCTGGTTTGGTTACAAAATATGCATGGCTTGCAAAAATACGAAAACTGCTAATCACCACTCCTTCACACTAAAAAATACTAAAAATAATAGATTATAACAACGTTGTAAAGCTGCAGTATTCTGTATGAAGCTTGTAGTAACTTAGAATATCTAATGTCATGAGACCTATTTTTACTCCGCAGGAACAAAATTGTATCTATGATTGACCTCAGGTATGACTCTTGTAGTATTAGGTCCGTGGGCAGCAGCGACAACATCAGTGATGGGTGATGATCTACTTTGCTATTTTTTTGCTTAAAAAATTATTATGACATTTTTGAAAATATGAATTTTGAATTACATGATGTTTCTACCAACAAATTTAAATATTTTCCAACTGTCCAATTTCTGCCTATATACTTTCAAAGTATCCATTAGAAGATGCATCCGCTTGTTAATGGCTCCGGTACGGCTTATTCATATTTTACGCCCGTGTACAGATTGTGTGCAATAATTGGACATGCGTCAAGCGTGTCGCGCTAATGTGGCCATAAGTCAGCCTCGCACAGTGGTCCGAAGATCAACGTGAATATGCATAGGGTGGGGTGTATTGTTGTTTGTTTTGTAAGGTATTTTTAGTTGTAAAATACAACAAAGTGTAAATATGTAAGTTTTCAACAAAATCTTATAATGGTTTGAAATAAATTTGGTGATTAAGTAACATCTTAATATATTTATTTTTGTACATTATTTAAAATGTAATGAATCGTAAATAGAGGGCTAAGTATAGAGGGTAAGGGAAAGTAAATAGAGGATACATAGATATCCTCCAGCTAAAGAAAAATATAGACGTCGTATTTGGATCGGTTTATTTAACGAATTGTTTGTACCTATATTTTCTTTAATTTGTGTAGCAAATCAAATGATGACTTTAAATGTCTTACACGTAAATACTTCTATGTACATTTTTGCTTATTATAAGTGATTTCTGTTTTAAGGTTTGTATCACTGATCTGCACACTGTGCGGTCTCTCAAGGCGCGTGTCATCGTGCCAATCCAGACAATAGCGCGCGAGTGACGTCACGGTGCGGAAGATGGATGGCGCGCGTTATGAGCTAGAAGCTTCTACCAATTAGCTCCAGTTGATTTACCACGTCAGTTCTGACATCTGCACTAGACTGCCCTTAGTGCTCGTCAACTCAAGTAATTACTGTGACTAGAGACGCGTTCTTAATATACAATAGTCTTATGTTTTTAGAAACAAATCAAGTGTTTTTCTTTAATAAGACTTAAACCACTAGCACACGAGTAAAAAACGAATTCCTTTTATTTACTCATGCACCACTAGTTAGTACAGTGTGCGGTCTCAAGGCGCGTGTCATCGTGCCAATCCGGACAATAGCGCGCGAGTGACGCCGCGGTGCGGAAGATGGATGGCGCGCGTTATGAGCTAGAAGCTTCTGCGAATTAGCTCCAGTTGATTTAACACGTCAGCTCTGACATCTGCACTAGCCTGGCCTTAATGCTCGTCATCTCATGTAATTACTGTGACTTTTAGACGCGTTCATAATATACAATAGTCTTATGTGTTTAGAAATAAATCAAGTGTTTTAATAAGATTTAAACCAGCACACGCGTAAAAAATGAATTCCTTTTATCTATCTAAATATATATAACTCAAAGGTGACTGACTGACATAGTGATCTATCAACGCACAGCCCAAACCACTGGACGGATCGGGCTGAAATTTGGCATGCAGGTAGATGTTATGACGTGGGCATCCGCTAAGAGAGGATTTTGATCAATTCTACCCCCAAGGGGATAAAATAGGGGATGAAAATATTACTTCGTAACGCGAGCGAAGCCGCGGGCAAAAGCTCGTTTACTCATGTGCCACTAGTTAGTACAATGTGCGGTCTCAAGGCGCGTGTCATCGTGCCAATCCGGACAATAGGGCGCGAGTGACGCCGCGGTGCGGAAGATGGATGGCGCGCGTTATGAGCTAGAAGCTTCTGCGAATTAGCTCCAGTTGATTTACCACGTCAGCTCTGACATCTGCACTAGACTGCCCTTAGTGCTCGTCAACTCAAGTAATTACTATAACTAAGTAAAATGGATAATGCAGTTTCATCTTATATAAAAATTCTCGTGTCACAATGTTAATTACCGTACTCCTCCGAAACGGCTTTACCGATTTTCAACAAATTTTAAATGCATATTCAGTAGTTCTGTGAATCTGCTACTATCTATATTTCATACCCCTAAGTGATAAGAGTTGTTCGTTATTTCATCAAATACGATAGGTATTTGAGATGTGTCATCCTTGTATAACACAGAATATGTATAATATAACGGTGGACGCTATAACAATACATACTAAAAATAAGAAAAGCTCGAAACAACTAGAGGTTGCCATGCAAGAAACCGTATTTTTCATTTTATTTATTAAGATGAAATATTCACAATGTATTTACTTCTGCGGTTGCTTTGATAACAAATACTAAAAATTAAAAATAAACGAAATTTTGACGGTACGGAACCCATGTGCATTTGCGACACGCACTTGGCCAATTTTTTGTGTATTTGTCAGTCAATAATGCATGTTGAAAATGAATCAGAAGTATATAAAAATCCGGTATTTGTATGAAAATCTTTATTGAGTCAAGACATATCAATTCTATCAAGGATCTAATTTATCATTATCATACACGCACGCTTCGTCTTGTCTCACTCACGCCCACTCGTATTTGATTAGGAGCGGGCTAATGAGATTAATAACCGCGGAGGGACGGACGGACCTCAGTAGTCTCTTCTATGTAGTAATAGAACTAATAGCAACTCAACTTGTCGATTGTCGACAAACGAAGATCTTATTTCCGAACAAATGGTTAAAAATAGTAGTTTCTAGGGTTCCGTACCCAAAGGGTAAAAACGGAACCCTAATAGACTTCGCTGTCTGTCTGTCTGTCAGAGGGCTCTATCTCTGTAATAGATACTTGAAATTTTTACAGAGGATGCATAAGTGGCCGTTATACCAATAAATAATAAAAATAAAATAAAGTTGAATGAATATTAAAGGGGGTCTCCATACAATAAACCGGTATTTCTTAGGAAGACTTGACATTTTTACAATCCGTTTACTACTATAACTGCTATTATAATAAATAGAAATAATTTAACAATTATTTTAATTATATTATATGTTGTTTACGTACCAATCATCATCAATTCATCACCCCAACGCCATATTTTGTTGTTTCATACAATTAAATATCGTTGAAAATAAAATGAATAAAAAATATGTAAATAATAATGAATATTTGGTGGCAATTGCTGGTACGAAAACCTCCATACATGTGCAGGGTTGACTCGTACTTGGCGAATTGTTTTAAAACAACTCGCGTTAAGTACCTATTCCACATTCTAAGCACGAGGGTTATTATGCCCTGTGCTAAACAAAAATAATGGTAAGTAGTCACTGTCGCCTTTATAGGGACATCTGTAATCGACTTCGAAATGGATTCGCTCGGTACTTATACAAGCTACAACGTAACATCGTTAGCGTGAGTCAGGAATACGTACAACGCCATCTAGTTTGTGTTGTGAACAACAAATTGATTTGATTTGAAACTATATTATCTTCTATAGCTGACGTACGCTCATGGTTTCTTGTTACACCTATACCGTTGTGGTGTTCTGCTTTGAATGTAATAATTATTATTGGTAGACTGTAATAATTATTAATTATACTCTGGACGTCCTGGATTCAGATTTTTCAAAATCATCTGTGATTATTTTACAATCTTCATTTATCAAGCAAAAAATGAAGAACCCAAACAGGCAGCAATTACTACGAAAAGTTTTGAAGGATATTTTTGTAAATAAAACTGGCCAAGTGCGAGACGAACTTGCCACGGAGGGTTCCCTACTACATTTCTTTTTTTTATATTTAACCTAACAATAAGGCAGGCGGGTTACCTGATGGAAAGCAGTCACCGTTGCCTATGGACATTTGCAAGACCAGAAGAGTCACCACCATATTTTTTTTATTTTGTTTTTTATTTTTACGTTCACAATGATTTGAAACGTTCATTGCGTATAGGCAAACTGTAGCATAGACGGTCTCATTCTGAGTGATATTACCGGTTGATGACGTAGTGTCATTCAATTCAGTATGGCTTACACCTACTTGTGCTTGATTAACAGCGTCCTAATGAGATTAATAAACGTTAGTTCCTTGATGAACGACCGCGTGTAATTTCACATGCGACCGTAATATTTAATAGGTTAAATTGCTTGTATTTCCTTTAACAACAGTGATAGCCTAGTGGTTAAGAAACTCTGCCTCTTATTCGAGGGGTCCGAGGTTCAAATCCCAGGCACGCACCTCTTAGTTTTCAAAATTATGTGCATATTAAAAATTAATTATCACTTACTTAAAGAAAAACATCGTGACTGTTTTCAAAGGTATAAAAAGTCTACCAAGTCGCACTTGGCCAGCGCGGTAAACTATGGCCTAATCCTTCTCATTCTGAAAGGAGACCTGTGCCCAGCAGTAGGACAGTAATGGGTTGATGATGATGATGATTTCCTTTAACGTAAACGAGTTATTTTATGTTAGGTAGTTTATCATCAACCCATTACTGTCCCATAGTCTCATAGAATGGGACATAGGGACCAAAGTCGTGCCCGCTGGTCAAATGTGGAATGGTACTCGTAGATTTAATTTCCATTTAAAACATTAAGAAGAACTTAAAATCCTGTAGGTTTACTTACGACGGTTATTGTTTAAGAACGCGATAAATTATTTTAATACGACTATAATTTTAGTTGCTTGCCTATTATTTCAATCCTATATATGCCCACCAATGAATTGAATGAATTCTTTTACGTACTAGGTCAGAATTGGCATTGCTTTTTATATTTACTCGTACCTACTAAAAAATTTAGGTGAAACTAGATTAAACAAGCGGTTTTCTAAACTTTTAGTATCTATTGTTATGTGATACAAAAGTCTTACCTATTAAGGCCCCTTTCTAGCTATTTTTCAATATAATATATGGCATTTGCCAAATGCTTTATAAGTACGTTTTATGGGAAACCAGTTCAGTAGTTACCAGGGCCTCATAAATATAGCATAGCAGACGGAGCGCCATCGCCGCTTGACAAACGATCGGCTGTAATTTCACACGAGACATGACCGTAATAACGCTATCTAACACCGGCCTTCATGAACATCAATCTAGCGGTATTAATTATTTTCAGGTTTATACGCTTTTCATATTAATTCCCTAGATGGGGAGTTATCGTGGTTTGCGATGTATCGTATTTAGTTAATAACTAGTTTTTGCCCGCGGCTTCGTCCGCGTTTAAAAGAAAATAATATGACATACTAACAAACATAAAACTGAAAATTCGTACCTTCATTGGAATGGCAGTGGTGCCATCTGGCGAAAATTGGTCGTACCAACTCTGAAACCTTCGTGGGCTCATGGACAACAACTTTGCTAAAGATCATCACTTGATCAAATGCATAGTTTACGATTCAATTCTCACTGATATCGATTAAAATAATCGATTTTTTGGTCCAAAAGATTGATTCTCCGATTAATCGATCTTAGAACGCCATCCCTACTTCCAGTGGGATTTCCGGGATAAAAACTATCCTATGTCCTTTCTCGGGTCTATCTTTGTACAAAATTTCATTAAAATCGGTTCAGTGGTTTAGGCATGAAGAAGAGACAACCAGACAGACAGACAGAGTTACTTTCGGATTTATAATATTAGTAAGGATTATTTTGTCTACTTAAGAAACTTAACATGCCTTTTTGAAGGATAGTGTAGAGGGGTGAGGCGTAAACTAGATGTTTTGTACAAAAATTTCTTACAAATGTAGATGAGATCTAAGAAAATTTTGAAATTATATCTCCTAAGACGTTGAGAATGAAAGTACTTTATAAATTACATTGCAAATTGTGTGCATGAATAAGTAAATTAACAGTAAAATAGGAATACATTCAATACAAGTTTATAGTAGCAATTTAGCCGGGCTGATGATAATTTATTTGTGTGTTGCAAGCAGAAATGCCGATTATATTGCAAGCATGCAAAATAACCAATTTGCTATTAATTGGATGCGAAAAATACGTACGGCACGGCGTATGCATATCTACCTTAATTTAATCAACACGAATTTAGTCATAAAGTTTAGTATACCCATAAATAATCTTCTAAAACTATTCATATTAGTTCGTAACCAAGTACTAATAAATTGTATTTTTTTTATTTAAAAAGTAGGTTATAAAGGACAATGCCCATGAAAGTATGGACCGCCGTCCAGAGTTGCATCAAATTGAAACTTGTTGTGGACGATGTATAATTAAGCAAATACTACTACCAATACTTATATTTTAGATCAGCACCCGGGTTCTGAAGTTATTTACCGAAATGTTACATAACCTCAAAATCGAAAATATCCGACGATAGATTGATGGTCGGTTTTAACTGATAGTAGGTACCTATAATGTAGTTCGATTAACATATATCCATTTACTTTTAAAGGTAGTAGGTAAAAAAACCTAAAATAATCCTAAAAACCTAAAATAATGAATTCCGAGTATAAAATATCGCCATTTTAATTTTTAAGAACAACAATCAACATTTCATCTTATTTTATCTTAAATGGAACCCCCTTGTTCAAAGAAACCAATCTGATCAACAAACAATGTAAAAAAATCAAAAAATAATTTTAATATTACTTTCATTTTGATGCACGAGAAAAATCATTAGTCAAAACACTAATAGATCTTATTGAATTCCGAGTATAAAATTCCGCCATTTTAATTTTTAAGAACAACAATCAACATTTCGTCTTATTTTATTTTAAATGGAATCCCCTGTTCAAAGAAACTATTCTGATCGACAAATTATGTTAAAAAAATCAAAAAATAATTTTAATATTACTTTCATTTTGACGCATGAGAAAAATCAGTACCAAGAATGGGCATTCTCCTTTATAATTATTCTAGTTTTTCATCTTAAACTACTATTTCGTTTACATCTTACACGCTAGGTATCCCATCATTCTGCTGTGGCATCTAGTTACCTATACGGTTAGAAATATTGCGCGATTTCGTTGCCATCAAAACACCGTGGAATGAGATGGTCACTGGCGCGGCGGCCGATAAATCTGCCGCACTTAGCCGGCAACCGGTAAATAACTATGGGATTTCCGCGTGCGAGCGCGATGCGCCTGCGCATAAATCTGTGCCCGCATTGTGATATTGTGTTGCCATTACCCGGCTCCGGGAACCGAGTACATAAATACACGCATGGACTAGCGCTAAGCCGCCGTGTCGTCTGTTGCTGACTCCTGACGCGGCTTGAAGACTATATTATGATGATATATGATGAGTAGACAAAGTAGGCTTTAGGAATTCATTCACTATAAATATATGAAATGTGTAGTAATTATAAAAGAAACCGGTTTTGAAAAATACATTTAAAAAACTGATATGTGATAAATTGATAATATGTATAATTAATCTTTAAATGCACATATACACGTACATCCGAAGAAAATAATATCCCATCAAAAATACTTGTCTTAATAAGTGCCAAATTTGTAAGTTAAAATATTAGGGAGTGAAGAGCTTTAAAGGAAGCTTGATCTGAACATAAGTTAAGCAGTGTACTGAGAAAGACTAAAAAAATTCTTAGAAAAATCAGAAGTGTTGTATTCGAAGTGCCCAGCGTCTGCGTAGTTATATATAACGACTCTATTATAACGATTACATACGACCATCATCTGGGTCAGAAGTACATAGAAACATAGTGCAGATAGTCGTGGAAGTAAATCCGCTGTATATCTTCGTCTGTCTACTCTGTACGGTGCTTGTCGCATCTCACGAGTCGCCTTGCGTACAGTCGTGATCTGTTATTTATTTAATTTACTTGCGTTTGGATGTATGCGAACGTTGTTTTACTAGCAACAAATGTGTATGTATGTGATTTGTGCAATTTCTCATCCTGTAACTATCTTTCTGCGTAATTATAAGTTAAGAAAGACGGGTTCGTTTATTTGTACGATAGTTGATTTGATTGGATATTTGTCTTTTCTCATATACGATTAATGATTCTGTTTACGGAAATAATTAAATATACGATGGAATAAATGACACTGTAATCCTGTCCTACGTATCTCATTGCGTTAGTACAAAACAAAGTTTCTAATATTATATCTATTTCGAACTAACTGACCCGCAAACTTTGTACCGCCCCAGAATCTATTTATGAAATATATTTACTAGAATCTATTTATGAAATATATTTATTTACAAATTATTCTAAACTAATATTAGCCAAATTGGTCCAGCCTTTCTCGAGTTTTAGCGAGACTGACTAAGATTATTAGCTTGTGTTTGTTTTTTCTTGCTTCTATTGTTGCTTGCATCTTTTCTGTTATTACAGGAATAGTGAGCGTACAAACTTAATATTTTATGTTTATTAATTATTTATATCTCTTGATAAATTTATTTGTAGATATTTTTGCTCGTTTATACTTCTATAGGTTTGTAGTTTTTGAAACGGCTAGATCATCATTCGCCCCTATTTCTGTCGAACGTTCTCGGAATAAGATTTAAGTTTACGCCAATTGCGAACTTACAAGACGTGGTACGAGATTATCGATAATAATGGTAATTTTGATTCCGACACCCGCCGGTGCCAGCCCTATTAGGATGAACAAAAGGTCGTCGTGATGACAGAATGGGATTGCCCACTTTATTATGTGCCGGCTTCCCCGCGCGGCGTTGTCTGCGTTACCAAAGTGCAATTTAAACTGAGAATTTTGTTCGAGAAGGGACCAGACCTTGCGTTACACATAAAAAGTTTATTTTTGATTCAAGCTCAAATTAAAGTCACTTTAGGGTTTTCAAGGTAAACTCGTATAAACAGACAAAAAACAGATTGTTTATCTGTGTTGATATAATGTGAAGAAAAGCATTTCATAGACAAACTTACATTCTTTGTATGTCGTAAATGCAGTTAGATGTGTGAAATTATTATGGGGTAAAGTTATTATCGGGTAATATAAATAGTTATATGGTGTAATGTAAATAGTGTGTGTGGAAATTAACATTTGCGAAAAAGCAAAATAAAAATGTACCAATTATTCTGTAAGGGCCACGTATCGTATGTCTCAGGATAAAACAAAGATCAAAAGCATACCTTAAAAGATAGTAAAGGCTATAACGAGACACTTTGGGGCATTTGTGTCGAAACAGTTGATAAGATTGGAGCTCGCGCCTATTCAGTTACGGGTCGTGGCGCGAGATGATCGATAATAATGGTAATTTCGCGGCCGACACGTGTACCGTCCGCCTTAGATCGCGATTGAACGTCCACCCTATTAGGAATTAGGACGTGCTAAAACCGTTCACGACAGAAAGGAATAGCTGCTTTGCTTTTATTCAAACCCGTGATAACCTTACCCTTTAGTATGCAAACTAGCATCCCAATTAAACATATGGCAAGATGAAATCAGCCGATCTACGAGAATTGTAGCTGTTTGTTTAGATTAATTTTAAATGGCGGCACGATATTATTGTTTAAATAATTACTCTAAGCCATTATTGTAAATTACGTGTATAAGAATTTCCTGGAATTATCTTTTAGGTCTCTACGATCAATATACAAATTAAAAGTAAACTTTTAACTTAAAAGTAATTTTTGTTCTGTTCTTGAAGGTTTTTAAAAACATTAAGTTTCTGACCGATAAAGAGGACATTCTGTCATCGTGGTCGCCTTCAGTACGTAATAGGGCGGGCGTGCGATCGCGATCGCGGGCGGACGGTACACGTGTCGGCCGCGGAATTACCATTATTATCGATCATCTCGCGCCGCGCTCCACTCGAATAGGCGCGGGCCCGTCTTATCCGAGTTTCGACGCGAGGGCCCCATCTTGTCTCGTTACAGTCGTTACGGCCATCTCGCTGTGATCGCGCTTAGATGTTTGTTTATTTTGTCCTTCCTTACCTAATGTTGGCTTGAGTTTGTTTTTGTGCGAGGAAAAGCTACCTGCTATATTTTATTAAATAATAACAAAGTGAAAGAAATTTACAGTAGTATTCACGGTTGTATGTATTTTCCCAAACGTTTCGTTTTATCAAAAGGAAGTTAATGCAATGAATATGTTAATATTTGTACTTTATTTAAAACATAAATGTAATAAGAATACTATCTCTTATGAAGGGACACCAAAACGATGAATATTAAGAGCAAGAGAATTCCAATAGCGTGTATCGAAAAAGCAAAGTAATCAACGTGTTCATATGACCGTGGCAAACAGAGAATTTATCCGACCACTTGTTACATGGCCTACCTCAACATTCTGGCGTTCGCGAGCCCACTAATTTCCGTTTAATCTTACGAGTCGAGAGCCTCGTTCCTTCCAACTATAGCCCATACTTATGGCACACGTTTAGTGCACGGAAAATTGAAATGTAATTGCGATTCACGAGAAATGCTTAAACGTTCATTCTTTTGTGATTATGTATGTTGTTTTAAACTTCAGTGACGTAACGATCACTGATAATCCTTTTACAATTTTTTTATTAACTTGCAATTTTATTGCACGTGTCAAACTTTACAACAATATTTGTAACGACAACAACACTGTCGTTCACTGCATCAATCATTTTAACTCGGTAAACAGTACTATATTTAGTCTGGTACATAATAAGGAAGGTTTTTATATTCATTAAATTGGATTAAATTTGTCGTATCTTATAAAATTAAACTACTAATATGACAGAAGAGAAAAGCAGGACTAATATCGACACCATTGTTGCCATTGTATCGTCTTCGGCGCTCGGGGCGATTATTGCATATTAACTGGACCTCGAATTACATTCGCAATTCATATTTTTACACGTTTTTGCTTCGCCCCCGACTTCACCTGCTCTTAAGTTGCATTTTTGCATCTTGTTAAAATATGACAGATGTACTATATGCTACATTTTATTATTTAGTGTACTCAATTATTGTATTGAGGACAAAATATTATGTGATATCGGTAATACTAAACAAGACAAAATTTTACATTGCGATAGTACCCCATATATTGGCTTAGAAAGTAATCGCTTAGCTAAGCATCAAGTCTAAGCCATGAAAATAAAGCCAAAGTACAGACAGATGGAATAATTTTCTTATTAAGACTTAAGTGTGGATTATTTTACCAGTGCGTTTGGAGGTGACAGGTATATCGATGTTCATGATTAATGGAGCAGATTTGTGGCACCACTCGGCTCGTTCGGGACAAATTATTGAGACCGCTTTGTTACTTTGTCAGTGCTGCTAATTTTATTTAGTGCCCGTGAAATTGGATGCTATTTATGTTTTGTTCGTACCAGCATCTTCAGCAATAATTCGCTTTGTAATTCTCAATAACATTTATGTCCTAGCTTCGTATGTTATGTCTTTTCGAAGCTGGCTTTATAATAGAATTTTACGAAGAACCATAGAAATGAGGAATTATGTATTATCCATCAAAGCTGTCTGTTGCTTCTCGTTGGGTTTGTATGCAAAGCTTGCTTTAGGCGTCTGTCCGTCAAAATGATGCTAATTTTATTTAATGTAGTAGCAAATGGGTATGTGTATTGTATGACATTAAATGGTAATTATGGCAGCTATTGGACAAGGGGTAAGTAATAGCCAATAACTTATGTAAAGTCCAATTCGATTAGCGCCAACCGTGCTGATGACATGAAGGTTTTGTCTTGTGACTATATGGAAGTGACTCTTTAGGGCCTTCTCAGGTTTATCGAATACTTCAAGAGCTATCTTGAACCGGTTAGGAAAAGAAAGTGCAAACGATCTCATTCTCATGAAATGCACGGACAACGTAACGTTAAACGTAACGTGTAAATGACGTTAAGACTCTATATATACTCGATATATCGAGTATGTCATGGATATCAAAACCTTTTTTGAAGAGCTCCAACCCATAACGTGTAGGGATACCTTTATAGCACTCAGTCGATGTTTGCGGAAAGACATTCGCGGATATCATCGCAGTAAAATAGTGAGAAGATCATCTTGTACCATAACGACGTTTCGCTTTTATCCTTATCTGCGAATGTCCACTATGTTTAGTATATTTACGGTAACGAAATTCGATGCCATCATCGATTTCCGTGTTATCTATTCAATTTGAATATCAAAGGATCGTTGCTCATAGTTGATGCATTTTCTCGCTGTTATCGTGTCTCTGATTTTAGATAAGATCCGAGTTTGCAGAAATAACTCTATTGTAGCTAACTTATGACGTCATTGGTAACCCATTTATATTATTCATTTAAAGGAAAGCGTCCATGTTTTGTGTTTCTGTTAACTATTTCAGACATTTTATTTTGAAGATATATTTTGTTTTCTAATTAATTCTTTTACGTTACGATGTTTAGAGTATCGTGTTTCTTTAATTTGGAATATCATTGCGGAGGATCACCGTTTTGAAAGAAATGAAATATTCTCGTAAATGTTATATTATTATGATTTTATAAGTTTTTGCGTGATGCTTTGACTTAAAAACAAGTAAATATTTACTTATTTTATATACCTTAATCTAAGGTTTACGAGAATTTCTATCTTTTAATATAAACTTACGTATACAGGAAACGGTTGCACACAAGAAACCGAATACTCGTATTTGCAAACGTTGGGAGTTTAAAATAGAAATGTGGAAACATTAGCTCCTTGCAGTAGAAGCGCATTAGTTACCACAGCTGGTTTTACGCGGTCGTCCTCGCCGCGAAAGTTTCGCGTTTCCTTAACCGTTTTGTTAAGTTATTATTCGTATTGTAGCAACGCTACGCCCATTGCTCTTAGTACTGCCGGGTTTATGTGAGCAACCGAGTGAGCATACAAAGGCTGTATTTTACAATAAATTTTAGGTATTTTATTCATAGCATAGACGCTACTTTGAGGTGTTGTGTAACAAAATATTTCAACCATAACTACTTTGAGGTGTTGTGTAGCAATATTTTGCTACGGTTGAAATATTTTTAACATTCTTCCTCAAGTTCTTAGTACAAAGGGAAGTCAACTCAATGAGAAACTTATATTAGATCATCTTATTTTGAAGTGACATTTGTCGGCAAAATTATAATATTTATTGGTTCGTAATGAAATAAATGCTTGTGAATAATTAGTTGTATAATAATTCATTTAATTTTAAGATCGGGCGAAGCGTGTGGTGTGCTTCTCAAATAAATTTCTTTATTTAACACGCCAGCAAAGGTGAGGGATTGTATGTGTTCCATAAGTATATGAAATAGGTACCGTCTCACACACGGCAGTCGTGTATGTGTTGCCCTTTACAAGACTCCTGTAACCCGTTCATGTATTTGTAACAAGACCGGGAACGATAAAATGCTGCATTTGATTTCTACCATTACTTTGTATTGCTTGAATCGTAATTAAGAATTTAATTAACCAGTTCCGAGCGGTATTGTGAACACAGTTATACGCAACATAAAGGAAATTAAATTCCGTAGCCAAGTAATTATAATTAATTAAGTACATTACGATATGTTTTTGAATTAATTTATTACGAATACTTCTGAATACGTTTTAACTAAATAGTTTTAACAAACATATTAATTGTTTAAAATTAAGAATACTTAATCGTGGTCTTAGAATCTCACATCATACGGGGCCTATCGGTTTTACGAATTTTGTCGTTTATAACGTCGTGTCACTTTAACTATGCATTGATGAAAATTATTTAAGTATATTTAATTTAAGTTGAATATAACTTCTGGTATTATAAATTTAATTCTACTGCCATAATAAATATAAACAACTTCAAGCAGCATTTTATGCGTCCATAGGCTTCCAGTGCGAAAGTAAATAAATGTGTCTGGTTTATTTAGTGGCATTGCCGTTTTCTCTATGTTTTATTGCCCTCGTTGCTTTGGGTGGGATGTGTAACATTCAATATGTGTTTAATACCGTTAAACTTTTTATTACCTCATTTATAGCCAAAATTGCTACTCATTTCGGATTAGAAAATCAAATGTTCTCAAATATTTATATTGATCTTATTTTTACAAGGTTTTATTTAACGGGGCTATTTCAGTTCGTATGTGATATTTAAATATTGCAAGTTTAATTTGATTTACTCTGCAGCATCCATTTAAGCTGAAATATTGTATACGTTTGATTTAAAAAAAAATCATATTAATTTATTATATTTTGCGGAACACGAAATATAAATAACAATTTTCTACTTTTGAAATTATTCTTATATCCACGTGTGTTTATTTTTAATTTGTCGGTTTCAATATTACGTTCCTTTTTTATTTATTTTAGTTAAAGCAGTGTATATTTATTTAATGTACATTGGTAGTATCTAATTCTACGTCCAGTAATATACGCAATAGTACTAAGCAGTCGTAAAACTGTGGTAAAATTAGTTTCATACGTTTGCGGGCATAGCGATGTAATCGCGGAAAATCGTTAGCTGACCGCTCCCCGTGAGAACCGGACCATTTCTATAAATGTTGCCAGGTTACCCGTATTTTGATAAGCGCTGCATGCATAATCTAAGAATAAACGGTGAATTATAACATCAATCCGAATTAAAATGTTACGTAACATCAGTCCTTTATTTATTGGCACATAAGTTTCTGCTTCGTTTTCTTCGAGTTATTTGAATTAAGTATATTTGACTCATGGATGGTTGTAAATGAGTATTTAATTTAATATCTATTAATTTTAATTATTTCGTCATATTTTGGCATTAAGGATCAACTGTCCTTTACATTTTATTAGTTGCGTGCTTTCACACGTTACATTTTCGAATCCTTGCAAAAAATTCTGTACCTTAATATCTCTCAAATATATTCTAACATCGTATCATATTCTATGTTAAACTATGTTCATTGTGTCTGTATAGTTCTTGTCTCTTTTTTATTTGCCTTGGTTCCTGTGCATCCTGGAGTCTAGCTGGAGTTTGAAAATATAAATGTATCTAGTTAGTGAAAACTAGTTAGATAAGGTCAATACGATTTCAGGAAGAAATTAATACCCAAGTGCAATACAGATGGGAATCAAACATGAAAGTGGACCCAAGATGTTATCTATTAGGCCATCGCACTCTCACTTGTGCAAGTGCGAAATGTCATTCGAATCGCTATCCGACGGCTTCCGTTCGTTTAATTAGCTCGTAAACTCTATTTGTGCAGACATTGCGTGTTACGAGGAGCAAGGCGCCAAATTCCCAGTTAATGGCACCGTTGTTTGCACTTGTTCTGTGTGAATCACAGCTGATTGGTGTGGAAGAATGTACGATTGTTCATCTCTATAAATATATGTTGAAGTATCAGTAGTACTATAAGTACCGGTGATAATTTTCTGTTAAGTATGAAGGAGCTGTAACGTCATGCTGTTAGGGAAGGGTCAGGAAAATGAGAATGTATAACGAATTTGTTAGACCGAAATGGGAGGTTCTCAATTCAGTAGTTTAATTATGCTTTTTTTATGTCGGTGGAATTATTTCCAGGTCAGATTTTTTTAACCTTACAAATAATAATAGTAAGGAAAAGTAAAGGTAAGTAAGTGGTATGTAAACTAATAAATCTTGTCATCGGGGAAAATAACTTAAAAAAATTAAGCGAAAGATGCTGCTTCTTACTATCTTAAATTTGTAAAGCATGGTTGTCTAGTTAGTAATTACACGATCATCCGGCTTAGATCTCGCTTACAATCTTACAAGCCTAATAATGTAATAATAACTTAGACGCTCGTTAGCGTTTTATTAGCCTACTCAAGGCCGCCTGAACTAATCTATTTCGCGCTCAACAAGTAGTTTTTGTTCATTGAAAAATAAATAAGGAAATACATGATTATGGGTATTATGGATGGAGTGACTCGTAATTTATCATTGTTATCACGAGACAAGACTAGTTCTTCGCATTAAGGTCACAAAATAATATTAGAGATTGATGAGAAGCGTTGTCTGTCTAATTAATTATACGTTGTTAGTAATGCTGCAACTAGATTCTTTCTGATCTGACTGAAGGTAACGTTGCCAATAAAATGTTTTGGATCTTTACTATAATTATATAACGTGCTATTAGTTATTAGGAATTTTCTTAATACGATAACGGAAGGTTTTTAGGAAACTCTGTTAACCCGAAATTTATTTACAGTAAAACGTTTTTATATTTTTAAAACTGATTTATTGAATATGATCGTGACAAAACTTCGTTGATTGAATTAACGATATCACATCAGCTTTATCTAGACGTAGTACTCTCCCAGGCTTCTTCACGTTATATCCCGAGCTGTTGTGTATCCCTAAATGTAGTTAATAGTTTAATAAAAGCGCTGATTTCGTATCAGAACTAATTTTTTTCATTAATTAGGCGTGATCACGACAAAATGTTTTTCATACCGTATTCGCTTTATCCAGACCTAGCAGATTGTCCCCAATTTCATCACGTTTCATCGCGTGCTGTGGCGTATCCCTCACGGGACTTTCTCACAGCCAGATTGGCGCTGATAAAAACCTATTGGTGCCGGCTGGCCAGATTGCACCGCGGACCTGAAAGCGCATGTACTGCACCTATCTCGCCGACACGGGCCATGGGCTAAGCAAACAGAATCGGTGTGTGGGACAAGTGACGAGTGACACGTCTTTATAGAAATCTGTATGTGTTTTTGGGTGAATTGATTTTCAACCGATTGGGCCGAGTAAAGTATGTGGCTGACAAATCTGGTGATAAATATCCGATGTGCTTAATAAATAGCAATTATTAATTTTGAATGATATTAACCCGCTAATAATAGAAACAGAATTTGCGTAAGTATTACATAGAAACCTTGTCCAAGTTCTTAAATACCCTTTGAATGTAAAATTTGAGAAATTAACGAGGTAATTGCGTCATAAAAATGAAGCGATATTATTTATTTAAAGAGAGTTGAAGGATTTTTTTTATTTATTTTACTTACCTTAAAAAAGATTGTCACTTACAATAAGCATGAAAATCTCATGCCACCCGCTATTGCTCGTCGTTTGCGCCAACGTCATCTTACCTTTCACCGTCGAGAGATATTGTCCGTACAGCCGCGATCCCTACGCCTCATTACCATATACTGCGCCCGTGACAGCATCGCAATTAACTATCTGTTTATTGTTGTTGAATTATAAACGACGTTGCGTGATATCACTCCCGTGTGGCAACCCCGAGGAAAGCGCTTGTGCGAAAGCTTGTTTGTTGCTCGGCACAATGCCCGTCCGTGTGTGTTCTACTTTCTAAAGGGCTTGTCCTAAAACGGCTCTCTCTATTCACGGAGTCCGCGGAAACTATTTTAATTAATCTGCGATTGTACGGTATGCATTCAACTTTAGTATTGTTATAAGGAGGTAGGATTTGTTTTATGTCAGAGGAGATTAAAACTACCGGATTGAATTAATAGTTCTTTAACTATGAAAACACTGAAAAGTGTAATATTAAAGATGAAAATTCTTGTATGTATGCTATTTTAATCAGTGCAGAACCTTGAGACATATTGAGAGCTATTTGTAGATGCACGGGAATTTATGGTATTTTAATGTCACTAAATTCGACGGTGGACTAATATTTTTTCTAAGATATGATCATAAGTCCTACCAATCTATACTATTAGCATGGTGAACTATGGAAAAATCCTTTAATATATATCAAAAATCTTGACAGGGATTCCCTAACCAGTAGTGGGAACGTAATATGGTTTTTATGGGTTATAAAAGAGCATTTTAACATCAAAGTTTGTTAGATCCTTATAAAGATCGTTACAAACTAGCAGTATGGTTTACAAGCGTTCCCAAGATAGTGGACCCGTTAAACTTTAATTTATACTTTGAGAGAACGTTCAGTGGACGATAAATTTTAAAAAGTAGCAGTTACCTCTGCTACTCACTTGTTGCTTCCTTTAACAGTAAACCCAAATTTATTGCGCTTCCGTGTATGCATGTCCTATATTCGCGAGGTAGTGACCGCAAACATCGTATTTTCTAGCGAACATGCAGTATTTCTTGTAAAACATGACGTGTGTGTGAGCGGTCTATCATTGTGTTGTACTCTGTGTTGTGGCCGATGTCGTTGTATTTTATCCTATCTGTAAGCTTTACTAGAATATAAATGTCAATTTAGTTTACATTGTTTACAGCCTGTGTCGCGGCGTGATTGCGAAATGGTTTGAAATTTAACTCTATTGTTTGGTATTTAAATCATCCGATAAGCTGATTACAGACGTTCAACCTTTCACGATGTGTTCGCGGAATGTACCACACGTTCGTTTCGGATACTATTGTAAATTGTTTCTGCTTTATCTCGCATGCCGTTTTTATTGGGAAATTTCTATTATGTATAGTATGTATTATTATATTTTTAACACAATATTTTTAATTGTTAGTATTGTATGTTTTATACTTGGTATGAAAATCGGTGCAATTTAATGATAACCCAATTGTTGCAAATTTAAAAAATAAATTTACATATTCCAAATAAAATGAAATTAAAGAAAGAAAGGAGAAATCAAAATTCAGGATTCAAATTACTTTTAGTAATTCCGAGCATATCAGCAACAAAACACCTTATAGACATTCGCAATCTTGTATATAGTCCTATTTTGATCGGTAAGAGGATTTTATTACTCGAAAATCATTTTCTTACACTTTAAATATACTTTCTCTTTCACGTTTCCTTACACGGCATCGATAAATACAATTATCTGTGCGATCAATGCATAAAATAACGATTTTATTAGAAACAATATTCATACGACGCTATACGAACGATGGTGTCTCCTTTTCATCACTCCTAGAATGTTATGCTCATGAGGTTTTGTGTGTCTGTGTATTATATTTTTGAAATTGTCTTTCCTTACCCGTCATTATGTCGTAGTCTTTGTGATGGTTTAGTAGCATTAGTAATCGTCATCAACCCATCGCTGTCCCACTGCTGGGCACGGGTCTCCTCTCATAATGAGAAGGATAAGGCCATAGTCCACCGCACTGATCAAGTGTGTGGCCTAATGATCAGTGAGTGATGGTTTAAAATACCCATAACCAAGTAACCGTGTATATTTTTTTAAATTTATTTCAGACTATTTAAGAGGAATAAAATTACGGTGTTCTAATTTATACTAGCTATGTCTTGGGGACTTATACCATTTAATATAAAGCATAATTAAGGTAACTATCTAATTTTGCTTAGGTTTCTACTAATTAATTTCTCTTAACTCATCGCTAAACATCGTACTAAAATAGCAAGACAATAAAAACCTTATAAATAATATAAACATAAGCTTATTCATAATCTTTCACCACTTACGTTAGTCAATATATTTAAATGTAAGAAGATTAGTGTAATTTATCGTAACGCACTTTTCGCCCTCAGCGCGCCTGTCGACACGGCGAATGTGCTTGAATTATGAGTTAATTAAACAACGGCAACATGTGTTAAGTAGATATATTGTTTATTGTGTGTGTGTGTTGTGTTGGTGTATCATTCGTGAGTTATTTGATAACACAAAAAATTAAGTGTTATATGTTGAATGAATATTTTATGTAATTATAATGTTTGTGTGTGTGTTTTACTGTTTTGTTACACATATGTACGTAATATGCAGTATATGTGTGTACATTCCTGTATATGTGTATCTTCTTAATATAACATCACGTCAGGCAGTGTCAGGTGCCTTACGGTGTTAATTTTTATGGATTTGTAGTTTATGACATAGTTGGAATACGTTAAAATTCCTTTTGGGTCGCCTCCAGTGGCAACACCGCTAAACCCGTACTCAGTAGCAGAATTGATAAAAATGTTGATGCCATAGTTGAAATAAAAACTTATCACAATAAAAACCACAAAAACAAAGTAGCACCGGCACTGTTCCAACGATCAGGTATAAATTTAATTTTATTGCAATAAAAATAGACTTAGGTACTCAAGTACCGAAATGTATCCTTCTACCGCCAAATAAAATGGCAGAATTACATTCGCACGAATGTTAAGTCCAATTTAACGGTACAGTTGAACGTCCTTAAAATGTTAACAAGTGCCTATCGTGCAAGTGTAAAAAGTTAATTAACAACACCGAGTGTGAGAACGTACATAATTATGCATCGGAACTTATCTGCGGGCGCTTTCACTTTTACCTATGCTCATTATCACTTGCGAATGGTTGATCGCTGTTACTGTTATATTTTAAAGTACTTAAAATTGAGTTGAGACTAAATAGGTCTACGCGTAGGTCTTTTTTATTATATAGGAGTAGCAAACGAGCATGCAGTCCACTATGCAGTGGCTACTGCCACCCATGGGCATCTGTAATCAACCCCAGATAGGATTAGATATTCCTATCTTAGGTCGGCCGTGGATACGCCGCTACTCCTGTGGACAAAGCTGGAACGCCTCGGAAAGCTATGTCTGCCTAACTACACCCTTCAAACCAGAACACAGCAGTGCTTAGCTCTATTGTTATAAGGCAGAAATAGTGAAATGTCGTGTAGTGAAAATGTCTATTTCAGGGTTCGACTTAGACCCCATATCTTTTATTGGTGTATATCAACAATGTAAGTATTGTTGTGTTCTGGTTTGAAAGGTGTGGTAAAGCGGATATGGGACGTTCCAACTTACGTCCGTTAATAATAAATAATCTCTCCATTTTTTTTGCTAACCGAAGATCTTAATTTATCAATTTTTAGTAAGCAGACAGAATTTGTCAAATGTCGATGTTTGGCAAAACGCTGGATAGATTAATTATTAATAACTGGCGTCAAAAGTAGCAATGCATTATAGCTAGCTGATAAGATTAGTTCTATTTGGGTTTGATCATACTGTCCATAGGCAGAAGTGACAACTTAACGGACTAAGTCTGCTTCTTCATCTTAATGCTAAAGTTATATCATATTAGTTAATATATATTTTTGCTTTTAATATTTATATACTTACTTACATTAGGATATGACATCATAAAGTAATTTTATCCAGCCTTCGTTACACAGAAGGTGCAAAACCAGTTATGTCTATTAAATATTATTAATTAAGAATATGATAGCTGATCGTAAAACACAAGTGAATTACCTAATATACCTATGTACCTATTTGTACGTGTATCGCGTTACGTGCAGTATTAAATAATATCTTGTAACGATGCTATAAAATTTAAAGTATGCCGGTGTATACGCATAAATAAAGGTAATTAATTGATATAGGCTCTAGTAGACCATTAAAATATTTTTATTACTTTAAATAAAAAATAACAATGAAAATAATAATAGCGCTTTCTGCACTCGTGGCTCTACACAAAGATTCGGTTTTGTAAGCTTTGGAAACACGAATGAGTACACAAACACTTTAAAATCTTTCCTGTTAGATATGTTTTCAAATAACCAAAACTCCGTTCAAATTGGATCAGTAGTTTTTCAGAAAATACAGAACCTTTTTTGAAGTTTGAAAACAGTTAGGTTATTTCATTATTTTCCTGTCTATCAGATGGTAATTGGTCACTGGCGCCTATGTAGGTAGATGCATCTGTGACCGCACTGACCAACTTCAAATTGAACAAATTCTACCTGAAGCTGACCACGGATGCGTAGCCATTCCTTAGGGCTAAACCAGAT
Organism: Epargyreus clarus clarus; assembly: GCA_014595695.2. Lineage (NCBI taxonomy): Eukaryota > Metazoa > Arthropoda > Insecta > Lepidoptera > Hesperiidae > Epargyreus > Epargyreus clarus. The sequence continues at coordinate 2,708,404 of JACTTY020000049.1, read as the reverse complement.
GTCACATATGACAGTCAGCCTGCATCCTTAACCTTGGAACCACACCTTTCCAACGCAGAACTGCTTCACGCAAAGAGAGGTGTGGCGGTTATGTTTTCCAGTCAAACCATATTGATACTACCACTAAACACAACCAACGATCTTAATTGTAGAAATTAAATCTCTGCGAATTATGGGTGGAGTCAATTTCTACGAAACACTCATGAATCAACATAATATGTCACATTCCGATATATTATCTGTATCATTTTCTGTAATACTCAGATAAAAATATTGGAAATAACATATCAGCGACACTTCTTTGGCACATGATCAAGCGTGACTTATGCATATGCTGAAAATCGCAGATTATATCGAAAAAGCTAAAAAAATTATTCTAAGAAAAGTGGTTACAGTTTTTTATCATGTTTTATTTTTACCTGCAGGTAAATATCGAAAACAATGTTAAACGCTCCTGAATATATGGAAAAAGTAAAAAATAGGATTTGATTTTCAGTTAAATGAATTTGAAGGCAGTAGAACCGTTTCTAGTTCGACCACCACCACACCTATTTCTGCCTCACAACAGCAGCGTAAAGCGCCTCTGTGTTCTGGGTTGAAGGGTGTTGCAAGGAAGACATACTTTTCTTAGTCGTTTCAGCTTAGTCCTCAGGGGTAGCGGCGCACCTGTGACCGACCTCAGGTAGGAATATCTAATCCTTTCTGGGGTTGACGTCCATGAGCGGCAGTAGCCACTTACCGTCAGGTGGACTGCATGCTCGTCCTCTACTCCTATATTATACTATTTCTGACTTGTACTTTTAGAATAAGGTAAAACGGTAGTTGCTTACAGTAAACGAACATAAAAAGAGATATCTTAGCTAAGCCTTGGTGGTAAAATTCTCATGGTGACATAATAACTGGCGTCTCTGTCACAGCTAAGAGGATTTATCATAGCGTACTACTGATGCGTCGCTTAACAAAACGAATGCTTTCATGGTTTTACATTAGTGTGTGGGTGCCTTGATGTGTCGCTTATGATATCTTCATACTGACTTCCGTCAGGGCTAAGGGATTTATGGCGACGATTTTACCTAAATCTCGATTAAATACTCGAAAATATTAAAATGTATTTATAAATGTTTGGGTGTATAAGTATTTTTGAAAACGTAATATCTTAATCTACTTTTGGAGCTGACTGTACATATAGAAATAATCCCAATATAGGCTTAACCTCGTATCAAACTCGTGTCTCGTGTAATATAAAGAATTTCACAAAGAAAATAAAAATGAACAAAACCTCAATGGATTTTAGAGAAAATGTTAATAGCACGTAATAAACTACATTACATATCCATTACTCAAAAAATCATTTCTGTAAATCACTTTTACAATCTTTACATTATTGAATAGATTACATATCGTCACATAGTTAATATTCCAAATGAAAGTAAAAAATATGAAGATTAAAACGAGCCCACATAAGTTCCGTAACGCAATGAGTCTGTCATTTTGTCGAAAACTTTATCTCCGTTTACGATCAACGTTAGCGCTTTCGAAATGAGAAAAAAACGGCCGTCAAACGTTATCAGTTATAAATGAACCCTCGTGCATTAATAACAAATATCTTCACGCGTCAAACAAACAATTAACTGGTCGACGAGCGAATTTGGAGCGCTATCAGCATTGTGAGGTAGAGTTGGGCGTTATTTAACATAACGGTTGAATAACTGCAAAAGCGCGAATACTTGATAGGTAAATAGTGATTGGTAGTTGCATGTACGGCATGTAAAGACTATTCAGTTATTTGTATCTGCATATTTGTCATAAGTCGATCATAGGTCATGACAAATTATGACACTAAAAAAATTAGAATCGAAAGTTGAAGTTTTGTAGCCAGAAATATAAGTGCATTATGTGCCAGAATACTTTTGAATCACATTTGAACAAAACTAACAGGTAGTTTTTGTTGACGTTTCGTTTTTTTTTATTATTTTTAGCCTGCACAAAAAATGCAAGTGTTAGGTTTTTAGTGACTTGATAGCCAGTTGTCAAAATAATCGGTTTTAAAAACCGATTACGAGTCACCGCCACGAGTGAGGCGTGTTCCTGCCCAAGTGTTAACATGCGCATATATCACAGTTCGACGTGATACACCTGCGTGGCCACGCCCACCGTGCCGCTCACCCCGCGCGGCGGTCCCCACCCTCTGTCTTCCACCATCACCATCACCAAGAGCATTCCAAGTTGAAACGTCAACGGGAGCGGTCGTCGCAACCGCTCAACTCATTCCGATCCACGTGCCGCGTTACGAACTGAGTGCTGTGTGACGAAGCAACTTTTCGTGTGTGTGTGTCTATCATATTGTTCTCCGATATTGTAAGTTTTGCTTTTAATATTAATTGATAATAGTCGATCAACTAAGTAACAATCTACTAAGTGTGTTTGTTTTTGCTAAATTTGTTCAATGTCATTCGTTATCACGAATGCTTATAGATAATATGAATGTTTGTTTTAGATTGTGTGATTTATTGAACGTAACTTATCCTCACTCTACCCAATAAATTGCCGACGAGTTCTTAATATGTCATCATTAAGATTCCCTTACTTTTTGTATCATCTACAACGTGTAAACGTTAAAGGAAGGCATTTTACCCTTGGTTTGCAAAAACTTGTTGCATCTTCGTAGGCGGAGCTTATTAGAGCGAAATTCTCAGACGCAAGCGCGGTGTAATTTCTCTAGAGTCATAAAATATAGCACGAAAACATGGTAAAGTTGTATTATATAATAATGTCTAGCCTTTCCGTGTTCATGGCCACTCTGAAGACGTTCGTGTCATTGTAGATCATTGTGCAACGTTTGATGGCAAAATAATGTTTGTGAAAGAAAGTTTTAAGTGAGGATTTACGGCAACAACTTATTGCTTTTAAGTTAAGCTTCTTTTAAAAAGTTCTAGTCTTTGGGATTAAATTATTTTACTTTAGAGCTAATTGTACAAATTGAGCACATACAATTACTATAGTTACGAGTCTAAAGTATGTAGTAACGATTGAGTTAAATTTCCTAGTTTCATGTAAATACACCATGTTCTAAAGCCGATGTCCTATAAGATAGCCGTGGAAACTATGTTGACAAGCGTGCAGTGCCGGTATAATACAACTTTTAATAACAACGGCAATAGTTTTATTTGTGACAAAGGTTCAGGTTAAAACTTCAGTTCTAACAAATTTTAGAATTATTTTGTTGATATGCTTAATGTTTCACGTAAATTTCTAAACCTCGTACGAATAAAGTTCTAAGCTTTAAGCTCCAAGCTCGAACATAGACGCATCGCTATCTTAGGACTGTTGAATACTAAGTAGGACCCTTACAAAAAACAACAGGAATCCCGTATCGTGTAGAACTGAACGCTTAACGTGATAATAAAATTATGTTTAAATACCTACATATTAACATAAAAAAACAATGTATGTATAGTTTTCTTATCACTTGAAGTTTTAAACTGTAAGAAGCTGTAAAATAAGGAATGATAATGGAGTTTACCGATACACATGAAAACTTTTTTTTGGAGATGTTTGGAATAATTTAGTATTAATAAAAACAAAATGTTGAATAAGATTAAACAAAACACCTTTTATCACTGTTTATATAAATGTATCTTTATTGTTTTATTTATTTTATAGCAACCACTTATTCAATGCATGATACCGTATGTTTGTTTACATTTCATTATTATAAATTATAAGCTTCATTTAAAAAAGTATGAAATTAAAACAACTACTTTATTACGACCGATTGTGTAATTAAGTATATCAAAGTAATTTATCTTCTTTACTGTAATTTTAATATCCATATTTAGTCTGTATTCAAGAACGAATGTTAAATAATAAAATGTACAAGTATGTCTTTTTGAATATTATGACGATTATGAATATTATGGTGATTATATTTTTTCTTAATAGTATCTTAATAGTATCTTTAGTTTCATTTTTAAGAAGAATCAAGATATGATTTTCAAAGGTGTTTAAATAGTTTTTTTACTTCCAACCTCATTAAGTTGACTTGTATCAATTGTAGTTGATTCGTTTTCAACTTCAGAAGTATAATCTCTAATAGTATTGTTATTTTTTTAAATTTCGGTTCTTCATCTAAGGCTATTTCTGCTAAACAGTTTCTACTTCATTTGAATATCTATTTCGTAATAAAACTTAAACTATGTTTAATTTTATGACATTGAATTTCAAAACCATTTCATAGAAACTTAAAATGAAGAAGTCATAATACGGATCACATCTACTCATAACACCACCAGATTTAAATAATGACTTGTTCAACGCGTGTGAGTTGGCACGAAGAATCCATGCTTCCACTGTTTATAAATTTTACGAGCTCTAATAGCGCATAATACGCACCTCTTGACTCGCAACACACTGGGTTAAGTTATTGGTGCCATCTTGGTATCAATGCTACAGTTATTATCTTGACTGGCGTGATCTTGTTTGTGGTTTTTAACTTTTGTAATTCTATTCATTATTACAAAAATCTTAGGTAAGTGTAATAATGTACTTGAATTATAGTTACAAATCCAGAACATTATGAATTGTAACAAATTTATTTTAAATATTCTTCTCTTGATGCAAATTGAAAATGGCTGTCTAACATTTATCAGACACATAAAAATGTCTTCATTAATCTTGATTATTAAAAAAAATATGAAAGTGAACTCCGCAAAAAATTCTGTCAGTTGTAATTAATATTTGAATATACCTCGCATAGAAATTAAATACATTGCACAGAAGTTTGAGTTACAGTAAATTTTATTTCCGCTGTATAATGACATTGATTTTAGTTACAATTATATTACTTTTACGCTAGGACTCTGGTTAAGAAACACATTGGGCTTGCGGTTGAAAATTAATTGCTTTCGCAGTGTAAAACACTGTCGTCACAATTAGAATTGTTAGTGAACTTTAAATGTAAAAGCGCTTCCATTGTTTCCTTAGCGTCCTTACAAGCCATTACTGATTCCTTGCTCGGCAACTAATTCATTAGTCAAGTCCAGAAACAAAAATCTATCTCCCAAACAAGCTCGTGTTAAATTCGCATGTCTCGCAGTCTTTAAGGCCGAGGCTAATAGCTCAGACGTGACTATATATGTTCGGATCTCGAACGTTAATCTCAGAACCCTTAACCAACCCGACTTAATGTGCCGCAGATTCTATACCATTGCCGCGTTTATGGCTCCACATTTTGCCCAAAGCTTTTAAACTGCCATTACGCCTCGATAGAGTTCTTTGTGCGAGATTTGATGGACGATGGCAGTTTTAGCGGCTACGACATCTATACCCAATACTTTGCCAAGTTATTATAGTTCGCAATACCAAATTAAAAGTATGAGGTTAAGTAATATAATACATATATATATATTTCACATGCTGTATGCCTGTTCAAAACAGCCCACCAATCCAGCGTCTACCGCTGTACTAACAATACACTTATTATAATGTTACTAACACCACTCAAAAATTATAAATAATGCATCCATGCCATTTAAATGAATATTTTTGTAGTCAAAAGTTCATGAAATGTCATACTCAAATATCGGTGCGTCAAGCAATTCGGATACTAAGCGATATCATTGATTTAAGACCCAATGAAGCTTATTAGGGCGACGGGAAGTCTTCAATTACAATTAATACATCTCTTTCAATTCGCACTGCTCTGAACATATATTCATACGTTTTGTGCAAGCTTAGGCTCCGATGTGCTATAGTGTGCTATAGTGTCCGATGAAGGTTAGTTGTTAGGCAAGTTTTTATTATATATTTTAATTAAGTTGAGAATCTTCGCTATCTACACGCTCATATTGTATTCTGATGCCGGTTACTCATCGTAAAATTTCTTGTTGCCTTTTTTTGCTTCTTTTTTCTCTAAAATTGTGAGAAAAGGATAGTGTTATAATAAGTGTATGTAGTTAGTGGTTATTCTTTCTCAGCATACACTAAGATATGATTGTCTGCTTTGTCTTAATTGTATAAAACAGGCCTAACTGTTTAGGTATGAGTAACATCCGGCAAGAGGACATCTGTCCAATCTACATTACGAATTATCGCAAGTTGATGTCATCCTCGATCATTGTATCTTTATTGCACTTATCGCGTTTATTATCTGTTTTATTATGTAACGGGTACTCACGATATGCGTTTTTTATTGCCGATATTTCGACCCAGTTGCATGGATCGTGGTCACGGCGAAACTGAGGTGGAGGGGAGAAACCGTTGACAAGTACTAGTGGTAGATTAATCTATCTACCCTACGTCTAGTTCGTTTTTCTTTTCTAGGTTTCATATCACGACACACAACACTGACAATATCCTTACGCTCCGTACTTTGCACTATTTGTGACTTGCATAAACTAACCACTGGATTCCACGTTTGGGCTAACTTAAAACCATCTTCTCTATTGAAGTTCCTAGGATGTTTCTTGATCTCTATTGCTTCTCTTACTAAACGAGGAAAGTAATGACGCTCAGTGGAGATCACCTGAGGTTTGTGTAATTCAATCCAGTGGTTACAACCTGAACTGAGGATGTGTTCGGCTACCGCAGATTTCTTAGGGTCATTATTTTTGACAGCGCTGATATGTTCCTTAATGCGTTGTGATATGGCTCGTTTTGTCTGACCAATATACGAGCTACCACAACTACAGTCAACCTTATAGACCCCTGGGCACTGGTATGGAATAGTATCCTTGGGGGAACGAAGATAGGCCGCGAGCTTTTTAAAAGGCGTAAATATACTTTTTATGTTATATTTTCGATCTAAAATCCTCCCTATCTTATCTGTGACACCTTTCACATACGGGAAATATGCGGAATGCCTTTCTACTACGCTGGTGGTGTTATGATTCCGTTCAGTTCGTTTGGCTATAGTTACGTGGCCATTGAGACGCAGGACCTTCTCCAGGTGTTCCAACTCCTGCGCCAAATGATCATTGTCACATAATTCATAGGCCCGGTTCGTGAGGGACTTTGCAACCGAAGCTAAGTGTCTGGGGTGGTGGTGTGAAGTGCCGTGTAAGTATCTATCCGTGTGAGTAGGTTTCCGGTAAACTGCGTGACTAAATGTACCATCAGGGCGGGCCTCTAATGCGACATCCAAGAATGCCAACTTCCCATTGTCCTCCATTTCGCAAGTGAATTTTATACTATATTATTTATATACTTTATTTATAGCCAAACGAACTGAACGGAATCATAACACCACCAGCGTAGTAGAAAGGCATTCCGCATATTTCCCGTATGTGAAAGGTGTCACAGATAAGATAGGGAGGATTTTAGATCGAAAATATAACATAAAAAGTATATTTACGCCTTTTAAAAAGCTCGCGGCCTATCTTCGTTCCCCCAAGGATACTATTCCATACCAGTGCCCAGGGGTCTATAAGGTTGACTGTAGTTGTGGTAGCTCGTATATTGGTCAGACAAAACGAGCCATATCACAACGCATTAAGGAACATATCAGCGCTGTCAAAAATAATGACCCTAAGAAATCTGCGGTAGCCGAACACATCCTCAGTTCAGGTTGTAACCACTGGATTGAATTACACAAACCTCAGGTGATCTCCACTGAGCGTCATTACTTTCCTCGTTTAGTAAGAGAAGCAATAGAGATCAAGAAACATCCTAGGAACTTCAATAGAGAAGATGGTTTTAAGTTAGCCCAAACGTGGAATCCAGTGGTTAGTTTATGCAAGTCACAAATAGTGCAAAGTACGGAGCGTAAGGATATTGTCAGTGTTGTGTGTCGTGATATGAAACCTAGAAAAGAAAAACGAACTAGACGTAGGGTAGATAGATTAATCTACCACTAGTACTTGTCAACGGTTTCTCCCCTCCACCTCAGTTTCGCCGTGACCACGATCCATGCAACTGGGTCGAAATATCGGCAATAAAAAACGCATATCGTGAGTACCCGTTACATAATAAAATGTCTCAATTCCGCGATAATTTTAGTCTAAAATCATATATTATCTGTTATTTGTTAATTCTCGCTCCCTCCGCCTTTGAAATATCTTTACAGTTTACAAATATGGGAGACACTGTAGATACGATCGGGCGTGATTTGCGTTCTTCTATAAACATTCGCAGATTGCCTTAAAGTATTTTTATTGTAATTGCTTTCGATAAGCGTTACATTACTATGAATTCCGAATCCATATTTGGAAAGCGAATAATTTGTATTATTAACGCAGATGTATTCATATTTAGAAACGTATTTATGTATTTTGAATATAACGATATATTTCTCCGAAGCCGCAGACAAATTAATAGATACCAATAGAAATGGTAAACTAATAACCGATTGATTAATAATATCCAAAAGTAGCACTCGAGCGGAAGATACATTAAGAGCTTGAATGAATTCGGTTTTTAAATGGAATATACATACGGAATCTCCGTTATAATTACTTAGTAGCACGCTTCGATATCGAGTTGGCGCCACAGGCAAGATTTACACCACAACTATTAGTTATTCACTAGTATCTTTTGCCCGCCCGTATATTTCTCGTTCATTTCGAATTATGTAAATGGGATTTACGAAATGACCAGTTAAATATTATTCGTTCGATCTATGAGGGAACTGTTATAAGCAAATTTGATTTATCGTTTAGCCGTATGTATTTGATTCACGTTTGTGTAATATGTTTGGTGAATGTGTTTTCGTTTTGTTATACATATTTATAGCGAAGTATAATACTAATGTACTTCCATTATACTGACACATTTATTCTTTATGAATTAGGTACTCAAAGTGGAATTGGGTCTATCAAAGGCATTTATATTTTGTAAACTTAAAACTATTTGCCATCGTTAACCCATTATTGTCCCACCCCTAAGTAAGAGCTACCTCTAAGATTGAGACGTGTTAGGACTGTAGTCAACCATTTTGACTCATTGTGCATTTCGTCCACCTTTAAGATTTTCCATTTTTCTGCTGCACCCTTAAGGCGTGTGATGGTTAATTTTAATTCAACAAATAAGATATGCGTGCCGAGAATTTTAAACTGTCCCCAAAATTAATATAACTCGGTTATAGCGTTCTGTAAAAGTTTACCAACTTCAAAATAATGTTACAATTTAGACTGTTCCGTTTATAATTTAGTGTGACGGAGGTACCTACTGCGTCCACCCGACAGGCGATGGATCCGGGACGCGCGGCGTTCCTTATTGCCGTCGTTTGTTCTCGGATTTATTGGACACGAAGTAACGGTCGCGCCTCGCGGCCCTTCGGTGTTCTCGGTGTCTGCCAATCTGCCCTCATGCTATATTACTATTATGATCGCTCCACCGTGTGAACCTTAAACATCTTCATGTTGTTTAATATACTTTTACTTGATAGTGTAACCTGGACAGAGGTCTTGAAGGCTTAAAGAATATTCCAGCACGCTGCTCGTAGGATTGAAGTAGGGAGGCATGGGTTAATGGCAAACCCGTCTTGAATGTTTTCAAACCGTTCATGAAGCTTCCGATATCCACAAGGTATTTAAAAACGACATGCAATTTTAACTACTGCTATCTAATGATTACAAATAGAACGGAAGACCCGATGATTTGTATGTAATCAGTACAATGCTTTCAATTCACTAATTACCGCAATATAGTGTTAGCGAAATATATACCTAGCAACAGGCGCGCTAAAATTCATAAAATCCCAAAATTTTAAACCATTGCTTTTTAGAACCCGACTTGCAATAATTTCGTTGTATCTTTAGATTAAAATCGGATTTCTCAGTATATTTCATTGCATAATTCAAGTTCCTTGTGAATGCACAAGTATTTTGCTTATCCGAGTCTTTGAGTTATTTATAAACGTCACCATGCATTTGCAACAAATGTAGCAACAGCGATATGCCACCACTTTCTACTGTCACGATAGTATTTATTTATTCTGACATAAACTGAATATTTCCTATGCGATGAATGGAGTGACTTCTTTTCTGACTAATAGGGGACTCCATAGATATAAAGGTGTCTAAATCTACGGCTGTGACTCTTTAATTAAAACACTCGTCCGTTATCGTTCCTTATTATTTCCTTCCTTCAAGTAAATAGAAGATTGATCAAAATTGGCGCATTTAATATAAACTTTATATCCATCTTTATTATAATGTAGATGTAGATTGCATTTAAAGTTTAAGATCTAAACGCAGATAGTTGCATTTAGAATCTCTGAGATCATAACATTCTTTTCAAATCATATTTACAAACAAATGGCTTACTTAGTTACAGTCCCTTCATTATTCAAGTACACGATAGAGCAATGAATGTGTACTAACTAGCGGTGGCGGTGTTATAAATGACGGCCGATACTATCGGCCCGGACTTGTCAATCATTGTGGTTGCATACCAGACGAATTCAAGTCAATATCATCATTTAACACTCCATTTGGTCTTTCTTTCATTGAATTAGAGTTTAAAATTGTTGTAGGCGAGTACAACGTTGTTGCAAGTTAGATACGCTCATCCATCATTCACGAAGCGGGCGCGTAACGAGGCTTTATTCGAGCCGAGGATGCGTTCGCGACCGTTTTTACACCCTCCCGCGCTCTTATTGATGGATCACGAATTTGTATTAGCTTATCTCTAACAAATATACATCTTGATCAACGTCTGTCTACATTTAAGGTTCTATAACCTCCACGACGACTATCCGTATCTTTATCTATAGCGTTTTTAGCGTCTCATAATGGTCGTCTATTCATTTCTCTAAATGGACATTATTATTTATTCCTTCTTTTCAATTTGAATGGTGGGAAGTTGAAAGCTTCGAGCGGCAATCAGATGGGGACTTCGCATAATTGAATAACTAATGTGGCTGGACTCCCCACGTAATAGGTGACGCTAGTGTGCTCCCGCGGAGAAATCACCCTAACGATCGGCAGATTGTATCGTGTCCTGACGTTTCAATACGGCACGTATCAATTCGTCGATTGACACGCAGTCAAGTAAACTAAAGGTCAATGCGTTTGCTCGTTCCGGAATAAACCGTATTATTACACTCTGAAATACTAAATTGCCTGTGTCTGCACATGCATAAGACACTTTAGACGATGCAATATTTTAAGGGAACATAGCTTCAATACTGGTCTTAAAGACTAACCCGACTTTTATGATTTCTGCTCTTCGATAGTCTTTTTGAATACATTACCACTAAAATGTAAAATATTTGAATTGATTATTTCATGAAATTCAGTAGTTCAAACCATTCCGTACTCGAAGGATCAGATATATTATTATTTAGAGCGAAAAAAATCGATTGTTAAATAAAAATCAACGATGACAGATAAAGAGAAGGGTAAAAAATACAGTCCACTATAATATCTAAATGTATTTCAGCGGCTTCCACTAAAAATTATTTGTTCTAATTAGAACCTACCGCGGTAATTATTGCTTATTTATTTAATTAAGCAATAATTACCGCGGTAGGTGCTTTAACGGTAAAAAATATCGTCAGGAGCATGCTGATATTTTTCACAATGTTCTTCAAGATACGTGAGGCAGTGGACAATGGTTGAAAAGTTCTTAAACTAAGAAAAGGTTAGTTTACACAGTTTAACTTTCAATATTTACTTCCTAATAGGCAAGGATGACACAAACGCTTAATCCACGTTGCGTCATTGTCTACCTGTAGCATCAGGTCCATTCACGGAATGCGGAGAGCGTCAAATGTTCGCTCGTGAGCGGTGGCTGTGCCTAGATTGTATCGTCTTTCTTCCGCGGATTCACTTTGGACGTGCTGTGCATTGGCAGTTTAAGTATGCTAGTTTAGTGTTTACCGTGGGGATTTAGTTTTGCTTTTTTCATGGTTTTTGTCAATTCTATCGACACTCTAACAAAGGAGGCGACAGTAGATTAGGAATAGAAGTAGAACAAAGACACCGAAATTAAAGAGACATTAATGTTTTAATGTATGTATATTTAAAGCCATTAAATTGATCGAATGTCTCACAAAAAAGTACGGGACTGATTTTGATGATAGATACTTACTTGAATTATTTTTAAAAGCTTATTGTTAGAACAACAAGAGTCTGCATATATGTAAACTTGTATTAAAAGTGACTTGTCTATTGCACTTTAAGTAGTGAACAAATAACCTAATAAAGACATAATTAAAGACAAATAAAATAGTTTGAAACTTCTTTCATTCGTAGGCGGCAAAAAGAAGTCATGGTCGATCAGTTGTATCTATTATTCTATTACTAGATCCCGCTACAGTGAGACATATTGATAAATACTTCGACGAAAATGTATAATGCCTGTTATATATCAATACCAATATTTTGTGAATTCCAATAGCCTAAACGTTTTTGTTATCTTCATTAGTATTTAAACTATCACATATTGTATTTGTCTTCAATACGACGTTGTCGAGCTAAAAAGAAATAAGCTCTTAAGCAAACAATTGTCGAAGATCGAAGCCAATCATACCGCTGTCAAATTAAGAGTTAAACGCTAAATGACACGAGAGGCCGTCATGATTATACAATTGAATGCGTTCGTTAATGATCTTTTTTATTTTATCCGAACATTGGGCCATCGTATCGCAGTCATGTGGCGGTATAGCGGTGTTCCTTTTGTGTTGGCGCCGCGTCCCGATATAAGAGTTCTCTATTGTCTGTAGTTTCGTCTATAACTCATCTCTTATGTGTTTAACGCTTAAATTGTCCGGTAATATCGCACTGATGATGTTGTCTTCTAATAAATGCCTGGGACTTTTTCTTACTTACTGAAAAACGTGTGTATAAAATTTAGGGTCGACGTAAGTTATGAGTAAGCTTTGTATTAAATACGCAACTTAAAAGCGAAGTAAAATTTTAAAGACTTAGTTATGACGTTATTAAACTTAGTACACCTGCAAGTTACATTACAAGCTATTTCAAGTACGAAACACAATCTAATAGTAGTTTTAAACAGAAATTAAATTACAGAATAATGTACATTTTAATGTACATTTTACGCCTGGTTATTTCACTGCCCATTATTGATTCCCGTCTTTGAAAGGTATGTCGAAAACTTAATCTTCACTGTACTTCTCGTCTGTTTTGATTGCAAATTTTCCGGTAATAGATTTGATATTGCGAGCGTCGGTAGTGTGCGGACGGCGGTGCATATAAATGATTTGGGGTTCAAAATTGACTTTAAGATGTACGTAACAAGTGATGTAACATTTACGGTCAGTGTAATCTCTGTGTTTTATGTCCATACGGACGCCACTGGGAGATGATTAATGACCTCACCAACAGCGATAGTAGGACGGGCGCGCCCGATGGACGGACTGACAATATTGTCTCATTTATTGCTAATGATCTATTGAATATCAGCTATCTGCCGTACACGCTACTTCGCTTATGCAATCTTACAGACTTTCTAATGTAAATAGATGGTTGAGATTTTATTAAACACTTGTCCAATTAAACGTTGCTTTACAATCAATTAAAGGGTTACATTCGACAGCTGTGATTATTGATTGTTTACTTACATGTTCTGTTATATAGTAAGTGTTCTAAGTCCCGTCAAGTAGACACATGTTAGGTATCATTATTATTTTACTGGCGTTATTGTACTGAGAATTAAAATTCTAGTGAAAAAAATAGCTAATAATATTTTTATATTTGAACCTGACGATAAAGCAGACGTGTTACCTGATGGAAAGTAGTTAACATCGCCTATGGAATTTGCAACACCAGAGGAGTCGCCAATGCATCGCCGGCTTTGAAGGACAGCTCTTTTTGCACCTTTTTCGAAAAGCCCCATGTCATAGCGTTCCGGGAATACCTCGGGAGGAAGCTCATTCTACATCTTACACGTCCGTGGCAAAAAGGTCCGTGCAAACCGAGTCGTGGAGGACCGCCAAGATGTTACAGTGAACAATCTATATTATAATACGTTTACTCATTAGTCGTCAGAGGTTCATATTGTAGATGCTAAAAAACCCTTGACTTAATTTTATAATGTCTTCATTACTAACGGGTCAATGACATAGGATCTGTGAATACATTGGAGATATCTAGAGATTAGCTAAAGTTAAGTGAAGGTAATATAATTCATACTAATATTTGTAGCTGTTTTAATTCACATCAAAACAGTACATTCTAAATCTGTCGACCTCAAACCTACCTTAAACACACGTTACGTGTGATAGAACGTGTTATTTTACAAAAAAATACTGTTATAACGTTCCACGAAATTGCTGTGATTTGGATTTGAGCCATCGATATCGCACCACGCGATCGTTCCAAATTGCTCAATAATATGCTCAGTTCGTTCTACAGATGCTATTGTTCCTTGCAATTTGCGTTATTATTTAAAACTTATTGACTTTCACTAAGCAATAAAGAATTACTCAACGCATTTTTGTAATGAACGAAAACTAAACGTCACACATTCCATTTTCTATAAGCTCCAAGGCCGTCTGCTGGCATGTACTCATTAGCAGTAAATGTTAAAAAGAATTATCCACAAAAATATTGCAAGACTTTTTCATTTTACACATGTCCAAGAGAAGCTCAACTCTACATTAAATATGTTAGAAGATAATTTGCTTCGTCAAAAACGTTATCGTCTAGACGTACTCTTGATATAATTCATTAAAAATGTGTTCTGTTACGTTGCGGTCTCTCGTTGATATTTTTTGTTTGTTTCTGAGAAACAGATAACGCGCTCGAGCCGTTCAGTCGTGACGGCCGCTTATAATTTACGCGTCCGTATCCATCCAGATATTGAGAGCTTCGACCAAAAATTTATGACTAACGCACAGATAAAAGTGCATCGTGAACGAACTTTCCAAGATAAGTGTCTTCCAAACGGTGTTGAGTGAGCTGTTTCGTTGATAACTTATGTTTTATCTATTCTCTTCGATAAGCGGAAATGTTTCGGTAATAAACTAACATGGCTTTTATTACCGTTAAAATGTTATGATGTTTCTAATGTCTCTGTCTGTGACTCGATATCTACTATTGCTATCATCAATAACATTCCACGTATAATATTTGCACGATGCACTATTTCGCTAACCTCCATCTGGAATTAATTTCATCGGTCGTCGGTCGGCTGCGAGCGAACCGTAATTATCGTGGCATCGATTCTATGCGCCCAGTAATGAAGATATCGCCCCATCTTCTTTATTGCAATAATGAAATATAGAAATAGTTGGAGCGGCAAAGATTTACTGCTCTCGACCACATATCGCAAACGGCAGGAAGTGTGCCCGTTGTATGTTATCTAAGGAATCCTGTTATAGGCTAACGAAGTACACATACACTACCGCTGTCAATACACCACGGAGACAAAAAAAAAAAGGGAATGGGACTACAGTTGTTCTTTTGTTTCGATCCTGTTCTTCTCAAGTATCAATGATTCATTCATTATTTGCTTTCTGTGTAGATTTTTTGTAATAAGACAGTACGTTTTTATACTAATAAATTGTAAAAAATTGTAATAAAATTCTAATAGTTTTAGCATGCCCTTCAATCTAATTTTGATTTTGTTATAAACCCGTCCTGCAATTACAGTATGCAATGTGGATGTACGGCGTCTTATGTGCAAATAACATTGCTTCTATACCTTATTTGATTTCGTTTATCTGCGTGTTCTCTTACAATTTGGCGTAGGCCGTTCACCGAAGACAGCGGACGTGCATAAATAATCGTTCATAATCACTTTTTACCGTCGCGACACAGTATTTAAGAGATTGTTGATCTCGATTACGGTGAGGTATGCCATCCAATAAGGTCCGGTTCCCGAAGGGTAATTTCATAGGATTTCGTTTCTTTGACTGATTGTACTTTACATAACATTTACTATATTCAACTGTTTGTTTCATTTTATTCATTTGGAATCTTTTTTCGATTATTTTGTGCATGACGTTTCATCTTTTTATGATCATAACTTGGTTGGATTTTTTATACTCATAGTCATTGAGATCTGAGTTCAATGCAGATTGGTAGAATAGTGTTGCCCCCAAAATATAATACAAGATGTGTCGACCGCAGTGGTTCAAAGTTCATTAATACCTAAGTGTGAATATTTTTTTAAATGTTCCAAAGAATTTTAAGGGATACACTTAGGTACGTCAAAATTAACCCAAGGGTTTGAGGTATTAAGTCCTTAACACCACCTTAAACAGAATCGCAGCCATGCCATACCCGGTGCCTCCGAAATAGGCTCCGGGTAGAACCGAGAAGACCAGAACAGTTAACCCATTATAATGTTTTGATTTTATTTGTTTCAGAGAGTGCCATTGCCGCGTATGAACACCGACGTGTGAAGGTCACTTAATATAAATGTAAGTTCTAGCAGGTACTCATTATTACATTAATTAACATTTTAAAATAAAATGATGTCACTGTATGTTTAATTAGTTGTGGTAGAGGGGGATATTTATACTTTATTGTACTTTAAATGCTGTGTATGTTCTTTTCTGATGTATTTTTTTAAATAAATGACAAAGAATGACTTTTTCAAAGTTGACCATGCCCTGGCAACTTCTTTGGTTCCGAATGACACGTGACCATATTTTTCATTATATTTATCTAACACTAGCTGACCCGAAAAACGTTGTGTTGCCATATAAATAAAAAATGTTAAGGGTGAACAACCCTTATAACTTAGGGGTATGAAAAATAAATAGTAGCCGATGCTCAGACCTACTGAATATGAATATAAAATTTGGTGAAAATCGGTCAAGCCGTTTCGGAGGAGTACGGTAACTAACATTGTGACACGAGAATTTTATATATAAGATATCACTTTGTCGCCAGCTTCGTATAATATAGGAGATATATCGACATTTGCAATGTTTTATCAAGCGATTTATTTTACGTACAAACAAAAAATAATACAGTTTAATCTTAAAATATCAATTGAAACATACTTAAGACATTGTATACAAATTCATCACGAAGCACAAATAAAAAGTACTGATTATTATTCAATTTTATGAACAAAGATATGAGTAACAAAAAATATTATCATATCTGCTATTTAGATGTCTATTTGCAGTGATCGCGATCAAAGGTCGTTGAACCTGGCTTCGAAAATATTTAATGGACTAGCCATTCTAACTTAATATTCCTAATAACTGTTGACATAGTAACAAATAATGGTCATGTCTAAAGTAAAAATTAAAGTCTAATAATGGGGTTGTCTAATAACGCAACCATTATTGTTAGGGATTTTGGCGACATATGTATGTCATGTATTAAAAACATTTTTACGTAGAATCTACAATTATAACATCAATTTGGAACAATATTATATTATTAAGATTATATTATAATACAATTTTATTGTTACAGTAACATTTTTGTGTAATTATATCACATGAAGGTGCGTCGCAAGGAAATATCCTTGGTAAGATTTACATGTGGACCATAGATTAGTAAAGATTACTCACTCCTAACAAGAAAATGTAACCAATTTTGAAATTGTCACTGTTATCTATTTTCGTGTTTGAAAATTATTAAAAAAATATAGTTTTTAGATCATTTACGAATGAAACGATATTTCTCCGCACTTTTTCTTCGATTTCGTGTTTTTGCACCACTTAACTGTGCATGTCGGCTTTGTTCTGCGTAAATGACTACATGACAGCCATGAAATGGCTGACAGAATTGTAAGCCGTTTAAGCGATTTAAGGGCTTCCTTCAATTACAAGGCGGCGAGATATTCAATACTTATCTATGCGGAAATTCAAAATACATTAAACGGTCAATATTAATAATCTTACTTAATTTCATTGGTGTTACTAGGGTCGACAATTCGTCTCGAAGTCCAAACTAAACGATTGCATTTCCTAGCTCGATTGTGTTCTAAACGTGAGTTCATTACAGAGTTAATGTAGCGTCGCTAGTTGCTCACTACAGAAAATATCGCAATAAATAATGAGACGTTTGTAATACTAATATCTCAACCGCGTTCTGATCTCGATCTCATCTGATACGCGATATCTAGATCTCTCTGTCACGTTCCTATATACAAACCTTTATGTTAGAGTAGGACGCGTATATGTGCCACGGTTTATCTCGAAACGTAATTATTGCTGGCTAATGAGATACTAGACTTCTCGGAAGGGCAATTTGCTAAGGATTAGAGCAAGTTGTGAAATTAGACTTTTAATAAACACTGTTTCACCGGTCGTAATGGTAATCTGGTAATGAGGAAATTGGTTTTGCTCTTTAACTCTTATTGTTTTTGTGCATAAGCTTTAATGGTATAAATGTTTATTGAATAAACACATGATTATACATTAATTTGATATAACAAATTTGAATCGAATAATCTTAAATGTGTTTTATTTGTTTAAACATGGACGAAATTGTCATGTTATCTTATCTTTTATGGTAATCAGAATTTCTCCTAAATACATAATATATGCATTTAAATTCTGTTCGTGACGATAAACATCAAAATTTTGGTTATTAATCCGTTTAACGTCTAGTTAGCTTAATGTTTAACTAGCTTATGCCTGTGACCTCGTCTGTGTCCATAACTCCACACTAGTGCGTAGACAAAACACCTTGACTTTTTATTACCGCATTTTAAATCAGACAAAAATTAGGTTTTCCTTTTTCCTAGTCTTGTTACTGCCTATAAATAGTATGGTTTTTCTATTGACACCTTAAAATTTTGCTACCAGCATTATATATACAGGTTGAATTTTTCAAATAGGCCTTCAGGGCCAAATCCGAAACTATAAGGATAAGCAAAAAATGCTGAAAGGAGTTACGAGGCCGATTTTGATAAAAACTAAAACTGCACTTTTTTAAAATATCTTTTTCTCTATTCGGGAATCGAACGTGTTCATTTTGAAAAAAAAAATACTACCTCTATATCTAGCAGTTTGCAAGATAACCAAAGAAACAAAAATAACTACAACAGGTTCATACTATTACAGATTATCTTACGTTAAACGCAATTTGCATTCGTAAAGTTGAGCTTACAATTACTAAAGACTATACGCATATTTCATCAAACCTATCTCGACGGTCTAGCATCTAGCCGATATTATCCTTTGTCGATTTAATACGCCGCTTCGCTTAGCAATACCCGAGGCTTCTCAAATCGCTACACACTCGCGTCAGCTGATCGTCCCGGTCCTTAATTAACATTAATTTAATATTTTAACTGATTAAAACAGTTTATTTATAATAATAAGTCGCAGTATATTTGTAAATAAGGTCAAGTAAATGTTAATTTTGTAAAATAACTAGAAATACAATTAAATTTCGTGTAAACATATCTGACGTATAACTGTGAGGATACGTTAGGTTATGTGTTTTTAAAACGATACGCAACGATGACGACCCGCAAGGCGTTCGCTAACCAGAAGGAGTCCCAGCTCCAGGTTGCGTTGCAGGAATTAAAGATTGCTAGGGACAGGTGTGATCAGCTGAATAACGAGAGAGATGATAACGAGCGGGAACTGTTGGAAATTCTTGATAAAAATAAATTGTTAAGAAGTGAATTAACCGATATTCACTTACAGTATAGTACTGTATGTGAAGAGCGGGATAAACTTGTAGGTATTGTTGAAGGGTTTAATAAATGTTGTGAGGACTATGAGGTAGCATTGAAAACCATAACCTCGTTAGAAAAACAATTGCATGAAGCCCACCAACAAATTATGAGGCTTGAATCAGTTACCCATAAGTCTGAGGAACAAAAAACCCAAAGCTTGTTCGATGAATTAATAAATTGTGACCATGTTTCTGTTACTGCTGCTTCTAGTAATCCCAACAACATAAGTGTCATAGATTTAACAAGCAATGATACATTATATTCTGCCTCTACGAAGGGGATTACTCGATGCAGCAAAAACAAGTTAAAAAAATATGTAAAAATCAATAGATATATACATAAAACCCAAACTTTGTTAAATACTCAAAAGAAATTCCTTAAAACTGTGCCAACCACAAAGAAGAGGTTGCACTTACTACAAGAGCTTAATACATGTACAATTGAATTAGAAAACAATAGATTAAAATATGAAGCTGAAACACAGACACTAAATTCCGAAATAACAAATTTAGAATCCTCACTGCAGATGATGACCTGCATGTATGAGAAAGCTCAGGCTTTGGTCGAGAGGCACTCTCAGGCTCTGACCGACCTCTTAGAATTAAATAAGTTTAATGCTGCCCGTTTGCAACTGTTGGAAAGTGATTTTTTGTCATGTGGTTGCAAATGTGCCAGCGAGTCACAGCCGGGGTGTGGGCTTTCACCTCCATCTTCTACAAAAATAAAACCTCAGTCATCACTGTGTGTCAGCTCGAGTTCATTAAATGTAAACAACAGTTCCCTCAAATACAGTAATGATAATGTAATGATATACTGCGATGAAATTGGTAAGGACATGGGAAGTTTACTAAGTTCTCTCTCGGGACGATCAGTATTAAATAATTGTATGCCTAATGCATCTTTCCATGAGATTATGCATAATGTATGTAATACTGAATTAAAGAATAATACAAGCTTAGTTATCTTTATAGGAAATAGGGGAAATGTGAACAAAAAGCATTTATTACATTACTTGGATACTTTGTTAAAACTTAATTTAAAGGAAATTGTAATGTTTACATTCCCCTATAGTAAAAGTTTGCCAGTCGAAGAGAATGATATTAGATATAAGTTAAATATGACTTTGCACACTGCAATGTGCAATAATAATAAATTTCATTTGATTGATACTAACTCGTTTAGTATGAATTTTTATTTGACAGGGGATAATTACTATCTCCCTAGATTTTATAAAAGACGGATAGCTGTTGTGCTAGAATTTTATTTTGACATTTCTGCCAAAAACTTGGCAACCAAACCTGCTTCTATTGAGCAGAATAATAATTTAAAATTATTGACATCCAATAATTTAAATTTGACATTGGAAAATTTAAATTGAATGATAGGACAACAGAGTGCACCTCTGGCAAATTATTTAATTTACAACCATTGTCAAATAGTAATTCATTTAATAACATTGACATATCAATAAATAATTATGTAAGTAATTCATATGAATATAATAATAATAAGCAAATTAAGAGACATATTTCAAATAAATGTCTTCATATGGGTAAATTTAGTAATAATAAAACTAGCAATAAAAAGTTTTCATCTCTAAAAATATTGCACCAGAATATCCAGGGTTTTTCAAGTAAGGAACTGGAACTGGAGTTATTTTTAGAGAGTAACAATTATGATATAATTTGTTTAACAGAGCACTGGTTAAAACAAGGTGAAACACAAATAAACTATATAAATCACTTTATTGCTAGTTCCTTCAGCCGTGAGTCAGCTATCCATGGTGGCTCATTAATAATAACTCGTAAAGGTTTAAAATCAAGAGAACGCTTGGATATAGTGGGGCTCTCGGTTGAACGTGTTATTGAATTATCATGTGTCGAGCTGGATAGCCTTATTGTGGTTAGCGTGTATAGGCCCCCTAACATAGAAACATTTTCTAGATTTTAAGGTGTAATGGAAAATGTTTTGGATATTATTTGCAAATGTAAGAAATATGTTGTTGTTTGTGGTGATTTTAATGTGAATATTTTAGAAAACACCACATTGAAAGTAAAATTACTTTCCTTATTTAGATCATATAACTTAGAATATAGTTTTTTTGAGCCAACCAGGGTGACTTCATCCTCTGCTACTTGCATCGATAACATTTTCTGTAACTGCTCTGTAGTTGAAAAATCTATAATAAATCAGATTAAATCTGATCACAAGGGGCAGTCTGTCCATATCCAATATAACATATCCAAGGAAGGGAACATAAAGTTTCTTCATAGACCAATTACAAGTCACCGTTTATTAAAATATAATAAAGTGCTACTAAATAAGTTGTCAGTTCTGAACCCTGATAGCACTTGTGTTAATAATTTATATTCTGCATTTTTCTCCACAGTGCACACAGAGTTTAAAAAAATATTTTCTGAAGTTAGGTATGAAAAGAGTACTAGACTTAGTTTTTGTGAATGGGCTACTAAAGGTATTCGTCTAAGTAGAAGTAAACTTTTCGAGCTTTATAGTGAAAGAGAGAATAACTGTAGCCCTCACTTCAATGAATATGTTCGTAAATATTCTAAAATATTTAAATCAGTTTGTATAACAGCAAAATCTAAGTTCATACATAATAAAATAAAAAATGCTGATAATAAAATTAAAACAATCTGGAAAATAATTAATGCCGAAACACGAACTTGCAGATTAAGTATCAGTAAAGTATCTCTTACCACTGAACGTGGTCAGATTACCTCAGATAAAGAAATTGCACAAGAATTTGAAACTTTTTTCTCGAATATACCATTTAATACTACTAAATTTTTAAAATCATCCCCAATTAAAGCAGTGACCATCCTTAAAGAGAATTTAAGTCAGTGTCACATTAAATTTAAATTTAGACATATTTTAATTAATGACATATTAAAAGCTTTTAAAGAATTAACTGTTAAAAATACAGAGGACATTTGGGGAATGTCAGTAAAAGTTTGTATATCAATCATTAAAACTTTAGCTCCCTACTTAGTCACTATTTTTAATATGTGTGTTGATCAGGGCTGTTTCCCTGATTTAATGAAACATAGCAAAATAATTCCATTGTTTAAGGCAGGTGATACTAAAGATCCCAACAATTATAGACCCATCTCAGTACTGCCTGTTCTAAGTAAAATTTTTGAAAAGATCCTCTTACAGCAAATGTTGCTTCATTTTAAACTAAATAATCTTTTACATCAAAAGCAATTTGGCTTTACTAAAGGCCGTTCTACCACAGATGCTGGTGTTCAATTGCTGCGACATATTTTTGATTGTTGGGAACAAGCACATGATGCTATAGGTATTTTTTGTGACTTGTCTAAAGCTTTTGATTGTGTTGATCATAAAACCTTATTGTTAAAATTACAATATTATGGTATTCAGGGAAATTCTCTAAAGTTGATAAATTCTTATTTAAACAATAGAGTCCAACGAGTGCAAGTAAATGGAGCATTATCAGCAGGTTCTAATATTAAAATAGGTGTACCTCAGGGCTCCATCCTAGGTCCGTTTCTATTTTTAGTTTATATAAATGATTTGCCAAATGTAGTAAAGGATTTATCTGAGGTTGTTTTGTTTGCTGATGACACTTCCTTGGTGTTTAGAGTAAAACGACAATCACAGGATACGAACGATATTAATGAAACTCTTTGCTTAATTCAGAACTGGTTTGATGCAAACAACCTACTCTTAAATTCTAATAAAACTAAATGTATTAAATTTATGCTACCAAATGTAAGGAGTACGGGGATGAATGTCGCTCTAAATGGTGAGACTTTGCAATTCGTCAATGAAACTGTTTTCTTGGGGATTACCATTGATTCTAAACTCCAGTGGGGTCCCCACATCTCTGCTTTGTCCAGCAGACTTAGTACTGCAGCTTTTGCAGTCAGAAGAATTAGACAGTTAACAGACATACCCACTGCCAGACTTGTCTATTTCAGTTACTTTCACAGCATTATGTCTTATGGCATTCTACTGTGGGGCAGTGCTGCTGACATAGACTCTATATTTACTATTCAAAAAAGAGCAATAAGGTCAATATATAGTCTGCGGCGTGGTGAGTCCCTAAGAGAACTGTTTCCCACTATTAATATATTGACGGTGCATAGTCAATACATTTATGAAAATATTATGTATGTAAGAAAACACACTGATATGTTTGAAAAAAATAGTAACCACCATAACTTTAATACCAGAAATAGAAATAAATTAGTAATTCCTAAACGTAGATTATGTAAGGTGGCTAGATCTTTCGTGGGCAACTGTATTCGCTACTACAATAAAATACCCGACCACATTTTGAATCTCACAGAAAAAAAGTTTAAACATGTCGTTAAACTAACGCTATGTAAAAAAGCGTACTATAAAGTAAGTGATTATTTGACTGACAAAACGGTGTGGTCTGAATTAGCTCCAGCTCCACATGTACCATTACGTTAAGTTAACATTGTCAAAAACATTTTTTTTAAAAGATGTGTGTTATGGAGTTTCTTTCGCCGCTTCTTCTCCATAACGAAACACCTTGTGAAGTGGTGGTAGTTGCTTTGACATTCAAAAAGTGATCTGTAAAGAACCTATTTTGAATAAAAAATTTTGATTTGATGATTTGATTTGATTTGCTAAGCAACTCTCAAATGCTATAAATTAAGTTTAGGTGCTTTGTAGTTAGTATTTTACCTACTTACAAACATTTTGGATTGTATTGTTGCAATATATTTGTAACAACAACCAAACTATCTACCTCGCTGCTCCAATATGGTTTGTCGGAGTTACCAGCTCGATGTCTATATGAGCCGGTAATGAGGCATAGAGTGGTACAAATGTATGTTTTTACCGCCGATGTTGTAGGAGGCTACAAATGTATAACCCAGAGCATAGGCAGCAGCGTCTTTCTACAACATTAACCATAACTCTTATTAACTGCGGTCGAGGATGGGCAGCAGCGTGTCCCCATAACGCTTTCTACAATATAACTCCTATTTGCTGGTATATCAACAAGCGCAGCCAAGCGCGGAAACTACTCTAAAATAGTAAATCTAAGTAACAGCACCTGTCAAAATCTGGATATCCAAACGCTGACACATGGTCAACGTTTGGATATCTATGAGTTTTACCCGAAATTTAAATTAAGTATAAACATGCTTTCAAACCGTCGAAGTACAGAATTCACGGAAACGCTCATGAAAATTGACGCGACTGCAGTTTAGGTAAAGAGCCGCGGGTTCCCTTCCTATAATTCAAGTATATGTTAATTTATTCGTCAATTTAATATGCTGGAAATTTGAATGTAAGAATATTGCGCCATTTCGCATTGTTTTATTTCCATCAGACTTGTTCAGGTATCGGTAATATGACCATAGGTCCCGCTTTGGATCGGACAGTCCCACTGTCAAGCTAATTCCTCAGCAAAGGCAAAAATAACCCCATTTCAAATAACGAAATAGATAAATGAACTGCTACATTTTTATTCGAAAAATAAACTCTTTAGTTTGAAATTGACTTGCTTAAGAAGATATTAAGTGTAACTCTTTCCATTTTGCAAAGACTAGTAAAATAACTTCGCGAAGGGAGAATCAGGCGAGGTGATCCCTAGGCAGCGGCCTCGCTGTCAAATTTCGGAACTTTGTATATTTACAAGATGTTTTTAAAAATTCCGAAATGATTCAGTATGTTTATGGCGCCATCTCTTGCTGTAGTAAGTAGCCACACTTTCAATATTCTGAAGCATCCTGCTTTTATATGGAAAATACGTGGTCATGTTGAGTATAGGGCGCGTGGCGGGGCCAGCAATTATTCACGCGTTTCGGTGCAATGTGTAATCACAGTGTAGAACATTTCGCTTCGAAATTATGTGGTGTGCAGACGATATTTTAGGGTTCGTACACAAAACTGCGATGCGACGTCGCATCGCAAAAATCTGCGAGCTCCCTCGACGTATCGCAAGAACTTGCGAATTGATTCGCATCGCACAGTGGTTGTTGTTGTTGGTCACCCTGAGAGACGCTACGCCGCACGATATCGCATCGCAGCAATTCGCATCGCAATTTTCTGCGTTGCGAATTCGCATCGCGTCGCATCGCAGTTTTGTGTTCGAGCCCTTATAGGTGAAATACGAGGGAATTTACCAATGGAATTTACTAATTTTTAAGATACTTTTATTTCAATTATACGAAGCATAGGTAAGATTAGACCTATTTTCACGAAAAAATATTGATAAATAGCATTTATTAGGAAAGCATCGTTGTTGGAACTTGGATAACGAACTATTTTTTTTATCTAATCAAACATTTTATGTGAAATATGAATTTATAAAATCAATTAATTTTCAATTAATTCAGTCCATTCTCAAGTTCTCTCTTCCGCAAGTTTTCATATCGTCGGCTTTTATAAAGAGTTAAATATAATCGATTCATGAATAAATCGATTCCATTAAGCTCTGAACCGATGTTTGTTTCATTGTCAATCAAAAAATAATAATTTAAACCATCAGTCAGGGAATCATTCAGTGGCTTAATTATGATGGCAATGGAACAGTGATTTATAACTGACACCGGTAGCAATCGAATGTAAATTTTCGATTAGACTTTCAATCAAGTTACTAAATACAGCGGTTCACTGACCATTGGCCATATTAAGTTTAATTTATACCTATGAAAGCGTATTTTCCAATTGGGGGTTCGATTATACCGACAATGTCAAGTAAGTTAAGACTGAGTTTACGTCGAACAAAAATATGTAAGTAAAATGTATGTTTAGGTGAAGTTTTTAGTATTTATTACAGTTTTTTTTTGTGAAAAGTAAATTATAAGGTGCGAAATAATGTTTAGGGTTTCTTAAAAAAGCCGAAAGCCATGTTTAGACGATAAAGCTTACATGATATATCACTATTTTAACACACAAATTGAGACAAATCTGTAAACATTCTATACATTTTTAACACAATCTCTACATAGCTTAAACAGGTTTTTTACTAGTAAACATGTTGTTCGAACATTTCCACAATATTAAATAATGGCAACCCATTATCGAAATGGCGATGACAACTGCTTTTAAAGAATCTTCCGATTTCCGGTCTACAATTTGTTTTGTTTGATAGTTTTCACTCGTATGTGTGTGGTCTACGTGATACATTCTCGTACCTACTTTTTATTCGGTAGCATGTGTGGGTAATCATAATTCAAGATTTTCTCTACGATTTTAAAATAACTGCATTTTTTTGTTCACCACTTGCTCGATGCAAAATCCTAAAAATCTGCTTTTAGTTTTTGTTCGTCAGTACGGCTACTATCTACATTTTTAACTTTGGAATTCATTGAGTTATGTAGATATTTCGTTAACTTTTACAACTAAAATTATAATATCTATGAATTTTTAAGCAACGAGATTGCCAATTACTGGGGTTGCCTGACAACTTGACAATTGTTTAGACATAGTGCCAATGTGTACGTTCGGAACATTTTTTCGTGAATCTATTACTACAATTCTCGACATTCATTTCCCACTGGTGCAATGGTTTTAATATAATCAAACAAGATCTGATAATAACATAATGTTCGTGTAATTATATCTCCGGTTCAATGTAACATCGCAATATTTGACTGCTTCGCGTCAGAACGTGCGTGCATAACTAACTAAACCGCACGATCTTTAATTCCGAAGCGGGTCGGAGTCTCGGAGTGATGCGTCCGTCAGGATGTGCATATCGCGTTGAAATTCCCTTTTCTATTTGTGCGAATCTAATGCACCCGTCACACTGTGTCTAACACGTCTGACACTTGGGGGGAAATTAAATCAAGTACGAAAATTTAATGAAGTAAATAGATACATATACAATATGTTAATCAAAGTTTGAAAACGTTGTCGTGGAGTTTAAAGCCGGTTGCGTAGCAATGCAATTGTTTTAGACATTTTTATCATGAAGAAGACATTTTGAATTTGATCCTCTTGTCATAAATCCAAATTCTACTATTCCATTTTGTATAAAAAGAGCAAGTTGCAATTTACACTTGCTTAAAAAATTACAACATATCGTTTATTTTTAAACTACATCCATTTGTCATTGAGGTAATCGTTCAATATGATCAATTAAAACCTCGGCACGTTTGTGTAATTATATTTCTGGTTTAATGTAACATCGCAATATTTGACTGCTTCGCGTCAGAACGTGCGTGCATAAGTAACTAAACCGCACGATCTTTAATTCCGAAGCGGGTCGGAGTCTCGGAGTGATGCGTCCGTCAGGATGTGCATATCGCGTTGAAATTCCCTTTTCTATTTGTGCGAATCTAATGCACCCGTCACACTGTGTCTAACACGTCTGACACTTGGGGGGAAATTAAATCAAGTACAAAAATTTAATGAAGTAAATAGATACATATACAATATGTTAATCAAAGTTTGAAGACGTTGTCGTGGAGTTTAAAGCCGATTGCTTAGCAATGCAATTGTTCTAGGCATTGTGAAGAAGACATTATGAATTAAACCCTCTTATTATGAATCAAATTTCGACCATTCTATTTTGTGAAAAAAGAGCAAGTTGCAATATACACTTGTTTAAAAAATTGCAACATATCTTTTATTTTTAAACTACGTCCATTTGTCATTGAGGTAATCGTTTAATATGATCGATTAAAACCACGGCACGTTTGTGTAATTATATTTCTGGTTTAATGTAACATCGCAATATTTGACTGCTTCGCGTCAGAACGTGCGTGCATAACTAACTAAGCCGCACGATCTTTAATTCCGAAGCGGGTCGGAGTCTCGGAGTGATGCGTCCGTCAGGATGTGCATATCGCGTTGAAATTCCCTTTTCTATTTGTGCGAATCTAATGCACCCGTCACACTGTGTCTAACACGTCTGACACTTGGGGGGAAATTAAATCAAGTACAAAAATTTAATGAAGTAAATAGATACATATACAATATGTTAATCAAAGTTTGAAGACGTTGTCGTGGAGTTTAAAGCCGATTGCTTAGCAATGCAATTGTTCTAGGCATTGTGAAGAAGACATTATGAATTAAACCCTCTTATTATGAATCAAATTTCGACCATTCTATTTTGTGAAAAAAGAGCAAGTTGCAATATACACTTGTTTAAAAAATTGCAACATATCTTTTATTTTTAAACTACGTCCATTTGTCATTGAGGTAATCGTTTAATATGATCGATTAAAACCACGGCACGTTTGTGTAATTATATTTCTGGTTTAATGTAACATCGCAATATTTGACTGCTTCGCGTCAGAACGTGCGTGCATAACTAACTAAGCCGCACGATCTTTAATTCCGAAGCGGGTCGGAGTCTCGAAGTGATGCGTCCGTCAGGATGTGCATATCGCGTTGAAATTCACTTTTCTATTTGTGCGAATCTAATGCACCCGTCACACTGTGTCTAACACGTCTGACACTTGGGGGGAAATTAAATCAAGTACGAAAATTTAATGAAGTAAATAGATACATATACAATATGTTAATCAAAGTTTGAAGACGTTGTCGTGGAGTTTAAAGCCGGTTGCGTAGCAATGCAATTGTTTTAGACATTTTTATCATGTCGTTTATTTTTAAACTACGTCCATTTGTTTAATTAATAGTGAGTTAATAGTTTAATATGATCAATTACAACCTCGGCACGTTTGTGTAATTATATTTCTGGTTTAATGTCACATCGCAATATTTGACTGCTTCGCGTCAGAACGTGCGTGCATAACTAACTAAACCGCACGATCTCTAATTCCGAAGCGGGTCGGAGTCTCAGAGTGATGCGTCCGTCAGGATGTGCATATCGCGTTGAAATTCCCTTTTCTATTTGTGCGAATCAAATTCGCTCATTGCACTGTGTCTAACACGTCTGACACTCTGGAGGAAATTAAATCAAGTGAGAAAATTAAATCAGGTAAGGTTATTTTAATTAAAGTCTAAATAAAACCTTCTTTCTTATATATCATCAGGTTGGTTATCAATACAATTTAAAGTATTATTTTCAAGGTAATGAATTTGTCGGTTTTTGTTGTTTGTTAATTTTGTTTTGTTTACGAGACGAAACCTTCAAAAGGTATCAGACGCCGTAGGGATCGTCGCCGGGTTATGTGTGTCACTGGCTACCTAGATCAGTGTTTGTACTTGTGTGTGTGTCTTGTTGTGTTTTAGCTTGAAGGGTGACGTAAGGAAGAAAGACATAAGGCATTCCAACTTCTCAGGGGTAGAAACGCATCTGTGACCAATTCTATTATCTTATTGGACTCTTACCCTATTCGGAATGCTGCGGAATGGACTTCCATGGGCAATGTGCCGCTTATCATCATATGGACTTCGTGCTCGTTTGCTTCTTTCACAAAATCAAAAAGTATTTTTTTTAGATTCGTGTAATTATTCATAGTATGTATAGTCCGCGTAAAACTGCTAGTTAGCTCTGAATCTAGAAATGAATCGCGTCGCAATAGCAAATTGTATGACTACACCTGCTCGCAACAACTTCAGAGCGGACTAATAGTTTGGCGCGGACTATACGCGATTAATTGACTAAGTTATGTGGTTTTAAGATGCCTCTGTATATCCTGTTTAGGTAAGACTCGCTTGCCGCCCAATATTATTGAATTTCTCTTACTTACATAAGATCCCTGTAGTGAAAGGAAATCAATGCTCGCTCGATGATCATAGAGGACAATAAAACTTTATAGCGCGGAAATGACCGGAGTGGAGCCGGGTAGTCGTGCACGGGGGGGACCGGGGGCCCTTCCGTCCCCCGCGCCAGCATCCCACATCACCTCCGTAGGCTCTGTGTCACGAGACTCATACTTTGTCCCGTGAGGCGTTGGCGGAGCATTGCAAATCCTTTCAAATTCCCGCCCTTTTTGGAACAACCACCAACTATGAGAAAGCCTAAAAGAAAGAATAAAAAGAAGAAAAGTTGCACAGCGGCGACCTCTTCCACATTTACTGTGGATATGTGCAATATCAGAGGAGTCCATTCCAATCTGAATGCCGTCCACCACCACCTTAAGACGGTAAAGCCGGCTTTTCTCTTTTTGACGGAGACGCAGATATCTACCCCGGACGATACATCGTATTTGGAATACCCCGGTTACAATTTAGAACATGCCTTCAGGCGTCGTGCCGGGGTATGTGTGTATGTTCGGGGGGACGTCTGCTATCGCCGTCTCAGCTTTCTCGAAGACAAGGACCTATCATTGTTGTGGCTGCGCGCGGACGTCGGAGGTCTTACCCGTGTCTACGCGTGCCTGTATAGGTCCTATAGCGGAGACGTGGAGACAACTCGATTATTCGAGCACGTCCAGTGGGCAACCGACAGAATGCTGCAGCAGTGTCCTTCGGCAGAGTTGGTGGTTCTCGGTGATTTCAACGCTCATCATGTTGATTGGCTGGGATCCCGGACCACCGACTTTGCCGGGAGATCTGCATATGACTTCTCCTTGGCATATGGGCTCTCTCAGGTCGTACCTGGTTTCACTAGGGTGCCTGATGTAGAGACCCATACTGCCTCTTTGCTGGACCTACTGCTGACTACCCATCCGGTGGACTACCAAGTAATGGTCAAGGCTCCCCTTGGATCCTCTGACCATTGCTTGGTAAGTTCGACTGTGCCCTTGTCGTACCCCGTGGAGACACGTCCCCCCGGGAGACGACAAGTTTGGCATTACAAGTCAGCAGACTGGGACGGATTCCGGGAGTTCCTGGCTTCGTACCCGTGGAGGCAGCTATGTTTCGTCTCGGGTGACCCTAGCTCGTGTGCTGAGTCTGTAACCGACGTGATACGGCAGGGTATGGAGTGTTTCATTCCAAACTCTGTCGTGTCCGTCGGCGGGCGGAGTCAGCCCTGGTTTGGTGGGTCTTGTGCTAAAGCGCTAAGCCTTAAGCAGGAGGCCTTCCAAACCTGGGCATCAGCACACGCTAGCAAGGACCCAAAAACCCCCGAGCTCCGAACCGCGTTTAATGCTGCCTCCCGTTCAGCGAAGAAGCATATGGCCAAGGCGAAGTCTAAGCACATCGGCAGAATTGGCGAGCGGCTACTTGGTTACCCCTCCAGGAGTCGAGCCTTCTGGTCGCTGGCCAAAGCTGTCGAGGGTAATTTCTGCCGGTCTTCACTACCGCCCCTGCGGAAACCAGATGATTCTCTGGCCCACACGGCAAAGGGGAAAGCCGATCTTCTTGGTACCCTCTTTGCCTCAAACTCGACTCTTGATGACACAGGGGCCACACCGCCTACCAACCCGCGGTGTGAGAGCTCTATGCCGGATATTCGCTTTACGCAGAAGGCTGTCAGGCGAGCTCTATTGTCCCTCGATATCAAGAAGTCGAGCGGGCCAGACGAAATCCCCGCAGTGGTGCTCAGGACGTGCGCTCCCGAGTTGGCTCCCGTCTTAACGCGCCTATTCTCGCTTTCCTACACCACAGGACAAGTACCGTCTTCGTGGAAGGTTGCCCTTGTACACCCTATTCCCAAAAAGGGTGACCGCAGCGACCCGGCCAACTATAGGCCTATAGCGATAACCTCCTTGCTCTCAAAAGCTATGGAGCGTGTTGTAAACACGCAGCTCCTTAGGTACCTGGAAGAGCACCGGCTGATCAGCGATCACCAATATGGTTTTCGCAAGGGCCGATCAGCTGGTGATCTTCTTGCGTACCTCACTCACCGTTGGGCGCAGGCTGTTGAGAGCAACGGGGAGGCATTGGCCGTAAGCCTGGACATCGCTAAGGCCTTTGACCGGGTCTGGCATAGGGCCCTTCTCGCGAAGTTACCATCTTACGGTCTTCCCGAGAGGTTGTGCACATGGACAGCCAGCTTTCTGTCTGAGCGGCATATTAAGGTCGTAATTGACGGGTGCTGCTCAGACACGAAGCTCATCAACGCTGGCGTGCCCCAAGGGTCTGTATTATCTCCCACGCTTTTTATTCTGCATATCAATGATATGCTGCTAAAAATCGGTGGCATTCATTGCTATGCAGATGATAGCACGGGAGATGCTGTGTACACAGGCCGTGCGAACACCTCTCGGACATTCGTGGAAGAAAGCAGAATCCGACTTGTGTCTGAAATCGAGAACTCTCTGGAGCGGGTCTCGGAATGGGGTCGTCTTAACCTTGTTGAGTTCAACCCCTCGAAGACACAAGTCTGCGCGTTTACCGCTAAAAAAACCCCATTCGTCATAGCGCCTAAGTTCCAAAGTACCCCGCTCACCATTGGTAAAAGTGTAGGGATCCTGGGAGTCGACATCTCGTGCGACGTGCAGTATCGGAGTCATTTGGAAGTTAAAGCCAAGTTGGCTTCAAAGAAACTGGGCGTCCTAAACAGAACCAAGCAGTACTTCACTGGGGGGCAACTCCTGCTGCTTTATAAAGCGCAAGTGAGGCCCCACATGGAGTACTGCTCGCATCTCTGGGTAGGGGCACCACAATACCAACTTAACCCACTTGACTCCGTACAGAAACGCGCGGTGCGAATCGTCGATGACCCAGTGATCTCTGATCGGTTAGAACCCTTAAGCCTTCGGAGGGACATAGGTTCCCTCTGCGTGTTCTACCGACTTTACAATGGTGAGTGTTCTGAGGAACTGTTTGATCTGGTGCCTACGTCGCCTTTCCTTCATCGCACCACTCGCCGAAGGATGAAGTTCCATCCACATCAACTGGACCCGTGGCGGTCCTCCACGGTTCGGTTTAATAGATCATTTTTGCCGCGTACGTGCAAAATGTGGAATGAACTTCCTCCTGAGGTATTCCCTCAGGACTATGACATGGGGCTCTTCAAGAGGGGTGTAAAAAGAGCTCTCCTTCAAAGCCGGCGATGCATTGGCGACTCCTCTGGTGTTGCAAATGTCCATAGGCGACGGTGACTGCTTTCCATCAGGCAGCCCGTCTGCCTTATCGTTAGGTTACATATTAAAAAAAAAAAAAAAAAAAAAAAAAAAAAATTTTTCTTAGAATCACCGCGAACTATAAAATCCGTCAGATAAATGACATGTGCAAGTTGCTTTAGGCTTGGTTCACACTGACGATTTTACTTACATCGACATTTGGACTGATTGAATGAGTCAAGTCTTTCAATCTATAGTATAGTACTAGCTGACCCGGTAAACGTTGTGTTCCCATATAAATAAAATAAATGTTAAAGGTGAGCAGCCCTTATCACTAAGGGATATGAAAAATAGATAGTAGAAAGTCGATTCTCAGACCTACGGAATATGCATATAAAATTTGGTGAAAACCGGTAAAGCCGTTTCGAAGGAGTACGGTAACTAACTGGGACACGAGAATTTTATATATAAGATTATAATCGTATGTATAAGATATATTTATCTTAATAATATTTTAGTAGAACGAAATAGAGTACTTTGTTTCGCAAATACAAATTTTAAAAACGTTAAAAAATATATACCTAATCTAGGGAAACATAAAAAGCACAGTGGTGATGAATATGTTCCTAAAAAAATAGTAATTATGTGTAATATCAAATCTTAAAGTTGTCATGAGAAAATAAAATACCATACTAGACATTTTAATATTTACTTTGATTGTGCTAGACAAATTCATAATTTTTTTAGTCATCCTACTATCGATGTCATGGTGGATCTCGATCATGATAACTTTGGATCTACAACATTTGGGGTGTAAACTATCTTTCAATATTTTAATACATACATTCCCATTGAATTACCCAGTCAGATTCATTGAAGTCAGTTAGTGCAGATAAACTTAGGATTAAAATCATTTTGTTAGTGCACAATGCGCATGAAAGCAGTCAAGCCTAAGAGTTGATTTTATCTTTTACTTAGTGGATTTTATTAGGATCCGTGTCATATATCGTAGTGATATCGATATTTATAGTCTCGATTAACACGAATCGATTAACCAAACATGACTCAGTCACAGATAAAATCTGTTTAGTAAAAATATCAAAATAAAGATAGCCATCTATTCGAAATTTAACGATAAAACGTTTAACATACTGGTATTTAACGATAAAACATCTAAAAACAGTGGGAAAATCCTGAGTATTATTGATGGTCAGTTTAAATTCTGGTTTCCAACTACCGGTATTCATAGTGTAGCGATCTGCCACGTAGACGGTTTCGGGTTTGATTCCTGGCAAAGAAGATAGCTGGCAAATTTAATTTCAGTTCTGGGTAATGTTTGTACACTCCTCTCCATGTATGCTAATGATAACCACAAAATCCTAGTAAGGGACTACGAGAGCATTATTAAATATTTATTTAGTTTCTACATCTATATAAATAATGAAAATCCCTTTGAATGAACCTTTCAAATCGTACTCTGTTTGGAAACAACTGTACCTATGACATTTGTGACTTGTTCCTCCTCACCGTACGTACTTATCCGTAATTATTCACAGAATAATGCACTGTCGTGCCCGTTGCAATGCATTATGCTGGATATTAATCTATATGCAAACTGTTTCGCCGTGAAATCCGAAGACGGTCTCGCAAGCAATACGCTGTACGTCATAGGAAGCTTGTGAAATGGCTCTTTGGGACGTGGCTCTTAGATTTATTCAAAATATACTTTGGGTTTTCTACTTCTGACTTGTAAATTTAGTGAACGGCTCTTTATAATCGAGGTTGTTTTAAGTATGGGACATATTTATATCTGGTTATAGAAAAGTATGTCTAATGAGAACATACTGTACCTACTAAGCTACACTGGACATTCAATGACGATACTGATTGCTATAAAATTTAGTTTCTTGTATATCGTATCATGGAAATTAGTATTGTAGGACTTCTCCGGGAAAAGTCTCTACCTGTGCCCGGAAGTGAAAAACTCTTGTTTACTCGGACAGCAACTATTAACATAATAGGTCATTTAGACTAATATATGAAGTTGTACCCAATGTCAGTGTATACAAATGTTTATATGTATTTTTTTGCGATTCATTCACAACGACATACCATTGTGTCCAAAATTATCTAAGCACTACTGCAATTCACGTAATAATCCGACCTCACATCAAGTAGAAAAATGACATACTTACCCAAACAAGAATGACTGAAGATTTAGCGATTACTTCAATCTAACAACCAAAAAGTAGATGGTTCCTATGATATCATGAAAGTTACTGTCGTTTGATAGTAACATTTTTTTGTAAAAGTCGCATAAATTGTCCTCGCCCCTTGCATATGCACCGCCTTACACTTTTAAATATTCAAATATTTTATTAACATGTTATTTTTCGAAACTTAGTATATATAGGTTAATATAAGAAACTAGCTGACCCGGCAAACGTTGTGTTGCGATATAAATAAAAAAATGTTAAGAGGGAACAACACTTATCACTATCACTTAGGGGTATGAAAGTGTCAATAGATAGTAGCCGATTCTTAGACCTCATGAATATGCATATAAAATTTGGTGAAAATCGGTAAAGACTTTTCGGAGGAGTACGATAACTAACATTGTGACACGAGAATTTTATATATAAGATAAATATAAGAAAGATTTAAGTAGATTTAACTTTTTTCAAAGTCCCATAAGCTACTTTTCTGTTGTTGTAAATCTCCATAGGTGACGGTAATTGCTTTCCATCAGGCAACGCGTTTTGCCTTATAGGTTAAAAGAAAAAAATAAAACTTTGGAACGGAAATCGTCTTGTTCCAAGCAAAAATCACTGACGTTTAACGTACATTATCTTGAGTACAGTAAGAATATCTAGAAAGACGTTCCAACATTAAAAATTCTGAGAAAGATATCAAATCAGAACATTTCGCAGACATATGCGTATTGTCACGTAATCAAATAATATCGATATATCTTAAGGAGTGGTTGATAATTATGTGTATGGGTAGATAGATATACCATTTCATGTTAATTTATCGATAATTTAATGGTTTTTATAGTGTAACAAAAAGCTCACATGCCTAGAAAAACCTTGCCTTGAAGTTATCCAAGTTATATTAGCAAATTGTGTATGTATTTTTAATTGACTACAAAGCAGATGGCTCTATGTTCGGTTGTACGATGTTTTCTTTATTTTAGTATGGCAGCAGTTATGTAACCAAAGGTCCCGTCTTCGTCCGGACACACATGTTACTGCCCTAGTGGACTAAATTAGAACGCGTCTGTATATTATTTGTGCTACCAACCAAACCTTCAAACTCGAAAACAGCAATTTCGTATTTTTTTAGTGAAGATATATTTGCCACCGCCTCGAATAGAAAATA
Organism: Epargyreus clarus clarus; assembly: GCA_014595695.2. NCBI lineage: Eukaryota > Metazoa > Arthropoda > Insecta > Lepidoptera > Hesperiidae > Epargyreus > Epargyreus clarus. The sequence continues at coordinate 2,671,628 of JACTTY020000049.1, read as the reverse complement.
GAAATCTATCACCTGATTATTTAAAATCGCTCAAAAAATATTAGATTTACTGTTGTTGTACTTCTATTTCTGAAATAGAAAACCGTATATCTAGTAATTTTTTAATCTCAAGAATTACACGCACAAGTAATCGCTGTTCTAGTTTGCGCCGACAAATCTGTCAGCGGTTCAAAATGGTCGTGGTGACTGTCAACGAAATTTAGGGATGTTACTTGATACGGATGTAAATTAAATTATCGGTTTCGGATACAGTTGCGGGTTGCAGTTCCATCACCATGATCATCGACCCATTACTACCCCACTGCTGGACATGAGTCTCCTCTCAGAATGGGAAGGATTAGGCCACCGCGCTGGACAAGTGCGAATTGGTAGACTTCACATGCCGTTGAAATTTTTTTTAATGATTTCTCAGGTATGCAGATGCTTTCCTTCACCGTTTAAGCATGTGATAATTAATTTCTAATAGAGCATAACTTTGAAAAATCAGAGGTGCGTGCCTGGGAATTGAACCTCGACCTCCTCGATCAAGAGGCCGAGTTTCTTAATCACTAGGCTATCACTGCTGCTACAATTAGAATGCTGCTATTTAGGATATTCAGATATCAGTTGCAGATTTTGAAGGTATTGTAAAAGTAAATATAACACAAATAGGAAATTATATGATTTTATTTTGAAAAGAGCGCCCGCGACTGTATCATTTCCGATCCGAAATTATTCGACACTTATATCGGATTCGGTTACGGATTCGGTTCGGTTACGATTCGGTTTCGGATACATTCGTAATTTGCATATCCGATAGATTCGGTTACGGTTATGCAGCTTAATAACAACCCTGCATCAAATTCTGTGTTGGCACTCGCCATGCGTCGTTGCGCGTAGTTGGCCCGAGATGTCATCAAAACTAATCTGTAATGTATTAGGCGTCGAATGAGTTATACAGTGAATATTTTGTAAATTGTTAAAAAAAGAAAAAAAATTCAATTCGGATTCATTATTTTAATCATTCCATCCTGAGTCTGTGGTTCGTAGAATACTTCAACCCTCACATACGTTAAGAAATGTATGCTTGACCCGGAACCAAATCGGGAACCTTTTAAAACTTGTACCGTTATAGCGACTACTGTGTGACCCGATCTACAGGTCGCCTTCGTAAAAAACAGATTTATAAGAGTTGATAATCGCTCAGGATTTTTTCTTGCTTTTTTATAAAAAAATATTAGGCAGTTATTCGAGAAAGTGGATATTATATGGTGCTTTATATGTGCAGGAAAGGGCCAGCCTGTGTCGATATTTCTAACTTTCCCAAAAGGAGTATAACCTGCATAATGTGACGTGCATAGATATTCTCATATACCGTACACTCATTTGCATCTTTCGTCCAGTCTCATACCAACTTTGCTTAGGAAGATAGTATTGAAATGTATAAGCTATAAATATTTTCGTAGCAGCTTATGGAATTTGAACTCTGCAGTAAATATGTTGAGGTCTCCTTTGCACAGGTTTTCTGTCCAACTAAATATAAGCTGGTAACTGATATTGAAGTGGATGATCGCGTGTAGTACTGCCGTTGAGGTAAATCAAAGGGATAGTATTATTTCTATTAATAGAATTAAATTAGAAAAATCAGCAAAAGGGTAAAATTCAAACAGATTGTTATTTTAGGAGCACGTAATTTTTGACTCTCTGCTAGGAAAGAGAGAACGCATAACACATATTTTGGAAACAATAATTTTTGAATTACTTTTTCTTGAAGATTTATGTTACTTGAAAATGTTTCCTCCTGTGAACGAAAGGTTGGTTAATTAAATACATCTCTCGGATACTGCCAACCCTGGGTATGATGAGACTAGAAGACTTCCTTCAACTGTGAATCACTGTCTCCTATCACGGAGATCTCGCGTTGAATCATCCCATCGACGTGGTACAACATTTTGACTAATATAATATTTCTGAACTGTATACAAGACAAGAATAACACACATTTTTTGGAAATAATTGTATGGGTTCTCTAATCATTCAGGAAACGTAGAAATTATGATTTAGTAGGTATTTATGTTTAGCTTTTCCTGAAAGTTCAGACCAAATTAAAGTAGCCGTTTTCAATTTTTTTGAATATTCAAGAAACTAACTGCAAATAACTGTTATTTAAGAAGCAAAGAGCGAATTTGGTTTGCTTCATGTTTTTCGAAACGGCTTTTTTGATCTCATCAGTTAGTAGTAGACAGTACTCGTAGTTACAATTGCTAGGTAAATTTTGGCGTTTTCCTCGTTTAATATACCACAATAATTCAGATAACCAACCTCGCGTTAAAGGAACGAATAATATCCACTATTAACATTAATTTGAGATAACTTCCTGTGTGAGTCAACCATTATTAGGTAATAGTAAGAGTAAATCATGATACTTATCACGAGGATCTTATATCAGATTGATGATTTACTATGGAAGGTAATAGATACACGTGGGATTTGTAAAGGCAGTATTTGAGGAGGTTATGTTATAGGGGATTACGTTGTCTTACTAGTTTTGTATGAGCCTTCATTTTCTTTATGTTTAACATCTGATACTGTAGGGATTAGGGAAAGTGAATATCCATGACGTGTATGGAACTGAACAAATAGATTAACTTAATAACAGTCAGTAGTAAGACCATGAAGAAAAAGTTTGAGTCTAGTTCGAGTTCGGTTCGAGTTTATTTTATTTAGTTCCTAAGCGGCAAATATAAGTCATAGTAGAAGATCCGAAGCTAAATCGAACTGGACCGAGCTGATAATAGAATGAAACTCATTTTATAACGAAATTAGTACATTGGGTAATACATTAAAAATGGGTTTGCTAAAAAAATCCTGGACAGGATAATTTTAATTATTTTTTGAAAACCTAATGTAGCAGGATCTCCTTTTGCCGCACCGCTAATTAGAGTCCACTATGCAGGCAGAATCTTGGACATAAAATAGTACCTTTAAAAAAAAGTACTGTCCCATGCCGCTACAATGTAGGCAATTAGATGTTAAACACTTAATTACAGTGAAATAGCGTGTTGACGACACTTACCAGCCGGCTTTCCACGAGTTTCCACCATTAGCGCAATTTGTGTTGATGTGCCGCCGGCGAGAGATAACTTTGTTTTTATTATACATGCTTATTACTATTATTGTATTATCTACTGATATGAACGCTAACTTAACACCGATCTTGTAAAATAACGTTCTGTTTTTTCTGTACTACCTATTATAAAGTTTCTAAACTAAAGGCCTAATGTATGACTTTCCTGTCGCGCGGACTTATGACCGCGTGCTTGTCGTACTCGCACGCGTGAATTAACTTGTCGCATTATTTTCACGACCCATTTGCCTGTTACACATATGACAGGAAAAGTATATATGCGGACCTTATCAAAGCGTGGATAAAGCCCGCGTGATAAGAAAAAGAAGTTAAATCATTCATTTTTATGACGGCCCGCGAACTGTAACGTTTATAATAACGGTTTGATACGCAAAGGGTTCCGGGATCGACTCTTGGCCCGGCAGATGTGTAATAATAAATTTAGATTTATTTTTTGGTGTTTACCTATATACTCGTCTTTGTGTGCATCCATGGCGTACGGAATCCTTGTGTTAGATAATAATTATAAAGCATTATCTCAAGATTGGCAGCCTTAAAGAGCTAAACAATTAAGTACCTAATTACAATAACACGGAAACAATATTAATTTTCCATTGAGTAGAAGTACTTATTATAAACTAATGAGCGTTTGTCGATATGTTTATAATCTGCGCGCCTCTTTCACTTATCTCCATAACTAAATACGCTTTCAGAGCTGCCACTTGACGGATCATTGCACAATGACCCTTAGGCTTGGAGCAGATCAGATCATTTTGCACTTATAATCTTCGCATACATAAATTAAATGGATGGGTTCGTAATTTCTAAGAAAATGTTATTTAAAAAATACCGACTTCAATTTTTATCTGTCGCTCCTGACCAAGATGGGACGAGAATTAATTTAAAAGGGAACGGTCCCTTTCAAATCAATTCTATAAGAAAAAATATATTGTTTTTCCTATAAAATTGAAACAGAGAACGAGCATGAAGTTCTCTGGTTAGTAAGTGGTCATGGCTACCCATGAACACGTGGAACCAATCCCAAGTAAGATTGAAGTTCACTTTACAATTTTCACCACAACATTGTAATATCCAGTCGCTATTGTGTGTATTATAAAGCAGGAGTTTCTAGATCCTCTGTAAGCTGCTGTCTTTAAATTTAGCAACTCGATATATACTGTCGCGTTAAAGAGAAATTGTCGTGTATACAGATCCTAAGCAAATCTAATATTCCATTCCAATACTACCTAATCAATGACTTGTAATTCTAGACACCTAATAAATCAAAGATTAAAGATGCAAATTGGACTCTATTAAGATGCCTGTGTACTGAAATCGCTAATTATAATATATTTGCAGCCAGTTAACTCCTGTCGTTTTATTTATAGTCCCTGTTAACATATTTCACCGGGAATTGCGTACATAAGTATTTTATTGCCTCAAGACTAATGATACTTTATTATTTACGAGTACATTACAGATTTCTCGCTTTCTATACCCACTTAAAGAGAAGTTATTACGTCTTTACCATCTTACCTAAACTTGGACGTGTACCTACTGTGTGTAACAATTAGTGTAACACTGTTATATTCGTAGTCTTGCATAGTGTTTGTAAATTTGTATTTCTGTAAATTTGTATGGGAGTCTACACGTAGGCATATGATGCTCGTTCTCAATAATTAAGCAAATGGTCATGAAATCCTAATTTATGAAATTGCAAACTTTAAAAAAAAAACTAAATTTTAAAAATAAAATTATCATTTGAGTTTTACTTTACACTATACTTGTGATAATCCGACTAATATTATAAAGCCGACAGTTTGTGAGGATGGATGGATGTTTGTGTGTTCTTGTAGCAAAAACGGCTAATCGGATTAGGATGAAACTTTGCGATAATATTGTTTATACATCATCATAACATAATATCGAAAAATTATAAGGACTTAACAGAGATGTAGTTTTTGGCAAGGAAGGCCTTTAATCTTGACGATTTTTTTGTTAATTACATTGTTAGATTTCTTTTTAACGCGGGTGAAACCGCGGGGCACAGCTTAGTTAATAAATATGAGCTTAAGTAAAAGAAAGTACGACCTTAGCAAAGGACCTGGGTTTTGTAATAAGGTTTCTTTCTATCCGAAACATTAAAGTCTCCTTCCAACTACTTACTGTATTGAAAACGAAGATATTGTAATAAACAGTGTTAGTACATAAATATGAAACCTATTTACGACTATGTTGTGAAACCGGACACCGCGGTACTATTTCACTTGTTGCAACGTATCGCCAGTGTAGTGTGTACGATGGCCCTTCTCTGCACGCAGCTAAATCTTTTATCGCTACCAAATCGACTGTCGTAAATCCAAGCCCCGGTCCATTGTTGCCGTACACTGCACTTATATGGGAGCGGCCAAAATAAATCACGAGCAAAACCATATCGGCACAATCGTAGACTATCTCCGCTGCATCTACCACGGCCACAACATCGACAGATACGAGGTATTACGCTATTGAATTAGCATTACCTCTGTTTCCGATATTGTTCGAAGGGAACCATGCCTCATATATCACGGCCGGATTATTTTAATTTCTGTCGTGCGTCGACGTTGAGGACAGTCGGCAGCATGTCGGTGGAATCGTGCGAGATCTCGCCTCCAGATAGAATTAGATGCGCAATCTTTACATCTCTGTCCGCTTTAGGCTCGCACGGCACCTGCGGAACGTGTGATGGCATTTCATAAGCTTCTGTTTACAGCCTCACGTTCGTGTTCGCGTGTGCATGCCGTCACCGTCTCTGCATTAATTATTATCGCATTAATATCGTCCGTGTTTTTGTTCCAGGTGGCGCAGCGACCTGAATGATCTTCACATCAACAACTCCACCGATTAAACGTAAGTCGATTGTTTTCACGTTTATAACATTTTAATTTCCCAATTCGGGGATATTTATTCGTCGAAAATGTATGTCGTGCGTAGTTGTTTACTTTACGATGGTTGCCTCTATTTCGCGTGATTATTTATGTATTCGCATATTAATGAGCCGAATACATAAATTTGATTAACGATCATTTCTATTGTTGATAAGTGATACCCTATCTCGCATCGGAAATGAATCAAGCGCTGACCTGAATATTGGACGTTTCGGTCAACAATCCTCCTTCATTCGTCGAGTCTCTATGATCGTGTCAATAAGCTTCTTTTCGAGTTATCGCTCGTTTGAGGGCCGTTGTATTAACGCCGGACGTATTATTGATTCGACAATAAATTCATCGACGTATCTGACAAATAGAGCTATTATTCAATTATGGCTACCTCGCGCGGTCAAAGCGATTGTCACTTGACCGGGTGGCACCTTCAATCAGACGTTAACCTCAATATGGTATCGGAGATCTAATGGCGCGTGTGTATCATTGGATATTGAATAATAATTGGTGCACACGGACGGATCGGGTCGACGTCACGATGGAGATGGTATCGGGCGAGCGTGCCGCATCCATCAGCTCTCGTGGGCCCGTATCTCGGCCGGTATCGCGCGCCAGCGATAACCATTGTCTTACCGCTCGATTATATCGGCGAAATTTGTGCTCGCCTCCGATACGCCGTTTGTCTTTCGCCGCAAATGAGCCGGGTAATGGGCGACGGCGCATAAAAGGCGCGCGTTTCAGCTAAACTTTTGCCTAGTCATTAATATGCCGTGGGAGCATAACCTTAGATGCGGACGCTGAAAGAAAGGGGAGCGTTGGCCGATGTGACGCGACGAACAGAAAGCATAAGGAAATGTCGGTGAGTAATCGACGCTGTAATTTAATTCAATGCGTTAATCAGAGCTTATTTAATTGAAGTGGACTACTTAACCGTAAGAATATTGTATTAATCATAAAAAACAGAGTGATATCGGCACGGTATGCTTCACAAAATATTATTTTTTCCCTGTCCAGTGTTTAATCATGATATACTCGTACACATATTTACAAAACTTTACCTGTTTCAATTTCACATTGTTTATTCTAAAACCCAATTTAGGTATTTGTGTCTACTTCTCGTATTTATGCGAAAATAGTTATACTGTAATATCGAAAGCTGAGCAAATGTCGTGAGGATAATTCTATTTGAAAAATGGATATAATCCCATCTATTCCAGTTCAAAGCACAAAGAGGTTAGGTTAAGCGTCGTTAATAAGAAGCCAAGTGCATTTAATTGCGCTCCGAGCGATATCTAGCAGGACACCGCTTAATAGCATTAGTGTGATTGTGCTGCGATCATTAATAAGTCCCGGACAGCTGTATTGGCCGCGGTCCATAATGGGTCGACGTCACGAGTTCAGGCCCTAAGGGTAACTACACATGTACGTTTTTTCGGACGCTTTCAGACGTCCGTTTTCTTGTTGGAACGTCGCAATATATATATCCCTGTATATCCCTATATTATTATAGGGATGATAAGAAATTATTGTATGAGAAAAGAGAAAGGGGTAAATATACAAATACCACTGTTTTAGATTAGAATTTTTATATGTAATAAGTTATGTCAGATATCATAGACTGTAGATTAAAATCGTGAGTCTGAAATGCAGTGCGTTGGCACGGTTATTTGGATCTTACATCGAATAATTCGGCTTTTATAGCTCATTACGGTAATGAACAGCTCAATTTCTGTAGAAATCTACCTTGATTTTGTTTAGTTAATCTAGATTGTATCAAGTTTCTGATTTGATCTGAAATACTAGAAATTTTGCAAAATCACGAATTTATATCCAGTTAAAAATTATCGTTCTGAAGCGCCCTAACGTTCTCGAAGTTCATGATGTACATACTACTTCTACCTTAGTTTAACTTACTTTTTTACAAAAGTTATAAGGATGACATTTTAATCCTAATAACCGTAACCACAGACCGTAACTTTTCTTTCACTACATGGAGAAAATGTATTTTGGAAATTGATTTTTTAAGGTAACTATAAAACTATGCATTGACTACCATGTTATTCACAAACACTGTTACGAACAATTATCACTTAGAGGACACAAAGGAATGTTGTACACAATATAATTGGAAAACATAAAATATCGTATTTCCCCACGTCACTTACTTACGTATTATACTTAATTATATTTATGCAACTCTGGAACATTTCTATGAACGTACAAACACGAAGACGTAAATTATAATTAGTTGCGATTCACTATTTTATGGCCCTTAATTGGACCTACGTTCATGAGAGCACGTAATGATGAGTACTCACTGGTGACAGAGATGAGCGCTGATGACGAGATAAGACGAGCAACTTATCAAATTAGTGAACAAAATGCCGTAAGCATTTTCGAACATAACATGTTCAAAATCGAATGCTTTAATTCGGTCAACAAAAATGTTCGTTCTTCCGATTTGTTCATAAAGAGCTGACAGCATGATGTTTTGAAATTCAGCCTCTCATGCGATGCTCTGGTTTTCAAGTTCCAAAGCCTGAGTCTCGATATTATTCGATGTTATACTTTTATGGGCTTAAAAAGTTACTTATCACATGCTTGTTGGTGACTGAATATTACGAGAAGAACCTATATGTCTGCGAGTAATTTAAAAAGTTTTTATGTGAAGCCTACTAATGTGCATGATGCTAAAGTAGTAGACTATGACTATATCCTATTCCGCTGATAGGAGGCCCGTGTCTAGGTATGGATTAGAAACTGGCTGATCATAATGATCCGGTCTGTACCTCGAGCTTGCACGTATCATTGTAATGCAATGCTTGAAATCGAATTCCAAAATTGATACATTATTACATGTCATTGCTCCGGGTCGGTACCCAACTTTACGTACACATTTTCCAACTGAGAATGAAATATGTATTTGACGTGATAATGTCATTAGAGTAATTCTTTCATAATTTCGTGTTAAAATATTTTAATCACAGATCCCACTTAATTCTGTCTCCAGGTTAGTATGAATAAATTGACATTATATTTGTATTCTGATTTTAGTAAATATGCAATTCTCAGTGTAGGACAATCTTCAGTGGGAAATTTTATCACTTTTTTGATGCACAAAAATATAGATTTTCCTTTTTCACACTTATGAATTATGTTGAAAAACTTCTACGATACGAACATTTCTACGATAAAATACTTCAAATGAATACAAATCAAATAGTTTATTTGTTAATAGATATAGGTATAACAAGGTGGTTTACATATTACTGATCGTTCCATTATATCTAGTCATATTATCTTGACATACAAATATTCTTGTACTCATACGTTTTCGGATATAAAACTACTTGATGGAATATGCTCTAAGTCTCAAGCAATTGTAAGGAAAAACTTGTACCCAGCAATGCAATAACATGGCTTTGGCCACATTCATGCACAGATCTATAGTCTGATTCATAATTTGGTGTCCAAAATGTAAACAAAGGTGTTGACCTATCAAGAAAAAACGTTAGAAATGGTAGTTTCTTATTTTTGTCGATATTAAAGTAATACAACAATAATAAAATATTAATCTAAATAAATTAAAATTAATTCCCATTTTCTAATATTTATATCACCTCAATTTCGTCCCATACAGTAATAATAATAAAAAATAGATTATGGTATATTAAAATGTGATAATGGTAACACAATCGGAATCCAAGACATTTCTTGTGCTGTCATTTAAGTTTCGTAACTGATATTATTCATTTTCGTGATTTTGATTAAACTCGAATATTTTCTCGTTTACATAACGCGTTTGTTAAATTGTGTATATTTGTTAAATTTTCGTTTTTTGTTGAGTTTGTTACAGTTTTTATTTCTTGTTAATTTTGACAGTGACATTTCTTTGTTTACATTTTGGACACCTAATTATGAATCAGACTATAGTATCGACCTACACTGGTGCAAATATTTACATTTATAGTATTGATAGCGTATATAATTACTTGATAAGTATTAAGATGATTTTGTTATATAAGTTATTAGATACGTTAGTTAGTTTGTTAGTAAATAACTGGAATTAGCGTCAAACGATAATTAGGTATGATTGTGCTTTGTTTATAAATGGTGATAGCCCTGAGATATCAATGTCGCCCTCCCCTACTGGGGGTACAACACATTTTAAGGTTACGTACTCAAAAGGTAAACACGGAACCCTATAACTAAGCATCCGCTGTTCGTTCGTCTTTCCGTCCGTCACATTGCTATATCTCCTGAACCGTAATACACTTGATTTTTTTAAAGAGTTAAAATTAATATGAGACTGAAGATTTGTTATAAACTCCATGAGAACAAGGGGTCTACCTTAAGCCAATGCATAACAGATGCGTTGTCACTCCTGAAGACTGAAGGTGGTTGCCTTCTAAGTACTGATTCTGCCATCTAGTTTTAATGTTGTCAGGCATGTAGCTTTGTATTATTATTTGCAGTTCATATTAAAATAGTATTTTTTGCAATCAGCTAATTAATTGTGTTATAATAAAAAAATTAAAGGATGTGCATATATGTAAATTGTGCAAATATTTCATCATCAAACATGCAGAAAATCTGTAAATTCATATTGAGGTAAGTGTTCTTCCGGAAGTAAATCACAGATGTGCTATACTATTAGAGGAGTCTGAAGTTCAAATCCTAGGGATGCACCTCCGATTTTTCAAGGTTATGTGTGTATTAGAAATTAATTGTTATTTGCTTAAATGGTGAAGGAAAACATCGTGAGGAAACCTGCATACTTGAGAAATCTTAAAAAAAGTTTTCAAAGGTGTGTGAAGTCTACCAATACGCACTTGGCCAGCGCGGTGGTCTATGGCCTAATCCTTCTCATTCTGAGAGGAGACCCGTGCCCAACAATGGGGGAGTAATGGGTTGAAAATAAAGATATGGCGCTGTACACTTTTCACGTACAGTATAACTAAATACGTATGACAGTTGCTAAATCGCTGCATCAATTTCAAGGAGCAGCTGTCCATCGTGCGCGTACGTCAATTAGGCTCAATTAGCCGGTCGGGAGCACCGGACCTCTTTGATCCAGCCACCGTATTCGGTATCCCGAGTATTGCTATCGGTGTTCCTTAAATTACAATCAGTTTAATATATTGCGATCGGGATGCCGCGTATTAAATCGAATTTTATGACTTAACAATTTATTCCTAGTATTATTACTTAACATTTAACTTTTGAAGAGACGATTAAATCTCTCTCTCTCAAAAGTTGTTACAATTTAAAGTCAGTAATATTTTTTCTAATATTGCAAGTGTACCGTGTACTCAGTAAGTTTGATATACATATAACGTTGTATTATTTGCTATATATATATTTCGAATCCACGCAAACGAAGTCGCAGGCACAACTGGTTGTCAAATTAAGTTGTAGTCCTTTGAGTTAACAACATGTTATTAAATTTAAGCCTATGTTCCTTTTAATTATCGGGGTTTAAGACGCGGTGGCCATTGGTACAATTCCCATGCCCTTATTATTTGCACGATGTTTTCCTTCACTGTGCATACGCACAAACTGTTAAAAAACCTGTTAAAGAACCTTGGACCGGGGATTAAGAAGCCGAGTTTCTGACCATTAGGCTATCACTGCTTCAGAGCCTCTATTAATATCTTAATAGATAACTAACCATTATAAAGCGTAACCTAAAACAAACAGAATCTAAAACCGATATCAAATACCTCCTCGCTACCAATACGTCGATAATTAAAACGGTTCTAGGAAACGATGCGTTAATAATATTCATTATCACAAGCAGGCGACATTCGCGGCCTGCGCCTCATTTGTTATTGACGAGATAAAACCGTCGATGGTATATTTCTTAATTGCTTATTGCAAGATACAGACACTATCGGCCCACTATTTCCAACATAATAAGCATTATCATAACAATAACAACAGTAAGTCGGTAGGGCTGGCGTGGGTATTTAGATTGTGTGCTGTAGTATGTGATACTATGCGTTTTTAGGTTAGTAAGTAAAATTGAGCTAATTTTAAGTAATTATGTCGCTGAAATTCCATACCTCTCTTTACCTTCTCCATGCCTTAAATAACATCTTTTGGACAATATTCTTAATCATCGGTTTAAAAAATCCTAAATTTCAGATGTCATTCTCTAATATTTAGGTACATTGTAGAGGAAAATGAAGTATTTACTGAGTTTAATTGAAGCCAAAATTCTATACCTACTTTTGAAGTATTTCCTCGTATATTACATTTTTAATCTTAACTTAAACAATTCGCCAAAATTCCATAGCGATTCGGAGAAGTTTCGTATAAAATTACATTCTTACATCTTTGGGAACTGAGCTGAAATTGATAGTACCTATCATGTATATTAACAGCTCAAAATAACACATCACGGCTTTACCCTTATTTCAAATGAATATATGACCCTGGGAGTAAAGTTCCCTTCATAGTTCCATCGCTACACAAATTTGCATAGAAAACAAAATATGGCAGCCCTGCAGCAAGCGAATGCTCATGTCGCCGTGATAACCCCAACACGATCTCAGTTGGAACTCAGTGCGCGCGGGAACAACACTCATGTGCCTAATGTAACACATAATCCGTTCGGATTAAGAATATTCGTACAGTCTGTCCCGTAAACATAATTTATCAGTGTCGATTATTCATGTTTCGAGATCGTTGACACCGTGTGGTCGAGTTGTGTAGGAAACGCATGTGTTGATCGCTAAAGGGAAACAGGTGAATATTGTTGTTGTTAATAATATTTATGATCGTCGTTTTAAATATTAATCACGAATTGTAACTGTTATTTTGTGGCGCCATGTCTGGTACGGGTCTTCTCTAAGAATGAGTAAACTTTTGCCCGTAATCCACCGCCCTGACCAAGTGCGGATTGGTAGAATTACACTTTTGAATACTCTTACTTTTTAGAGAGCTCTCGAATTTGTAGGTTTCTTCCAAAGATTCATAGTTAAAGCATGGAACTTAAACCCCGGTGTAGTAGTGTGCCCCGGTGTAGATGCCATAATCATACTACTAGACCATGACTGCTATAATGTTATTTTATATAAATGTCATGGTAGAATATCGAAAATCGCGTGATTTTCGATATTCTATATGTACCTACAGAAGCTTTTGGTAAAAATCGGTAAACTACTGATTTTTGCTACGATATCGGGTAATAATTTATCTTAGTAGTTAGTATTTTTCGCGGAAAACAATATTCCATATAATTAAAATTTACTACGGTTGTAAATATTTATTGCCTCGTTACAGGGTAAATTAACGCATCGGTTAAACCCAATCTTTGCGGTTTTAGTTAATCAATTCGTGGAAATCTAATTCCAGATCATTAATATGGCACTATTAATAAAATGTATAAAAAAAGAAAATATTATTTTCTATCTTCAATCAATCAACTAGGACGATTGAGATGATTATCGGCGATTTACAAATGTTGATTATGATTGATGGTGCGCATAATTTATATTCTACGTGTGTAATTAGCCTATTGTTACCGTACACCCTTCAATGGTAATTTTATCTCACTTGAATTGGTCCTAAAGGTATTTTGTATTGATAATGAGGAGAAAAGTAAAAGCTAAATACATAATAAACGTTCTGTTAAAACAAGCTTTTTTAAGGTGGTAGAAACCTCAATTGTTAAACTCCGGTGGCACAACCCAACATATTTCTACATATTCTTTTGTTTTAAACGTTTGGAACATATTTAATCTTGTTTGGGGTTGATTACAGGTAAGTTGCAGTAGCCACTTACCATCAGGTGGATCGTTTTCTACCTGTTGCTACATATGTAAAAAAGCTTTTATTCCTAAATTCGTGAGGCTTTACTTATGACCTTTTATTCCAAAAACGTTTAGAAAAAAGTTTGTTTTAAAATTTTATTTAGTTTGATGTATAAAGTTTTAGTATTATTTTTTTAAGAACACAGTCTACAACAGTCTGACTGTGTGAAGACAAATCCAAAATGGCCCAAACAAATAAGTTGCTTTTGTGGCCACACTCTAACTCCATTGTCAGACCAGCTCCATGACCTATGTTCAATATTGTTGTTATTGATATTACACAATACGTATGCAAAATTTTAGCTCAGCAGCTCAAATCGGGAAAGCTCTTATATAGTTTGTGTGCTTTGATTAAAATCACTGCGGCAGGGAAAGCTTAACATAACATGTCTCATATGTACGAGTATTATGCAGTATTAATTAGTTTTATTTTCGTTTTATGATAAGCCTTAACAACAACTTTAAGGGTAAATTACCCAAATATTTCAAAACGAAACTTAATAGTACCGACTCAAATTTCTTAGAATGAAGAGATGCTAAGGAAAGGTGCAGAAAAAAAAGCAATGACAGCTTAGGCTTAAAACTCGACTTTTTGAATTAAACGACAAAGGAAAACATCGTGAACCTACACTCCTTTATACGAGGGTTTGTGAATCCTCACTTGGCCAGCGCAGTGGAGTATAGCTTCAACCCGATTCATATCAAGAGGAGACCCGTATCCAGCGGTAGTGGTATTTGAACCCTAAAGGATCCTTCCACTTTAAAAAGTTTGTTTCAAAAGATCATACATTATGTATCTCTCTCCTATTTATCAATATAAAAAATCTTTATGCCCAATTGAAGTACACTTCAACAATCATGACCATTTGTTTAAATATTTTGAAATTGTATAAAGTTTGAATTTTTTAAATGGGCTTTCAGGGTGAAAATTTCGAAACTATAAGGATTAGGCCGATTTTGATAAAAACTAAAACTGCATCAATAGATTTTTAAAAATCTCTTTCGTTTCCTCCAAATTCTTCGTCCAAATTCTTCTTCCAAATTCTCTCTTCCTAACCTAACCGGGAATCGAACGAGTTTATTTATGAAAATTTCGTACTTTAATCGTTGGTGGTTGGACACATCCTTTACGCGGAATGAATGAGCTTTTTACGTTTGACTGAATGGCTCAATTTCTTAACAC
Source organism: Epargyreus clarus clarus (assembly GCA_014595695.2). Lineage (NCBI taxonomy): Eukaryota > Metazoa > Arthropoda > Insecta > Lepidoptera > Hesperiidae > Epargyreus > Epargyreus clarus. The sequence continues at coordinate 2,656,601 of JACTTY020000049.1, read as the reverse complement.
CGTACAATGTTAAATCATTAATCATGTCTCGTTTGTTCAAGGCCTCGGGATGCCATTTTGGTTATTTTATTTTAAGATTCTTTTCAATATGCCAATACGTATTACCAGACCTTATGTCGGCGGTTTTTGCTTTTTTAAAGATCGGCACAATGTTATAAGTAAATATAAATATTTAAATTAAAATGAACTTTTTTTTTAAATATTTAAGTAGCCAGCGAACATGTATTCCATCTGATGTTAAGTGGCTACTGCCGACTGGACTTTTGTAATCAATCCCAGATAAGATAAAGAGTCCTACGACACAATTAAGTTAGAACGCCGTGATTTAGTTTGTTTCTCTTACTCTCCTTACATCCTTGTGTCCCTTCAAATCGTTACACACAGAACGGGAACACAGAAGACTTCACTTCACCTTCCAATTTGGGCTATTCGTAGTAAATAATTATGCTTTTATTTTTATGGGGTCGGTAAAATGTACTCACTTGAAGATTGCGCCCTTGTCAGCCGGTAGCTACGATGCTAATAAATAATCTGCAGATAACTGTAGATTAAACTCTAATACTGCGTCAATAACTACGATAAGAGAACCGAGATGATCTCGTCAACAGTTAATTAGTAGAGATGTTTTAAATTTAATTTATAGCTTTCCTTGTATTATCAATATTAATAAGGAAAAAAACATTTAACAAATATAGTTCTGCGATATAGTAAAGACACGAGGCAGTTGGCGGTACTCTCCCGTATATGGATGGATTATACGTCAAATGCGAAGAAACTAATCATGAGAATACTCTGAAGGACCCACCGCCCGTCTAATTCCGCAGCAGACATAACAGCAAAGTAAAGCGCTGCTGTGTTCATGTCTGAAGGGTGTGGCAAGGGAAGGGAGATACTATACGGCTTATACAAGGCGTTACAAGTAGGAAACTAATTCTATCAAGGGTTGATTGTTGATCTCTATGGATCGCAGCTTTGGTACTATCAGTCTTACCAAAAGGTGGACTGTCTCCTGCATGCAACTCTTATATTATTGCAAAAAGGAATTCTTCACCAGACGTTTAAGTTATTTCTTAGATTAAAAAATGATTACTTTGTTTACTTAAATATGTCCTACAAATTAATATAATGTATGTGTGTTCACATTCATACGAGTAGTTATTAATGGAATTTCTACCTATACTTATGCTGATATTCCATGTCATATTAACTGCATTTTTATTACCGTATTGAATCATATCTAGTCTTAAACTTAATAGATTTTCGTGCTTTGTTTAAGTAGAAGACAGTTTAGCTCACGAAAAGGTACTCTAGAAACAGTTATTTTTATAACGCTCATAACATTTACTAAAAACTAATATTTATACTTCATGTAAGTATGCGATAGTTTTGGGTGTTGCGTAACGTTTTATGAAATTGCACAGTGAAACATGTCATTCGAAATCGAACATTAGTCATTGATTAATTTACTTTTAATCCTACTTGTTTATCTTCTTATTATTCATTTTGTTTATGTACTGTCGAAACATATATGTTATTAACACAATGATTTAAGCGATATAATAATTTCAAGCAATAAATATACCAAATCTTATCAATGAAGTCATCAAGCAATAGATACTAACACGCCTCATTGAGTTCTAGACAAACACGCCACTTGAATGAAACCAATTGTTACTGTTATCTCTCTTATCATATTCCAGTAATAGGTCAAATTATAGAATTATAGACGTTTGACGCCGTTTTGTTTGTTTTTCAGATAAAATAACAACGATCGATCGGTCGATCTATCTCTTCTTGCTCTACGTCAGTGAACTGCTGTTTTAAGTAAAAGTCCGTTTGACAGCTTTCAAGATTATGTACTCACTAAAGTACTTAAACGATAAAATATAATTTAGAAATTAGTTTAGAAATAGCAGTTATTGCAAAACAACAAATATATTTATTTTTACTTTATATATTTATGTACGAGTATATATCTTAATCTACATAATCTGAAGATGGAATTATTTCCGTACTTGAACAGTTACATAAATAAGAGTACGTACTCAGTACTCACATTACTAAGCATACATTAAGCATTACACATACGTCATACACTAATATAATTTCCAAGTATTGGTGTTTAGTTGACGTATTTTATGGTCGTATATATACGTGCTTGTCGATTGGACCAACAGTTTTTAATCTTCCTTGTCACAGAAGTGATAAGTGCCCAGTTTGCCACAATCTGCCCAAGATATTTAGCGTTTTAAACGAAGTTTGTTTTATAATATTCATAATTATATCGAACGTACTATTTTCTACGTTATCTGTAGCTTTAATTAAGTGCTAATTCATTCTCGTTATCAGTTGAAGTTTGTTTAAATTTACTTTGAAATAAAAAATCGAGCCGGATTATTAAATATTGTGAGTGTAAGATACAAAGTTGTGAACATGGATAAGAAGACAAGTGTATACATTACCACTGTAATGTTTTATTTATTCGTTTTTCTCCGAGAGTAAGTTTTTTTATCGCTTTATAAAATTGTTTTGATTTGCGAATTTGCTATGATTGTGATAGTATCATCAAAAAATGGCAATCGAGCTTTTATATTCCGGATCCATTGCTCGAGTGTAAATCGCTCCAGGATTTGATGGTTCAAATTTATATTTATTTAAGTATTGACTAAATAATCATCTATTGAAATTATTTTTATATTATACACCGATGGTAAATTAGTTATTAAAGGTGGTAGAACTCTTTGTGGTTCGACTCCGGCGGCACCACCGCCACACCTATTTCTGCTTAATAACATCAGTGTTAAGCGCTGCTGTGTTCCATTTTGAAGGGTGTGGTAAGGAAGACATACTTTTCCGAGGCATTCCAGCTTAGTCCTCAGGGGTAGCAGCGCATCTGTGGCCGACCTCAGGTAGGTATATCCAATCCTATCTGGGGTTGATTACAGATGTCCATGGGCGGCAGTAGCCACTTACCATCAGGTGGACTGCATGCTCGTCTACTACTCCTATATAATAAAAAAAAAAAAGTTATATCGTAATTCGTATCGAACTAGGCCACTTCACATATTTTTTAAGTTTTGGATCGGTTTATGCAAACACATAACTAATATTAATTAATAATTATAACTATGTATCTAATAATACAATAAAATAGGTAGGTTTACCGTCGGTCTTGAAGACGATTTCTTCCCGTGGATGTCCTTGTAGAGATTCAGTAGATACTTAAATGGCAAATTGGGCAGTAGCCATTACCTAGCGATTTATTGCATTATTTTTACTGCGGAAACCAATTATCATTATCGTTAAACCATTTCAGTCTCACTCACGGCTTTCCTCTCAGAATGAGGACCATATATTACTCTGACTAAGTGCAGGCTGGTAGACTTTACATGACTTTTATTTCAGTTTTTTAACCGACTTCCCAAAGAAGAGAGGTTATTTACAGACCTTTCAATAATGTAGGTTTCCTCAAGTTGTTTTGACAGTTAAAGCAAGTGATCATTTCCAGTGTTAAGCATCGGACTTCTAATAAAATTACATTGTAGTGTTGCTTATGAGTAAGACGAAGGGATATCACTTCCTTTAGCCATTATCACCATCAATCCTTCCATATCCTCCTGCTAGGCACAGATCTGTCAGAGTAGGAAGCATGGGGTATAGTCCACCACACCTATAGACATCTCTGGTGCGAGAGATTTTTGATATAATTTCTTCCCTTTCTATAATGTCTTTCAAGTTAGTGTGATTGTAAATTTAAAGAAACATGAAATAGGTACATTCGTCTCAGTGAACAGCAATGACTGTTTTCAAGCCAGTAGCGTTGGCACACGAGCGCCGTATGTAAATGTCTGTCGCCTGACCCGACGCCACTCCGAATACATTATGGCTCAATGCTTCTCAAATATTTCACTTACCTTTACACTGGCATAAGTTATGGTCTGATTTTATTTGTGGGCTGTTGATCTATTTTTAATAGTGATTTGAAGTTTTTTTTTTGGAATAAAAAGAGATCCTTATTTTTTTGTATGGCATATCTTCTTGGGTTCGAGAGGGAACATCCGCGTGGCGGAGTGGTCAATGTACCGGTTAGACGCGCAAAGGGTTTCGGGTTTGATCCCTGGCCAGACAGAATGTACAGTGTGTGCGTCTTTGTGTGGGTCATTGGTAAATATGACACAGGGAAACCTAATGTGGGACTGAGAGTGTCATATGTATATGGTTCGACTAATGCGAATTGGATCAGAATGGAATATCCTTTTTACACTCTCTGGTTTAACTTGCTTTGTTAGTTCGTTAGTATGAGCGGGTGAAATATTGCAACTGGATTTTAATTCAGTCAATCCCAACCGTGTGAGCTGTACATACTTTTTAAGGTTGGATGTCAATGTGTGCCAAGTTTAGTGCCATCATTCTACAACCAATATGGCCGATGCTCCAAGATGAACCAATTACTTGTTTATTTACATGATATGTAACAATTGAAAGGGGTTTTTGGAAATTTTTGTAATAAAAATATATGTGTCTACTTTCCGAAGTATTAAATAAGCAAGAAGACGTCATTCTCCTGATAGATAATAAAGTTTTTCAACAAACAGTATTTTGATTTAATTATCAATTGAAGCAGTTATGATATTCCGGTTATTATCTGTAATATATCTTATATATAAAATTCTCGTGTCACAATGTTAGTTACTGTACTCCTCCGAAACGGCTTTACCGATATTCGCCAAATTTTATATGCATATTCAGTAGGTCTGAGAATCGGCTACTATCTATTTTTCATACCCCTAAGTGATAAGGGTTGTTCACCGTTAACATTTTTTTATTTATATGGCAACACAACGTTTTCCGGGTCAGCTAGTAATCTAGTATAAATAACGATGGATATTTATTTAACAACTGAACAATTTGTGTCAAAGAATTCCAACGTTACAGTTGAGAAGCTCTGTCAAGCTTGGAAATGCTGTGTCGTGTTGTATTGTGCCGTCAATCGTTTACGAATTATAATAGTTACTTTTTATTATTGTCGCTGAGTGCCTACTGAAGTATTCAGGCATATGACAATACCGTGTTGATTTAAGTATAGCTTGCAAGTAATTTTTGGAATCATTATTATAATTGTTAGTACTTAAATGCTAATTTGTAAGTAATTACAGTGGTTTCAGAGTGATCAGTTTTAATATTATGGAACTTACCATAGAATTTCAAAATGTAACTCAATCGGTTAAGTTGACTTAGTTAAAAATGCTAGTAAAATATACTGTAGGTAAAAATACTTCAGTACTATAACTTTTAATAAAAACGCTCAATACAACTATATTTTTCAACATAAAGATCCCGTTTGGATTTTTCTTTTTCAAATACATATCCCACCTTTTTTTTTTCAGACATACAGTAGCGTGTCAGTTCTGAAAAGAAAGAATTGGTGATAAAACACCGTGTGTATTACCATTTGGCCCCATAATAACACAGAAACTATTTAAAATAGAAATTTGATGTACTTCTTAAGACCCTTGAGACGTATAATAAAATTAAGTAATTGCCTCAAAAGTTATTGAAACTAAGTTAAGATTAAAACTACTTCGCAACAATCCGCTACAAATATGTATGATGGTATATATTTTAAACTATACACACACTACAACTAACTAACAACTAACTAACAAACTAAAAATATACACCACCATACATATTTGTAGCGGATTGTTGCGAAGTAGTTTTAATCTTAACTTAATAGCATGGATTTCCGCAAAGTAACGCCTGATACAATTAACTAGTTATTGAAACATTAACTTGACGTCATTTCTTGTTTCCAGAGGCAGTATGGTGGTGGTGCTGAACGGGGTGCTCGCGGACGAGTGCCCGACGTCGGTGCGGGCGCTGCTGGCGGCGCACCCCGGCTACAGGGACGCGGCGGCGCAGCTGCTGGCCGCGGCGCCCAGGGTCGTGGGGCCCGCGGGCTTGCTGTACGTCGCGCAACGGGAGCTCGCCGCTGTCGTGCCGCATGACAGTGAGTGTGATAGGCTCTAGTAATTCATACATACAGGAGACTAATAAAAGGACAATCTATGAAGCTGAGGCTTGCGTGTCTATAAGTATTATATGGTGTTTACTAACTATGAGTTTACCTAAGTAGTTTGAAGGTGATAGAATACTTTGTGGTTAGACTCCGGCGGTACCACCGCCACACCTATTTCTGCCTCATAACAGCAGTGTTAATCGCTTCTGTTTATGGTGTAAAGGGTGTAAGGGAAACAGACTTTTCCGAAGCGTTCCAGCTTACTCCTCAGGGGTAGCGGCGCATCTGTGGCCGAACTTAGGTAGTATTATCTAATCCTATCTGGGGTTGATTACAGATGTCCATGGACGGCAGTAGCCACTTACCATCAGGTGGACTGGGTGCTCTGCTCTGCTACTGCTATATTATAAAAAAAAACTGCATTTTCGTCTTTCTGTGTGTCTATGGAACCTAGAAGTATGCAATAAGGGCTATAAGGATATACGCATAAGTATCTATGTAAAGTAAGGAATTCTTGTGCATAATGTATACTTCTATAGTTCTACACGGACTGGTTTCTACTGTGCAATATTTGAAGTTTAAATAAATAATTCCATATTAGTATTCAGGAGCAACGCATCTGATTGACATCTACGATACTGTTTCATTTGATTAGTTAGAGATTTGCGGTAAATTTCATATAAATGTTACCTATACTCGTTTGCTAAAATAAATAGGAAATGTATACCACGAAACAATTAGCTAAGCGAGGTAATTAATATAATAAATTGTTTTAATACATCAATGTTGTCCTGAAGTGCCATAATTGCAAGATAATTAAATAGTAATATACACGGTTGGTGATTTGCGTATATGCAAATTACGTGGTCACATATATATTATTTTATAGCTACTTAATATTACGGTTTTTACGTAAATCACTGTGTCATGCAATAACAATTTAATTTTATCTCTTTTCAGAAAATGTTAGTATCATAGGATCGGACGACGCCACATCATGTATTATAGTGGTTGTCAGGCATTCAGGTGAGGATTGTTTATATGAATTGGTGCTTAAAACTTAACTGCTTTTGTGTTCCCTACTAAACATGTTTCATTACACTATATAATACATAAACAATAAAGTTATTGTTGGTAACCTTACAAGATTATAAAGCTAAAATTATTTTCATTATCAAACTTTTATGTTTAAAGTTGATTTGTTTTGATTGTTACGGTTAAAAATTACAATGATTTAATGTTTTTTTCTAAAGTGCAATACTGAATAGCTAAAATACTTATATTACATTACATTATCACACACTACCAACTTTCCATGATTACTTAAATAGTGTTCATCACACTAAGCGTCTAATTCCGCAAAGCTTCAATAAATATAATTTTCACATCACAATACCATGAAAGTGTCTCATGTGGCGGCTAGTTTACCCAAATGCGGAGGGTAATGTTTTTCAGACGTAACTGTGTTAAGTGCCGCTGATTCGTTTTGAGTTATGTGGCAAGGGAGACATACTTACTTATTCGAGGCGTTCCAACTTAGATCTCACGGATAACAAGTAGCAACGAATCTATAACGACCTAATGTTGTGCTCTAATCTTATATGGGGTTGATTACAGTTGTCTATGAGCAATAGCCACTTGCTATCAGGTGGACTGCATGATAGTCTTCTACTCCTGCATATTATCTATACTAATATTATAAAGAGGAAAACTTTGTTTATTTGTTTGATTGTAATGAATAGGCTCAAAAACTACTGGACCGATTTTAAAAATTCTTTCACCATTCGAATGCTACATTATCCACTAGTAACGTAGGCTATATTTTATATGAAATATATTTGATAAATAAATTTTGAGGCGGTACGAAGTTTGCCGGGTCAGCTAGTACATGATATAAAAATATTTTTAAGCAGTCGGTTTTTTGCTTTTTATAATAATTCGTGGAGTTCATAATGTTCAAAATAATTGCATCATCGTTCAGGGTCTGGTGCAGTGGCACTGGCCCACCTGGACGGTTCGGGTACAGTGGAGGCGGCCGCGGCGATGGTGGCGCGCGTGCAGCAGCTCGCGGTCGGCTACCACGAGGGTCGGCTGGAGCTGCAGCTGGTCGGCGGGTTCACTGACCCGCACAGATACTCTGATGAGCTGTTCGCTAATATTATGCGTGAGTATTGCTACCGTATTTTGTGTAGATGTAAGGAGAAAATATTTTGTACTTGTTTTTTTGTGTTTCAAGTAAAATATCGTTATTTGGCTTAGTTTAAATCTGATTTATCCGATGGCATAAAAATAAAATATTTTTTCTAGATACTACTGCTTTTGCGGTTTTGAGGGCAGTATATGTCTATGTAGATCTCGCAAAGGTAGGTTTTGTCTGTTCTGAGGAAGGAACAGTGTGTAATCGATGTCAGTTGATGCTTTAATTTATTTTTGGGGCCATATTAGTCTCGGCAGACACTGGATTCGTTTTCTGGCTAGGCGAGTATTTAAAAAAGATATTTCAATTGCCGTTCTTTGGAGAAGATCACTCGAAAAGAACAGGATTTTTTAAATTGCATGTTGTCTAAATATACCGAGCTTTGACCCTGCTTTGGGTAATATTACCCCAGATCTGATATCCTACCTAAAATCGCTTACGAATTCATTTATATACCTATTATATACATACATGCGTACACATGTAAATATTTAATTCATCTTTTGTATTTGATTGACTCTTAAAACAAATCTTAAATTTTACGCATATTCTCTATAGTAGGTGGATCTTTATTAGATCAATTACAGCGAGCGTATTATTAAAAGTGACGTAAAGGTCGCCACAGTGATCTCTGTCTGGGTGCCAAATGCTCACACGTTGAATGTTGTGCCATGTTCGTATGATCGACGAAATTAAATGTTTTCATGAATTGTTGTTTGTAATTCTGAAGTATGTAGATAATATGTGTGGAATGAAGATTTCAGTTTCGTCTAAGATTGTGTCGAGTTAGCAAGGTCGAAGGTCGAAGGTGGTAGAACCCTTTGTGGTTCGACTCTGGCGGCACCACCGCCACACCTATTTCTACCTAATAAAAGCAGTATTAGGCGCTGCTGTGTTCCGGTTTGAAGGGTCCACACCCTAAGGGAGACATACTTTTCCGAGGCGTTCCAGCTTAGTTCTCGGGGGTAGCGGTGCGTCTGTGGTCGACCTCAGGTAGGAATATCTAATCCTATCTGGGGTGATTACAGGTGTCCATGGGCGGTCTGGTACTCCTATATTATAAAAAAAAGTGTATTGTGAAAGACTTAGAGATTAGTTTACTTTTGATCTAATGTTATGCCCCTAATAAGCTATGCATATCCTTTCAAACTATGTCCGTATAAAGAGATATAACAAATGTTTGTTCTTAATAATTAATCTATCCAATGTCAATACTTGATAAATTTTTGCAGAACAGCAATTGTCAAATTGCAAACTTTGATAGGCATAAATTGCAAAGATTTAATTCAATATCGATATTGTATAAATTAGATACTTATCTAAAATATAACATTGGCGATGTTGGAATGATGAGAAAGAATGCATTTTATACTCCAAACCATTTAATATAATCAAATTATAATTGACACTTCTCAGAGAGTGTTGCCAGTACCTCATTATTATTAATAATGGGCATAGCCTCTTCGGTAGACTGACTGATCTTTCGGATGCAAACATTGGATAGATTGTTTATTGATAATGGGCGTGTGTAGCGTTTGCCACTTCACTAGACTGACCCGTGTTGTGTACGCGTTAGTGTGCGACACGCGTGGGCGCCATACCGCGTGTAACGCTACACGCAGTATCGCGTAATTTGATTGACCACGGCCACCGCGACCGGTGTTCCGTGACTCATTGTTTGTTTGGTAATTAGTGAGCGATCTGGATTGATAAATCTGATTAAGATGTTAATTGGTTAGCGAATTTGTAGTCATTTTCGTTTACTTCTCGGCACTTTCGTTTTCCGCTGTTTCATTTTACTTTGATGATCCTATGGTACTCGATTACTATTTTATCTATAACGATTAATTGATACATTTGTTTATTTTGTTTTAATTTCATTCATTTACTTTTAGGACATGACTAATTTTTATTTAAATATACAACGCCATACCACTCAGTTAAATAATTTTCTAAGACATAGAATATATAAGCTAATCATTATTTATTATTTAATATAAATTGCTAAAAGCTAAACTGCTAAAAGTACGAATAAAGATTCGTGAAAGTAAAAGGTGCCAGCTGAACCCAACTAATTTTCACTGTGGCTCAATCTTGTGTTCCCGTGGGACCTTCGGGATAAACAGCAAATTAAAACAATAAAAAATCCATAGACATGAGTACCCAAACGCCTTTTTATATATACAAATGATTAAATTTCAAAACCTGTATCCCATTCCAGTATCATTCCATCGCCTCACTGAGGAGATAGACCTAACATTGGCTTGTTGCTGTGAATTAAACACGGCTCTGGGCGGGGGCGCCTCCGCGCCGCTGGTGACCGGCGTGGGCGTCGACATCCGCGCGGGCGACCTCTTCCCCGCCACCTTCCCGGACAAGGGGCCGGAGATGCCGCTCCGAGGCGCCAGAATGATCACCGGGGGGCCTAACTCCTCACAGGTATGTGTTTTTGATATGTGATATCCATCAGTTTGTGTAGATTGCAACTGATGTCAAACCTGGAGGCTTACCATGTTTCAAGCGTTGGACATAATATACGAAAAATCTGTGCATGTGTTGTAGATGTTGGATTTGCATAAAAAATGTACATGATACTTATGTATTTATAATTTATTGACCAAAACAAAGTTGTGGTACAAAAGGCGGACTTAATGCTAAATAGCATGATATGCGTGTATGTCAGAGTCGTTGGCGTCATAAATTTACTACAAATTGCAATGTGTATGGCAAAAATGTTGGACACGTCTGACAAACTCATGAGATGTGTCAGTACCTACGTATCCCACGAATTTTGCGTGTATGGCAAATCGTTTTATATACCGTGTTTATCACAGGTGTTGGACACTTTTGGTCACATGTTTATCATAAGTGTTGGACGTGCACGCCAATAAGAAACCTACATCACATGTTTGTCGCAAGTGTTGGACATGTACGACAAGCCAATAAGCCTACATAATATGTCTATCACAGGTGCTGGATATGTAAGACAATGACAAACCTACGTCACATGTTTGTTGTAAATGTTGGACATGTACGACAAAAATAAAACGTCATGTTTGTCGCAGGTGCTGGACATGTACGACAACGCGGTGGGCATGCTGCGCGTGGGCCCGTTCAACTACGACCCGCTGCGCGGCGTCGACCTGTGGCTGGAGCAGGCCGACGACTTCATCCTGCAGCACCTCAGCACCACGCCCGCTGTCGAGCCGCCGCACTTCGTGCACAATGTGAGTACTAGTGTGAGTGGGCATAGATGTAGTACGAGTATTTAGAGTAATGGAAATGGTAGAAAAAGTAATAGTAGGGTGGAGGGACTTCATCCTGCAGCACGTCAGCACCACGCCCGCTGTCGAGCCGCCGCACTTTGTGCACAATGTGAGTACTAGTGTGAGTGGGCATAGATGTAGTACGAGTATTTAGAGTAATGGAAATGGTAGAAAAAGTAATAGTAGGGTGGAGGGACTTCATCCTGCAGCACGTCAGCACCACGCCCGCTGTCGAGCCGCCGCACTTCATGCACAAGTGAGTACATATAGTAGTGGAGGTTGAGTACTGGGGGTAGAAGTTAATGTGAGTGAGAGATATGTAGAGGAAATTATAGTAGTAATGGTAGGGTGGAGGCGTTTCATCCTGCAGCACCATGCCTGCTGTCGAGCTACCGCACTTCGTACACATTGTGAGTACCAGTGGGATAGAAGTAGTTTTATTGAAAGTAATGGTATTGGTGGTAGTAGCGGGTGGAGAGAAAAATTAATGACTTAACGTAAAATACGGAAACAAAAGCAGTGATAGCCTAGTGGTTAAGAAACTCAGCCTCTTGATCGAGGGGTCCGAAGTTCAAATCTCAGGCACGTACCTCTGGTTTTTCAAAGTTAGTTACGTATTAGAAATTGATTATCACTTGCTAAAAGGTGAAGGAAAACATCGTGAGAAAACCTGCATACCTGAGAGATTTATAAAAAAATCTCAAAAGTATGTGATGTCAACCAATACGCACTTGGCCAGCGCAGTGGATTATGGCCTAATCCTTCTCATTCTGAGAGGTACTTAGGGCGGTAGAAATGGTAGGGGAAGTAATAATAGTGGAGAGGCACTATTACTTTTAGTGCAAGGGAGAAATACTTTTCAGTTTCCAGCGTTTCAGCTTAGTCCTCAAGAGTAGAAATGCATCTCAGGTACTTTTATCTTATCTGGGATTGATTACAGATGTCCACCATCTGACCACAGATCATTTTATCGTCAGATAGAACGACAATGTACATTTGCTGCTTTAATATTAATAAAATATGTACTGTACTTGCTATATTAATTAAGTGTACTTATTTAACCGCTAACTAATCCCGAACATTGTGCGTTCCAGATCCGTCTGACTTTGAAGTTCATCCAACAACACCCGTTCCCAGCGGTGACGGTGTTCCCGGACAACCGGCCGCACTACTACCGCCGCGACGACCAGACCGGCTGCTGGGTGCCCGTGCGTTTCTAACACCCACACACACACGCTATGACGTCATAACACTCTAATGTTGCTAACCATTGAGTAGAGAATTTATGACATGTCAACGTAAAATAATTGCCATAATATATAAAAATGGATGGTCCTATTAAATAAATAATAATAGACAAATAATAGACAATGTTAAATAACATTATGACGGCATCAACTCAAATGTTGCTAACCATTGACAAGAGCCGCGTTTCCCAACCTGTGGTCCGCGGACCCCTGGGGGTCCGCGAGTATATGTATAGGGGTCCGCGGTGTCATCTCCGGACCATACATAAATTGCTCATTAAATGCAAAAGGGCCGCAAAACGAAAAATCAGCAAACCAGTTTTATCTAAGCACACGGTATTTTAAAAAATTAAAAAAGATGCATGCAATGATGTACAACACAATTATTAATGTATATAAAAAAAGACAAAAACAAAATACATAAATTTTTTTTTTGCTCTTCATTTTATTAAGGGGGTCCGTATGTGCTTGATTTCCTAAGGGTCCGTGGACTGAAATAGGTTGGGAAACGCTGGACTAGAGGACTCATGACATGTCAACGCAAAAAGAATTGTCCTAATAAATAAAAAATGGATGGTCCTATTAATGTTCTGATTAAAATGACGATTTGTTATATTTGACTTTCCCCCGTTATATGTAATGTGTGAGTGTGGAATATTAACAAGACGCCATTTTGCATTATATTTTATAACAAATTATATGTTTGAGAAATTATATGTTTAAATTGTTTATACGAGCAACATGAAATTTATTATATTTTCTAAATTAAGGTTTTTATGTTATTCATATTCAATGTAACAATTAATCAAATGCTACCACGACCAACCATTTTTATATATAGATGAAATATATATGCACTGACAGGACATCATTTACCAGGTTAAGATATGTGTAGATGCCGCATAAAAGATTGAGACACATTCAAAGTTATGAGGGGAAGAGCCTATACCATGATATACTTAAATTAAACCAGTGATATGTCGTTGCTCCAGTTTGCTAAAGGAGGTCGCAAAGCAGTGGTCCTATTAGAATATTATCGTCACGCAATGGAGGAAGGATCCAAAATAAATAATCTCTTGAAAATCATCGTCGAAAAAGTGCTATTTGAAGATTTTTTGTCAATGCTCATGAGGCAGTTCGGTCACCTAACCCGCCATCCCTATATCTTATATACGTCTGTGCTGATTAATTTAATATTCAGGTTACTTGAAATAACCTTCAGCCATCTAAGCACATTACAATATGGCATGCATTTTAAGTATTTCGTTAAAAATATGATAATAAATTCCAAGAAACATGCTTGCTAGTAGGCACTTAAAATAGTATAAAAATTGTACAATGACGCGTAACATTTCCGAGTTTAAAATTAATTATTGACTTTTCTTATTTAATAACGGGATTGTACTGTGTATGGAAACATGGATATGACACTTTGTGCTAAACGAATATAAATGATTTTGTAAATAAAATTTACTGTCCGTACGGATTGTTATTTTTCAACTTTGAAACAAAGTCTTTAGTTGTTATATTTGTAGACATAATTGAAATAAAATAAGTATGGAGGGGTGTATCAACTCTTTATGATATCATTATTTAAAATAAAAGAAAATAATTATGTTATTTGCGTACAAATTTTTCCATGTAGAATAAGTTTTTCATTTGAATATTATTTTCGACGATATATTTTAAAAAATATTGTTAATATTATTAATTAAATAAAATTATTAATATTAATTTATTGGCCTACATACCACATCCATACTTATTATACTTCCCAATGACGTAGAATAGTTAGAAACTTCATTAGCTCTCTTTTTCCTATTAAATATATTTTATTTCAATTTAGAAATTATGGTGTCTGACAATTAGTTATTTAGCTGAATTCCTTTTTTATGTAAATATAAAGTTGAGTTAGATATATATGAATTGTTAAGTTAATTGTGTATATTTTGATTTCACTTCATTTTTGTTTGTATTCTTTTAGTTAGTTTTGTTGAAAATTTTAACAAATTATGAACGTAATATAGAAATATTATTATGTATTCTTACACTGATGTATTCGAGACGTTTTCGAATTAGTCGGTGAATATTTTGTATAAGGAGTAGATTGGTATTTGTAGAAGATTCGAAAATTTGACAGGGATGTTATTTTGTAAATATGGCAGTGATCAATTAGAAATAATAGTTATTGTTTTGTGAAATATAATGAATATATTGAAAGTTCATTAGCTTGTGGTTGTTTTATTTATAACTAGTTTTTGCCCGCGGCTTCGCCTGCGTTAAAAAGAAAATAATATAACATACACATACATAAAACTACATAAAACTGAAAATTCCTACCTTCTACATTGCTAAAGATCATCACTTGATCAAATGCATAGTTTACGATTCAATCCTTACTAATATCGATTAAAAAAATCGATGTTTTGGGTCCAAACGATCGATTCTCCGATTAATCGATCTTAGATCGCCGATCGATCGATTTCCGGGATAAAAAACTATTTTATGTCCTTTCTCGGGTCTCAGACTATCTTTGTACAAAATTTCATTAAAATCGGTTCAGTGGTTTAGGCTTGAAGAAGAGACAACCAGACAGACAGACAGAGTTACTTTCGGATTTATAATATTAGTAAGGATAATTAATTACATTTTATGGTAAGTTTTATTGAACCTACAGAATGGACTCTTGAAAATCCCTGAAATCACATATTCTTAAAACATTTTATTTTGTTTTCAAAATAATATTGACATATCAATTATATGTGGAGGATTGCCTAATTTTATTAAGGCGAGGTTTGATGAAAGTAATATAATCTCATTCTATTTAAATTTCATGAAAAATTCGCTTCTCTTGAGCATTATTATTCAAATATAGGTCATAGGGGGCAATAGTTATTATTTCAAATCAATATTTCAAATCAAGTTGATAGACTGAAACGGGAAAGTTATTCATATAAACAACTATGATAATATAGGTATAGTTATCGCCAAACTACTAGTCCGCTCTGAAGTTGTTGCGAGCAGGCGTAGTCATAACAGACTAGCAGTTTTACGCGGACTATACTTTGATTTGATTTCTGAATTTCTATAGAAATTCAAATCCAAGAAAGTTGGTGGCAGTTCTATGAAATTAACTTATCTACTACCTACTTAATACTTACTACATTAAGTTACTTCATGTAACTTACGTTTAACTTTTGATATAGTCTTACAACAATATCGGCTAATATGTTTATGAGGTATGAGTTTTAGTGCATATGCATTGCATATGATTCAATGCAATTCAAGTGGTGTAGGGCATTGACTGGTAAAATAATCCCCAAACAATCCTTTCCAAGCTTTATAACATTAAATTACAAAAGTACAATTATCAATATTGCTAGTGAAATATTTAATCGCATTTTGTGTATGTATTCCGTGTAAGGAATTTTATGAAAAACAAATCCATAGACTAAAGCGTATCTGTTCCATTGTGCCATAGACTCAATTTCTACTTATTTTTTATCTATTATAATCGCATTTTGTGTATGTATTCCGTGTAAGGAATTTTATGAAAAACAAATCCATAGACTAAAGCGTATCTGTTACATTGTGCCATAGACTCAATTTCTACTTATTGTTTATCTATTATTTGTTTGATGACAACACACCATACTGAATTGACATTTGGCAGCTCTGCTTGGGCCGATTTGGCGAGATTATTGTGTAGTGCAGGTTTCCTTGTAAAACAAGTGTTCAAAAGTTTCAAAGCGTTTTCTGGAGGGACAGGATGGAAAAACCGACGGTAACTGATCTGCCACCGCCATACTCTGCAACGGTACCACCAGGTATGTAAAAGTTGTAAATAGATATAAAGTTTCCAATCAAACCACTCAGTCAATGAATCACAAAAGAATTCACTGATAACAATAGCAATAACTGCGCAATGTTGTGTTATAATTCATATAACGTACATATAGGTCAAAATTCTAAATTCGACATTTTAATTTACAAAAATTATGTTGTTTGTGATCCAAGGTGATTAGCTATTGTGTTAATTATCCTTGTCCTGTTGATTACCGATAGTCAGCTGTTTGTACGAGATCAAAGATCGTCTCGAAACCTGATTTCGCCATGAATTTTTATGTATATAATCTACTTATTACTTGTAAACATGTGTTGATTATTGTTGTGTATAGTTTGGTTGAATTTAAACAAATAAGTATTAGGGATATAGCTGTACATAGTACTTTCACGAGTGCTCTTTATATTATGAAATTTGTGCATGTTAATTTACTGCCACTATGTTGTGGTTTGAATGTTGTGGGAAGGGAGACTAATAAAATATTCCAATTTGGTTTTTAGTAGCACAGTATCTGTGGCCGACTTCAAGTAGTAATATCTTATCAGGGTTGATTACTTGGGTGACAGCACTTGTTCATCTATAATTGGACTATGTGTATATTTCCTTCCTATGTCTATATTTCTGCTAGTATGCTATCTATTCAAATAATATAGTTTAAAAACTACTAACCGCGCAAAAATCTCACAGAAAATCGTTAATCCTGATTGCTGACGATCCTGATGAGGAGAATGGGATAAAATTGATAAAATCATGTATTGTTTTTTGTTATATGTTCAAAATTTTCAATTAATCGGAATGTTCAGAGTGGGTAAAAATCGTATTCAAAGACTCCGTTACATACATACATACATACATACAGGTCAAGCTAATAAAAGCGTGGTAAAAAGTTACACTGGCTTTGATACATTGAGTGGGATTAAAAATTTGTGACCTTAATCTTTTCAGTAATTGGATTTCCTACTACTAGTAGTAATTCATACCATGTTAGTTTGCTGTGCAATATGACACTGATTATAACGAAGAATAAACAAAATATAGTAAAAAATGACTTTTATATTTTTCGGAGGAATGTGGTGGTGGTGAGAATGTATGATTGATAAAATGGACAGATTTTGTACTGAAATACTTCATCCTATTAAATATAACTGTCCATACAGTAAAGTATTTAAGTTAATATCAGTGAAACACTGTATGATAGTAATTGCAAAAAATTGCTGCCAGGAAAAATATGAGATTACTGTTTGCTTACATCATACACTATGCATTGAAAATTATGTATGTGAATGTGAATGAATAATAATTCAATTAAATTTATATGGATTTACCTCAGCGCTGATTTTATTCCATCTTACCTTATGTATTATAATAAGTACTTATTTTTTCCTTGAAATAAATTTCATTATCAGTGTTGTTATGATTAGCCAATGATTCATTTTAGGTTCTAGTGGTATCTTGTCATAGATGTTTTGTATACCATCAATTCAATCACTTGTCTGTTATCTAGAAGTATAACTTAATTGATTTTCTTTTTCCCCATTTGCAATTCTATTTTTCTACCAATCGGCAATAACTTGAGATTTCTTTTTTTTATAATATAGGAGTAGCAGATGAGCATACAGTCCACCTGATAGTAAGTGGCTACTGCCGCCCATGGACATCTGTAATCAACCCCAGATGGGATTAGATATTCCCACCTGTGGTTGGCCACAGATGCGCCGCTACCCCTGAGGACTAATCTGGAATGCCTCGGAAAAGTCTGTCTCCCTTACCACACCCTTCAAACCGGAATACAGCAGCGCCTAACACTGCTGTTATTTAGTAGAAATATGTCTGGTGGTGGTGCCGCCGGAGTCGAACCACAAAGGGTTCTACCACCTTCAAAATTTCTGTGGAATGTGACACCCCAATACAAAAAATATTATAAATGTGTCAACACAAGTTTCTATTAATTAACTATGTATGTACTATCGCTACATATGATTGTTATAATTTATCTACGCTCCATTTTAACCATTTTTATCAGTATTTCTGTGTAAATATGATTCACTATACTCCTATGTTAAAATAAAATAATTCACTACACTAAAAATGTTGAAGGATATGGAATTCTTATCACATTTTCCTATTGTGTACTAAGCATACTGTTATGCATTATTACAAGATCACATGAATTTTATAAATACAGGTTGTAGTAAATTATAGTACTCGTACAATATATGACTGCCATTTACATTGACATAGTGTATGTATATTAAAATTGGTATAAGATATGCTTAGATTAATAATTGAGTAAAATATGCAGAATTTCTGCGTTTCAACTGTATAATAATATTACAATATTTTTAATTCCAGGCCCGCAACCTTCCTTTGTGCCCCCGCCACAGTCGCAGCCAGGGGTTCATGTGGGGCCCTACCCCCCGCCGCCGCCGGGGTACACGCCTTACGGAACCACTCCAACAGCTCCTTACGTTCCCACATATGGGGCCACTAACATAATCATCCCACCGCCGATCATAGCCGTCGGAGCCTGCCCCGCTTGTCGTGTGGGCATCCTCGAAGATGACTTCACCTGTCTTGGAATACTTTGCGCCATCCTTTTCTTCCCGTTAGGTATCCTCTGCTGTCTCGCTCTCAAAAACCGAAGATGCTCGAACTGCGGTGCTATGTTTGGTTAAACAACTTACAAATATGAC
This sequence comes from Epargyreus clarus clarus, assembly GCA_014595695.2. NCBI lineage: Eukaryota > Metazoa > Arthropoda > Insecta > Lepidoptera > Hesperiidae > Epargyreus > Epargyreus clarus. The sequence continues at coordinate 2,637,335 of JACTTY020000049.1, read as the reverse complement.
AGAGCCTTACTTGATATTTTCATACTGAATGGAAGTAAGAATATATTAGAATGTAGACATTGTATCTGATTATGGAATATGTTGATCCGATGCCATTATTATTGAATACTAGAATAAATTTATAATTAGATATGATTAAGATTGAATCAATGGAAAAATTGTTGAATCATAAAAGGCTTCGGCATTAAGTTTAGTTTTTGTTGTAAGATACTTTTTAGCCAAATTCAAAATTTGCAGTGTTTAACAATTACAGTTAAATTCGGCTTTATTATTAATTGTTACAAATTATCGCAGCTAGCAAAAAAGTTCAAAATCAAAACTTATTCATAATTGCTTATGTTATATATAAGTCAACAAAAGTTATATGAAATTATATAAATAATACAATAAATTAAATAATATTCAAATGTACATTCACTCTGCATTTATATGTGAAAAAATAAATATTTTCAAAAGTATTTCAGTGACATTGTATAACCATTAATAAAATGTAAGGCAACAAATAGGATGTACAATTGTACATAATTAATATTATATACATATATACGTTTTTATAAATAATTTTGTAATCCAATTAAATACTTAATAAGAAATCCATGTTCTAATATTTTCATTTAATTCAATATGTCATTACAATTTTTCAATTCGTATGTAATACATATACAATTTATTGTTATGTCTGTAATTAGCATGATAATGTAAAGTAAATGTAATAATGTGTTAAATATGGATAGAAATGCACGATACAGCATAAATTCTTGAATTCCACTTTATGTAGAGTGTGGTGTGGTTAAAGATTTGTTATCTCAGTATAAAACATACACGCATTAAATTGTATCACAATTAAATATAACATATCATTAAATGTTTATACATTTGTTATATTAAGTAACGGCGAAGCAAATTTATTTTACAAGCACTTAAAATGGTACTCTTAATATTCATAATTGTGTTGGAATTCTGCGAACACATACTTCACAAACATAAATATACATGTTGGTATTAACTGAGCAAGTTGTTAAAATAGTTATGTATAATAAACGAGCATTCGACTTATGATACGATTTGTATAGTTCGTTAATATTTCGATTTTCTTAAGTGTCACTGCTCTATGAGACGTGTGGTAAAACCCAGTGGTGTTAATGCTTGTCGTAATTAAAGATTTAGGATAAGGCAGTCCTTAATCTAAGTCTTACGTATGACAAGCGTTCCGCAGGCATAATAATAATATAATATCAGGATAATTATCCATGTGGGGTTAACCTCGGGTAGACTATCAAACCTGTTTGAGGTGAATTACAGAATATCTATGGGCAGCAGTGACTAAACTATTTCAATTTTATAATCATTCTAAATTCGAAAAACATATACAAAAAGTAGTTATAATGTAAATGTATTAAGATATAAAAAAAAACCTATATGTAAATGCCAAATCAATCAAATATTGAGCACTCATTTCTGAATTTATTTAGGCAGTAGGCAAATAATAATTTGCAAATATTATTAATCACGTTAATTATGAAAATATGTTTTTATTATTCTGATTATATTGCACTAAGAATTGTTAGTAGGCTAATATGTAAATTATTGGCGATTATTTTTAAATACATTGCCTTCTTGATTCATTATTCTGAAAAAATATGTTATAATTATATTATATGATTGGAATATATATAGTGTAATTCATAGGTACATGCTAAGTGGACGCGCGGTAGCGTGTCAGCCAAGTTCTAAGAATATACCTATTTTCCACGTGTTATTCGACTGTGCAAATATACATATTGTGATATTAAATGCCATTGGACTACAATTGTGATTCATTTTGTATAAATAATTCCTGTATATTTAGACGAAATTAAAACTCAAAGTGCTAATAATAATTCTTACCTCTTTAATTACTTGAAGTAGTGGTTCTCAGAATAGTTTTAACTCTTAAATAAAGGTAGGTATGTGTCACACACATGATAGCAACATATATTTTTTTAATAATTATCATTTTGTATATACTATACCAGCAGGTATCTCATAAAAGTCAGGTTATGTGTAATAATCCATAAGCTTCCATTAAAACGAAGAAGTGATCGACACTAGAATGATGTGGAACCCTACCTCCCTCAGCAATTCATACTGGTTTTATCACTTGTCCAATTTGTATTACATCGCACGACGTTACGTTGCATAGATTGCGTTGCACGATTAAAACTATACTGAGAACTCTATTTCAAGAAGTGTTCCATAGACTAGTTTACCTATTTTAGGACTAAGATGTAACTGTAATTGCAATTTAATGTATAATAAAGTCAGATAAAAGTTATACCAGCCACATTGCCTTTCTTTACTACAAAAGATGTTAATTACATAATTATAAGCAATTATTATGTATACCGTACACTAGTTGAGCGTTATATGTCAAATTTATTGATTTTGTACCAATAGATTTTCTAAGAAATAAATTTGGATATGTAAATGATCTTTTCATTATATAGACTTTATAACCTATAGGTACGTATGAAAGTCAAATTCTCACGCATTATCTTAGCTTGGAGGTAGAAAGTTGTCTGCATTACTCCCTTGTAATTTATAGCGATAGGGATTGAAAATCTTGCGATGCGTAGGTAATACGAAAGGTAAATAATACAACGTTTATGACGAAGATTACCCTATACATTAAAAACAATCGACGTAATATCGAAGAATCGGTTACTTAAGGCTAAGTATATGAATTTATGAAAAAATGAGTGTTTTCTTTTAGTTTGTCGTTATCGTTATATTCTTAGAATTTCTTATAAGCGATAGTAGTCGCTACTAACATGTGTAGTTACGCGGAATAATAAAGGTTTTTTTTAATTAGGTAGGTTTTAAAATTTACCGTATATTATTTTTTATTAAAACTCCTTACAACAATTTCAGATGAAAAGAGTAATGAACAATGAAATATAGAACAATATTGACGGACTTATCCTTGCCTACACTGTTACGGCGTAGTGTTCGTAGCAAGCTGCGTAGCGTGTCCCTTGCTGATAACGTAGCAAATCGACCGGACATATTGAAAGTGGGTCGTGTAATCTTTGAACATAAGTTACATGACACATAATGATTATATCTATATAAATAAAAATGAATTTCCGTTCGTTAGTCTCGCTAAAACTCGAGAACGGCTGAACCGATTTGACAAATTTTAGTCTTGAAATATTCGTGGAAGTCCTGGGAAGGTATAAACGATGAGAAAATATAACAAAATTGCAAGGAAAATACTAAAAACGACAATTTGATTTTCCCATACAAACTGTTCTTACCTGTCAAACAGTTCAGTTGACGATCAATTTTATATAAATATAAATGATCGTGTAAGGTTAATATACGATCAATTTTATTGCGCAATATCACGTATTGTACAATATAAATGATCGTGTAAGGTTAATATTGAAGATTGCGAAAGGATTCAAGAAAATTTCGAATGAGTATATATATTATTATGAGTTTTTATATTGCATCGTGTAGGGGGTAAGTTTGTACGAAAGTCCCCCAGTTTAGATGTTATCTCTATGAAAATCGATATTTGGCTTTTGAGTAGAAAATAATTAAACACCTATTTCATTGTTTTTGGAAAATCATCCCTTAAGGTCGTTAAATGGGGATTGGAATTTTATTTCAAACTCCGTTAATATTGAAGCAATGGCTGTAAAAACTTGCATTTAGCTTTCTGGTTCGAAATAGTAGAACTTTTTTATCACCATTTATGGAAAATCTACCCTTAAGAAGGTAAAGTAGGGGTTGAAAGTTTGTTTGGAAGTTCGCCGATTTTGAAGCAGTCTATGAAAAATAGTATTTAGCTTTTTGATTGAAAATAATAGAACACATGTTACACCGTTTTTTGAAAATCAACCCTTAAGGTCGTTTAATAGGGGATGGAACTTTATTTTAAAATCCGTTCATTTCGGAGCAAGGACTGTAAAAATTAGCATTTAGCTTTCTGGTTCGAAATAGTAGAGCTACTTTTACACCATTTATGGAAAATCTATCTCTATGTGGTTAATATAGGGGTTGAAAGTTTGTTTAGAAGGAAGTCGATTATGAAGCAAAGTAAACTATGAAAATTAATGTTTGACTTTCTGGTTGTAAACAATATCATATTTATTTCCCCGTTTTTGCAAAATTAACCCTTAAGGTCGTTAAATAAGGGTAGGAACTTTGTTTATAATCCGTTAATTTGGAAGGAAGCAACGCATCCGGAGTCCTCTTAGCACGGTGCCCCGTCGGGCTTCGCCCAGGTGAGCTTGACGCTCGCCACACCGTTTGGTGTGCACAACGGTATGCGACCACACATACCGCCGTCCATCCCGGGGTCGCTGGCCGGGCGGTTCGAGCTCCCACTCTTGCCGTCCGCAACCCCGGAAACCCACTTTTAGTCGCCTCTTACGACAGGCAGGGGATACCGTAGCCCTATTCTGCTGCCGGAACTACAGGGACATCTGCATTTTAGATACTCAACAATCACCCCCATTAGGATACTATAAAGAAAGTTTTTTTAAAAACCGTTATAGAAGTTATACTTCTTTTGGCGTGTTTGGTACAAGAGCAGAGTGCAGAAAGGATTATTGTAGGGCGATATTCCACGGGCCGTCGTAGCATGTTTTTTAACATGGGAATGTAATGCGCGTGCTGAAGTGCAGAACAGCGGTTTTTTAGTAACGCGCAGATCCGCGGGCCACACGCCACCCATGGATCATGGGTTGCCGACCGCTGGCATTGAACATTAGCTTTTAGAAAATTTCTGATGAAATATTTATTGATACATATGTACAAAGGAATGTTTTTGAAATTCCACTGAAAAGGTAAATTAAGTGTTATAAGTATTATACGGGAATCTTTTAGGTTCGAAGTTAGAAATGTCAAATTTCAGATAGCGGCTATTCACACGTAAGCACAACTACATTACAACGTCGACGGGTGCAAGTTTCATATACGATATACGATAATGCGTAATTTTATTCACATGGACCACATTCACTACATCGCAAAACCTTGGATGCACTGCTTGTCGACATTTTGTCCTTGCCGTGGGGTACAGCTGTGTTTTTTTTTATAATATTGGAGTAGCAGACGAGCATGCAGTTCACCTGATGGTAAGTGGCTACTGCCGCTCATGGACATCTGTAATCAACCCCAGATAGAATTAGATATTCCTACCTGAGGTCGGCTACAGATGCGTCGCTACCCCTGAGGACTAAGCTGAAACGCCTCGCAAAAGTTTGTCTCCCTTACCACACCCTTCAAACCGGAACACAGCAGCGCCTAACACTGCTGTTATTAGGTAGAAATAGGTGTGGCGGTGGTGTTCACACAGGGGTTCTATCACATTCACAAAGGGTTCTATCACCTTCAAATGGTTATACGTGGATGGTCATGTGGTAGACACATATCCCTTGGATAAAAATTTTGGGCTAGAACAGGGCTACAGTATCCCCTGCCTGACGTAAGAGACTAAAGGGGGACTCCTGGGGTTCGAGCGGGAAGAATGGGAGCTCTAACCGCCCAGTTAGCGATCCTGGAAAGAACCACTGTATGTGAGGCCGTATACCTTAAGCTAAACACCAAAAGTTGTGAGAGGGGGTTTTAGTGCGTTAATAATTTGGTTCACATATACGTTTGTGTTTTATTTTTCACATACCATGGGACCGTTATGATTTTTGCATAGTGATTAGGTATTTTATAGGTAAGAGGATAACATGGACAGTTCCTATGGAATAGTGTAAATAATAATCATTGTATTTTACATGAAGCTTATATTTTAAAGAAGTTTCATTACAGTCCACTAATTAGAGTTTAGTGTATGTTTCTGAAGAAAGCTTGACCAAATTTTCGTTGAAAGTGTTAAAGGTACAAATTTACAATTACAGTTATTTGTATCTCATATCATATTTTTACGCGGGCGAAGTCGCGGGTTCTGAAAATCGGCTACTATGTATTTTTCATACCCCTACGTGATAAGGGTTGTTCACTCTTAACATTTTTTCATTTATATGGCAACACAACGTTTGCCGGGTCAGCTAGTTATCATATAAAAAGATTTTTAGATTGAAGGATATTTCAAAATAAACTTATTGGTTCTAGGCGTGTGGACCACAAGAGAAAGTGGTGTTTGGTGTTCTTTACACTCATGAAATACCAAGTGTAGTTGTTAAAAATCTTGATCAAGGCATGGTCAACGTAGGTATAATCTCCTTTTTTGGAGTCAGGAAAAAAATAAAACTCCTTTATTTAATGAAAACATATTTTACTGAAATGTACACCTAATTATATTTAAATTCGACATTGAAGAGAACCACAAAACACACATTTCGAATACGAAATACATCGAGTGTAATTAAAATTTTATTTCTCAGTACAAACCACATATTCATTAGACTGAAAATCTCTTTGAGTCGCCCACTCGTAGACAAATTTCATATTTTTGGAAAGCACATAATCTTTAGACCGTTATACCACTTGTGCTATATTAAAAGGTGGTAGAACCCTTTGTGGTTCGACTCCGGCGGCCTCGGAAAAGTCTGTCTCCCTTACCACACCCTTCAAACCGGAACACAGCAGCGCTTAACACTGCTGTTATTAGGTAGAAATAGGTGTGGCCGCCGGAGTTGAACCACAAAGGGTTCTACCACCTTAAAAAAAAGAAAGGTAATGAAAAAGATATCCTTTTTTGCTCTGTTCAAATCGTTTTTTTTGTCAACATTTTTGTCATCTTTATTACTTACCGTTAGGTTTATTATTGTTTGTTATATGCACTATGTTGTAATTTGTCACTCCAAACATTGTAGATTAATTCCAGGCGAAGGTACATTAACTGAAACAGCAACAGTTTAATTTCACCGGCTTTTGGCGTGAAGGCCCTATAAATCCTACACGAAATACCATTTTCCGCTGTGTTAACCACAGTTCTTAGTAATTTTCACTTCGCACCATTTACTTCGAATGTAGAGTTACAATTTACAATCACGCAGGGTTGCCAAATTGAACTATTGTTTAAATTGAGTATTTTTTGTATTATAACTTTTTCTTCTGTAATTTAACTATTCGTTTGCCTGTCAGTTAAATTTAAAACTAGACGCGGGGTAAGTGACCTTCATATTATTATTATCTTATCTCTTCCTAAAACTAAAAATAAAATACATAATTATAATTTAATAAATTAATGTTCTTTCATAAAACTATAAATAAATTGAATGATTATAACTCAATAAATGTTCTTTGTTGTCAAAGATTAATGGGGCATAATTCATTTTCAAATGCGACTGATAAATGCATTTCTCAGCTTGAATAGATTTCCTACATCGCTGTAAGCAATCACAAAATGCGAAGCTTTGTCTTTTGTCGCTCGTCTGAGACTTCATTAAAATGTACGTCGGTACTACAGTAAGGAATATAGGGATTTTGATTGTATCTATATTTCTAATTTTTATTATTATATGTACCTACACTTTTATATGTTTAATACGATCTACTTCTACTACTACTAATGTCTAAGGATTTTATACATTTAAAAGTGAATTTAAACAGTAGGTATCTCTATTCCTTAGTGATTTGGATTCCAGCTTAGGCTTCATGGGCAGTGGTGCGTAGTCGTCATCTTCAGGTAGGAAACTAATCTTATCTGAGGCTGATTACAAATGTCAATTGGTGGCAGTAACCACATACCTGGCTTCAAGTGGACTGCATGCTCGTCTGCTACTCTCATATTATATAAAAAATCGGTTAGAAATAAACTAAAAATTAAATTGTATGATAATTATTAATTATATTAATTGTTCAATAACACATATCTACAATAAAAGGGGTAATGTCTGCAAATTAAATAAGCTATAAGTACTTTTCACACTTGTAGTTACAATAATTTTTGTACCGTCCAAAAAGCGCCTTAAAAATATCATACAACTCGTATGACGGCATTACACATATAAAATTGAAGGCAGTACCATTTAGCCTTTTGTAACGCTCAACAAAAGGTATCTACGGCAATTAATTTAACTTTATTTGTTTCGGAATAACAAACGGATTAAAGTTTAAATTCGATCAAAGGTTTTGTGTACAAGAGCATTGTTCGTGTGGGTAGTTACGAACTTGGTTTGTACAATCGATCAACAAACAATGCTTCCGAATTCAATTTACAAGCTTTTAACACGTAATAGAATTTGTGGTTCGTCTCAACGATGTTCGCTGTGTCTTTAGCGCAGGGGTTGTAAATCTAAGGGTGCTGCCACACTGCTGTTTAAAATGTTTACAAAGGTTAGTAAACATTTGTTAAGAAACATATGATCACAATGTTAGAAACTATTTTCATGTTAGATGTACTAGATAATGTTAGTAAACATTTCTAAACTAGTTAACAAATTGTAATAGAAAATGTTTGGAAACATTTTGAAACAGCAGTGTGCAGTCGCTGTCTTTAGTACCGAATTATTAACCTATTACTGTTTCGCTGCTGAGGTTGATCTGGCCACAAAAGTCCATCTCTAAGTGAATATTACTACTTTTATCATACCTAACTTTTTATGTATTTTTTAAACTCTCGGATCTAATTTTTCTTATGACGTTACCGTTAAAACAAATTAATAACTCATATCAAATACTCATATCTTCGAAAATTTAGGGGTGCTTAGGATTTGAACGGACCCCAGACTGAAAAGCTGATTTTCACAATGTTAGGTTGTCAATGATAGTACTAGCGAGTACCTACTTATAATAAGTATATTAGTTATTCTTGCATAGTTAGCGATGTTAGTTAGTTAGCGGAGCAGTATTATTTAACTACTGAATAACGCGTCCGTTATTCACATGGTTAAATAATACTGCTTTTAGTCTTTAAAGAGAAAATTCTTAAAACTTTACACTTCAAAACACAATAAAATGTGATTACAGTAATTTTCTCTCGTTAAGTTGTCTCTTTCAGAATGGCAACATAAATTGTCCTAAAATGAAAATTTTACAATTTTAAGGAAACTACGATATAACGAAAATATTCATGTTTCCTCAAATATAAGTAGCCATTTTCAAAAAAGGTATCTATATCATATTCAAAATATAAAATTTACTAACCGTCCTAAATACCTGAGCATGATAAATTACGATAAATACTATTTTAAATTCCAAGAATTAATCACTGAAGGTGGTAGAACCCTTTGTGGTTCGACTCCGGCGGTACCACCGCCACACCTATTTCTACCTAATAACAGCAGTGTTAGGCGCTGCTGTGTTCCGGTTTGAAGGGTGTGGTAAGGAAGACAGACTTTTCCGAGGCGTTCCAGCCTAGTCCTCAGGGGTAGCGACGCATCTGTGGCCGACCTCAGGTTGTGGGGGTTGATAACAGATCTCCATGGGCGGCAGTAGTCACTTACAATCAGGTGGACTGCATGCTCGTCTGCTACTCCTATATTATAAAAAAAAAACTATTAAATGCTTAAGCATTTAAATACTTATTAGTAAATAGTAAATATATTTCGATGTTAAAATCTCAATAAAAGATTACGTTTTAAACCTCACGTAACCCAGATGTAACTTACGTATTACGTATGCGACCCGCAAGATAAAAAGGTTGGGTGAAGCTGACACGGCGTATCGACTTTATATCTGTCAGTAGATAAATGTCTTGAAAAATTGTAAGTATCAATACGTATTTATTATTATCGCCTAGCGGGAGTTCTCGTCGTTTCGTAAATCGTGTCGTTAGGTAAATCAAATGACATATTTTAGAGTATTTACTATTACTCAAAATATGTATCAAAATATGATCAGTCTTCCCTTCATTTGTGTGGAGAACCATGTGCCCAGCTGTGGCACATAAAAAGGGTTGCAGCCAGAAGCTAGTAATATTTACAGGGTCTCTTTCATACTCCTAAAGTTCACGGGGTTGCACGCGGACTGAAACGGGCGACATATCGTATATCAAAGTTGTTGTAACGTATATTAGTATAGTGCAAGTTTGCTTGTAAACGATTAAACAAGCTCATTGCACCTGAACGCGCGGTAGCTCACGATTTAGTGTCATATGTGACTTGAAAATCCCGACAGCGAGTGGGTTTCAATTTAATCGCATTTTGTAAATCTATAGTCGTCACAATTTAATAGGCCCATTTTGACACATGCCATCCCAATGTCATTAATGTCTTAAGGTGGGTACTGACCAACGTTACGAGGTGTAATGTAACGTGTTACACAGCGAGCATTTGTGCAGTCAGTACGTAGAAACAAGGCGCTCGCAGCGAGCAACGAGCCGCTCGTTGCTCGCTGCGAGTGCTCCACCCGGCTGTCGGTTTTTTGGCGAACCCTTTGTGTGTTACGCGGTTCAGTCAGTACGCTCTTGCAAGTAGTCACGAGCGCACGCGCGTCGCGAATCATCAAACGTCGTTCATCTATATTTTAAAAAATGGAGTGGGACAAAGAAAAAACTTTGTTTTTTATAGAAAAATACAGAGATGAGGAAGTGTTGTGGAATGTAGCTCATCCAGAGCATTATAACAAACTCAAGAAAGAAGACGCTTGGAATAGATTGGCTTTGTTACTCGACAGTGAAAGAGAAACATGTAAAAAAAAAATGACCAGTTTACTGGCATCATTGAGGAGGGAGAAACAAAAAATTAAACAATCAACTAGTACAGGACAAGGTACGTAATTATTTATTAAGTTTTTAAGTACATAGGCCCACAAGTGACAGATACAATTACTTATTATAAAAAATAAATACAATTATTTTGCTAGCATAGATAACGATATTCACGAAATATACTACTTTGGGTCGACGTTTGTTAATTGCAACTTTAATTTCAGGTGCAGATAAAGTGTACCATAGTAGTTGGTTTGCATACAAAGCCATGATATTTCTACTTGATAGAAATAGACCTCGTGCTACAACAGATACTGTAAGTCCATTTTAAGCATAATTATTTTGCCAGCTTACAGACCCTTGCTGAATGCAGTATTCAGCAACTTCATCACGAACATTGTGAGCAGATCTTGTAGCCCTTCGCGGTCTTATTTGCAAGGGTAACATACTAGTCATATCATTGTTACCTTCTCTCCAGTTTCCTAATCTGACTTGGCCGTTCGATTCTTCGTCAAAGCTACCTGCAGGGGTATATACCTGAGCATTATTACCTTTTCTTAAAAAATTGTGAAGGCATGTTATTGCTGTTACGACAGATGTCGCGGTTTTCGGTTCTAACAACATAGGTTTCCGCAAAACTCTAAACACTGCAGACAATATGCCGAACACATTTTCCACCACTCTACGAGCTCTGCAAAGTCGGTAGTTATATATTCTTTCTTTAGAACCACGTTCATGATATCCTGCATATACTTTCATCATATTTCCGGAAAGAGCAAAAGCTTCATCGGCAACAAAGTAAAATGGAATTTCTTCTGTTCTTGCTGGCAACGCAGTGGGTTGAGGGATGTTTAATGCATTAATTTTTAGTTTTTCGTTTAATTCACAGTTATTGAAAACCCCTCCATCAGATATTCTTCCTTGACATCCAATGTTTACATACAAAAAGTTATATTTCGCGTCAACAACTGCCAGTAATACGATGCTAAAGAAACCCTTGTAATTATAAAATTCACTTCCACTGTTGATCGGTGACTGCAGTAAAATATGTTTACCGTCGATTGCGCCTAAGCAATGTGGAAAATTCCACAAAGTATCATAGTCATTTGCTACAACCAGCCATTGCTCTGGTGTTTCTGGCATCTGAAATAATGATTTATATTTATTTTCAGCTACGTGAAGGTGAAGGTGCTTCAGAACAACCGCTTGGTGATTGCCCTCCGCCTGCCAATGAAAGCGACAATGATTGCCCTCCGCCTGCCAAAAAAAGGAAGAAAGCAGTTGTCCCAAGCCCAGAGGAAATAATGGCATCTACTTACAACATTTTAAAAAAGAAAACCGAGCAAACGGAATCAACTTCGCACAAAATTGACGAATGTGAAGCCTATGGTATTTTTTTGGCAAATAAACTAAGATCGTATTCAAAAACAACAAAAATGCATGTACAACATTATATATCTAATATATTGTTTAGTGCTGATCGCGGAGAATATGACTATGTTGGCATGAATACGAACAATTATTATTCACAAGGATACTCTACACGAACAATTTCAAGAGCCTCACCGATGCCACAGCAAAGCCAACCGATGCCACAGCAAAGCCCTGAAACACCTGCATCAAATACGTCCCATCAAAGTGACTATGGGTCACCAGCTATGAGTGAACGATTTTTATCAGAATTTGGTGATTTAATTGATTAAATAATTTGATATGTAATGACTGCTTTTCTGAATTAATTAAAACACTACATACCTTTACATATTCTTTTAATGCTCCAATAAGGGCTTCGCTGACCTCTTTTACTATAAATCCTATTCGTTGCTTTGATATCTTGAAAAGATATTGCATACTAGTATAGGAATCTCCTGTTGCATAAAAACGAAGCGTTAGTGCTAATCGTTCGGTGACACTGATTGCTTTTCTATAATTTGTATCCTTTTTATGTACACTTGGTCCAATTAAATTCACGAGTTCTTCAAACTCGATCGGAGACATACGTACAAAGTTTTTATACTGTCCAGTAATCATTTGGTTTTTTAAAATTGCTATCAATGACAAACCACCACATACGCCTCTGTTTTTAAATAAGTTTGATGTCCAGTAACGTTTTTTCTTCTTCTTAATTTGGATAAAACAATAATTAAGTAGAATCAAAGATACCAACGCGGCCTCGCTGTCGGCCATCTTGAGTGAACTGGCGGCGAATATGGAGCACAGAGTTTTGACGAGCATGTTACGCCGATTTTAGAACACAGCGTAACGTGCTCGATGCGTACACGCTCGATGCGAATGTTACATTACACCTCGTAACGTTGGTCAGTACCCACCTTTAAACTAACTTTTTAGTAGGCAGATTACAATCACGTGTCGGTTAGAGCTTGCGGCTTCAAAGTATTCGGATGAAACCATAATCGATTAACTTTTAAATAATCGAAAGTTAGAATTACCAATAACTTATTATTTATCCCTTTTTCATCATAATAATACAATAATCAAGACTTTGTTTCTTAGTGAATGTTAAAACAAAAAATATACAAATCTTTGCATCCTTCCTTATTACCTTTTTTTCATAAATTATTATGCTTTCGATAAGTTAAGATGTTTGTAATATTCACTCCTAAAGTTCACATGCACGCGGGCTCTATAGGATGACATATCGTATATCAAAGTTGTAAAGTATATTAGTAGTATATTGTGAGTTTGCTTGTAACCCGAGTGAGGTAAACGATTAAACAAGCTCATTGCACCTGAGCGCGCGGTAGCTCACGATGTAGTGTCATGTCTCACTTGACACTCCCGACAGCGAGCGGGTTTCAATTTAATCGCTCTTTTTAAATCGAAACATGCAAGTAACAGTGCATCCATATTTTTTTCATAAATTATTACGGTTTGGATAACTTAAAATCTTTTTTGCAAAATTTTGTAATAACAAACAAAGTTGTTTCCTTTTTTTATTTCTTTATGGTCGTAAGGGATGTATGTCATATTAGAAACTAGTATGCCGAGTTTCATTCGTCCGTCTGTAAGCGTTAGAATTTAATAGATTTACTGTATAACAAATAGGCGGAATGCTCTTTTAATGTCGTTTTAACATAAGAAAATAAAGTTACATATTACTTTACTACTTATTAAAGTTAGCTCTTGTTTTGAATATCTAATGTAAAAAAAACGTAACGTAAAAAACAAGTAAATATTTATTTAGCTACATTTCTAGATTTTACTGGAAACAACATAGCATAATAAGTCTTTAACCAGTTGAAATATTGAGATTGCCTCAATATATGTATATGATTTTGACCTCGATGATGTAGTCAAAAATATTTTAATAGTGACGTCACAAGTTAGAACGCTACAGGAGCGCGGCGGCTAAACGGTTAAACAAGCTCATCGTACCTGAGCGTGCGACGTGTTAAATTGCATGGAATTATAATAGCTCGCTTGGATTGGAACTCATCCAACAAATAGCGGATTCAAACTTGCAACTTTTAACTTCTGAAACCACGGTTGTACGGTATTTGAGATATCTTTTTTCTGTCCCTTATTAAGTTAAAGTAGTAAATGAAATGGAAAATAGTTTTTTTTTTATATGACTCGACGGTAAGATACAGAAATGCCTATATCACACTCATACTCTTAATACATCCTTACATTTTACAATTAAATTTTACTGGTCTATTAAAAAGTATGCACCATATTTCTTACAATTAGTAGAATAGTCGTGCAAGATTAATTGTTTTCTCTTTTTAAATGATAATTAACTTAAAATTAGGTCATTATATCCAGACACACAATTGTTTTTTTTTTATAATATAAGAGTAGCAGACGAGCATGCAGTCCACCTGATGGTAAGTGGCTACTGCCGCCCATGGACATCTGTAATCAACCCCAGATAGGATGAGATATTCCTACCTGAGGTCGGCCACAGATGCGCCGCTACCCCTGAGGACTAAGCTGGAACGCCTCGGAAAAGTCTGTCTCCCTTACCACACCCTTCAAACCGGAACACAGCAGCGCCTAACACTGCTGTTATTAGGTATAAATAGGTGTGGCGGTGGTGCCGCCGGAGTCGAACCACAAAGGGTTCTACCACCTTCATAATGTTATTTTCATATTGACCAAAATGATGTACAAGTAACTTAAACGCGCTAGTTCGACTGCTGTCTTAGACTATCTACATGTTATTAAGACGTTGCGCTGCAGGAGGGCAAGTTTGTTACCGTGTAATTATCTGCACTAGATTCACCCGCCTATACCAATGTATGGCGTATGTAGCCAACCAATATTCGGTAGTTATTAAACTCTGTAGCTATCTTAGTCTTAGTAGTTACAGGGTAAGTATCTATGCTTTCGTAGAACATATATAAAGTTATGATGAAAATGTTTCGTTATCATTTATGACAGAATATAAACGGTGCGTTGTCTAAATAATTGGCCAAGTGCAAGTCGTACACGAAGGGTTTTTTTTATTTTTTATATTAAGTATAGCAGTCATTGAAGTAATTGAAGTAAATACATTGTGAACAGTTGAACTTTTTATCAATTACGGTTCAGTAGATAAAGCGAAACACGTCGTATAATAATAGGGGCTGACAGTTTAACCTGCTCTTCGAAGCACGGAAGCGCGCATATAATTTGGCCTATAGCCACAGATTAATATATAGCTATAGCGGTCACCCATGTAACTCTTGACAATGCTTGACGTTTCTACACTTTGCCACACACGCCGCGGGGTATGTGCATTTCGGGATAGTACAGAAATGCGCATACCCCGGAGTCAAACCATAACCGGGTTCTACCGCCTTTATAGTAATTATACATATCACTAAAATTGTGGAGCGATGGGTGTATTTAAACTCACCCTTTGCTCCCCTCAAGTCCTTCAGATCGAAATATGTATCTTGATTTGTGTTTTCGTAAATTATTATTAAATAAATATTTCGTAGCACGTTTCTAATATAGTCAGGTAAAAACTACATCTGTTTTTGCCTTGACATTCAGATAGTTTTGTCAATGAGTTACGGTACCTTTACTCGTACATTTGGAAATTCAGTACAAATGGTCCATTTTTATTAGAAGCTTGATGGACGGTCGGAGGGACGGCGTAGACGAGTTTGAAAGCGTTCCTTTGGGCTTGCACGGAACAGTTTTTAAACATTTATGTTTAGACTTCTAAAATTCTTAGACGTGTGCGGAGTTTACTGATTCGCAGGTCTGTTGATTATAGCTTAAACGCTTTTGATGGATAAATTGTTACACCCGCATATGAAAATCTGTAATCAAGATCAAATAGATTTAAAATCTTACCGGGAGTATTATAAACTAACCTTTACCACTGCTGAGGTCTAAATTAGTATACCTCATGCAAGGTTTTTTATTTAACAACTGTTTTGTCATCCTTCAAATCAGTAATTTAGAAATTATCTTGCTGTTATAAGACAGAAAAGTGTTTCTCCGTTTGGCGTGGTTTCTCCGGAGTCGAAACACGAAAGGTTCTTTGCCTTAATATAGTGGAACTTTAATTCTACCGTTTTTGGAAAATCAACCCTTATGTGGGTTAAATAAGGGTTGTAAGTTTGTATGAAAGTCCTCCAGTTTTGTTGTAAACTGTATGAAAATCGGTACTTGAGTTTTGATAGAAAATAATTATTAAAATAAAGTTCCAAAACCTAGTTTTCTTCTCATTCTGATAGACGGCAGCAAAGAGTCACCAGGGTAGATGGTCGAAGATTATAATTTTGTAAATCAACTGTAGGGACCATCATCATTGGTCGCATGTATGGTTGTTTGGTTCTTTATCTTAAATAAGCTAGAAAATCTGAAGGTCCTCGAGGTAACCTTTACGTTGTTATCCAGAGGACAGGCAGGTCGTTTCAACGTACCTACCATATTTGTCCATATATTCCCACGCGTAAAACCTCTCGCCTTAATTACTGAGCCTTGCTAATTAGCGAACGCAAACAAAACTTAACAAGATTTACTTAACACCTGGCGGGTATGGTAGTGTTAGTGTTTACTTAACTCGGGAAAATCCAGTAGAATATGTTGTTTTCTATTCATTTAGTTACGGGAATAAATTTTCTAAGGTAAATGTAAATTCCTGTTACGTATGGCTACGTGCCAGACATTTAGATTCCACTTTTATTTTGTCGTCGTTTTTGTAGTGGTATTCATTTTTCAGTAACAATTACTAGCCGAGGTATGACGTTCTCGAGTGGAACGGAGACATATTGGTATATATACTTTTAGGTATTTTACAATTGGAAAGTTCCACTTGAAAAAATTACTACACATTTAAAAGCGTGTTACATCAGTGTAAACTAGAGATAGCCTAGTGATAACAAGAGGTCATATTGGGGCCCAGGGTTCAACTACCAGGAAGGCATCTCTCATTTGTCGAAGTAATTCGCGTTATAGTGTAGTGATCGATCTCAACTCAAGCTATTCTAACTAAAGAGCGTATGTGTGTCTCCTTTGGCCTATGAGGTGTAATTAGATAAGTCTTAAAAGTATGAGTGACAAGCCTATATCCTCCTTTACAATTCATTATTTTGGGGCACGCAAATTTTTCTTTTTAATAATTACTAGTCTAAGTAACAAAATAAGTACTAAAATCCTACGTAAAGTATATTTAAAGGGACAAGATGAGTTCATTAAAAAGCTATGAACACCATACAATTCAGAAGCTCAGCAACAATTCTCATGGTTTCCACTGAATAGCGCAGCACCGGAAGTCAGATCTGAGAGGCAGATACTGGACAAAGCCTCCTGCTAGCTATTGTTGCTTCTGAAACGATCTTACAGAACTCTACCTGATAGACTATTGTTTTGATTCTAAATACAAGTAGCAATAGTGGTGTGTTTTGAAACTAAAATTTGTTTTAAAAATGTAATTGAGGATATTTGACTTGGGCGCGGTTGCAGCCTGAATTTTGGAGTAGACGGGATCATAGGAGAAAATTTGGTTAGTCATTTTTTATAACTGTATGTAATGCTTTTGTAAAATACAAACAGCAAGTTATATTACGTCAATTGTCTCCTTTTAGAAGCTTTTTAATGACATGTAGGTATTATTTTGGGGGCCATGCTCTCCACGACCACAACTACGTAGTATATACCTATGTAAGTAGACTATGTTGATATAAGAGAGAATATAATCTTTATATTTCTTTCACAAAATAAAGTCATCGTCGATTACCAGTTTACTGGATAGTGATCTTCTTATCGTGGTCAGTATGATTGGAGTTTCTAGGAAAAATATGAATTTCAATAAGTTTCATACCAATATTTTTTACATTACATAAGTTATTAAGAATTGTATAAAAAATCAACGGGTTACCCGGGCACTCCGGGAGTGCCGGCAGAAGTGAAAACTTCAATATTAATGTCGTGCATTTTTGATATTTTGGAATTGTTAGGGAATAATTTTGCTCGAATTGCTTTAATTATCAGAATAAATGTATTATATCATTTATGTAGTAAATACACTCATTATTGCGCTGTCGTACACAAACATGACATCTTACGAATTTTCGATCAAGTCACGTGTCCTGACGTGAGTTTAACATTCTTTACCCGTCACAAAAAGTGTACAACTAAAGAAGTTTTCACAATAAGTTAGGGTGTGCGTTAAAGGGTTAAGCTTGACATTTGTACTTGCCCCGCTTACTTACTTGGCTTGTTTAATGTCACGAACCGATAATCAAACTTCTAGTTGCGCAAACAGTAATTCGAGATGGATAATTCATCAATTTCGTCTCATTCGATATTCCTAAAAGCATTCGGGCTTGTTTACTCACTGGCGGTTTCACTTGCGTCTAAAAAAATATTCAGGGCACTTTTACACTCTTCTTGCCTTTTTAGGGTTCTGTACTCAAAGGGTAAAATCGGAGCCTTACTACTACTAAGACTCCGCTGTCTGTCCTATGGGGGTAGCCATACAAGATACCGCTATTTTTCGACATTTTTCGCTTTATCTATTGAACCATAATAGATACAGTTCAATTTTGTACAAGTACTTCAATGATTGCTACAATAACAAATACTAAAAATACAAAAAATATATGTTGGTCGTACGGAACCCTCCGGTTGCAATCGGCTTGCACTTGGCTAATTATTTTACTATATTTACTTGTATGCCAATAATGAACATTTTATTCACTTCCTACAGATTTTTATAAATCATGTCTTATAAATAAAAAAATCTAAAGAAATCCAATCAAAACAAACGAACAAACAATATCTTTAGTGTTACAATATTATGTAGTACCTATACTTTTTCATTTACTTTCTCTACATTTTCAGAAAAATCCTGATGAAATCTAACAAAATTTTGTGTAGTCTCTAACGAAGTAATTTTGTGTGGTACTTAGGCTCGCATATTTCTTATTATGAAATTTTGCACACATTTCGCGTAATTCATCTATCTCGGTACGTTTCTTCATTAAACAGATATTTGGCTGAAATATAACGAGGGAAAACTCTTAACTCATCGTGCCTAGATTTTTAAAACAATACCAAGGTTAAAAATATATCTGCATTGGTTTATTAAAAATAAAGAATCGCCCGTCGCTGTGGTCATAATTCAACTGCAATTAAGTGGATATAAAAATTAATTAAAACAGCATAACGTGAATTATTCTTCAGTTCTGTTTTATTTTTGAGTAGGTACAAATTTCAAAAACAGTTTTTTTTATCTATTAGTGGGATGGCGCGTGGATCAAAAAAGAGTCTTGGCCTCCAACAGTAAGGGCCTCCATTTCAGTATGCCCTGCGCCATCTCGTGCCAGTTTTTAGGGTTCCGTACCCAAAGGGTAAAAACGGTATTACTAAGACTTCGCTGTCTGTCCGTCCGTCACAGGGCTATATCCCCGGAACGGTAAAAGATAGACACTTGAAATTTACAGGGGATGCATAACCGTGGCCGCTATAACAACAAATACTAAAAGTAAAATAAAGTTGAACATTAAAGTGGGTCTCCATGCAACATACCGATATTTTTCGTCATTTTTAGATCTAACTCGTAAACCGTACTAGAAAGATAGTTGAATTTTTTACAGTTTGATTAATACTATAACTGCTACCATAATAAATACAAATAAGAACAATAAAACATGTTTTATTATGGTTATTTTATAAAAATAAGTAAAATATAATAAACATTTGGTGGTACGGAAGCCTCCATGTGCGAGTTCGACTTGTACTTGGCCAATTATTTCAACGCTTATATTCCAGCCTGGGATTCAAACCTCACATCTCTAGCTTAGGTAGAGACTATCACAACTCTACTAGTACTTATGTTAAGCATAGTTTATCCTGTCATGCTCGTTAAGCATTCGATGCTACTGAATAACGAACATGGCTCCGCCACTACGCTTAAGCTTTGGAATACGTGAGCTGGTTCCCAAGACGCCTAATCAAAATCTTGGCGAAATAAATGTTTGATGCTTATACGAGCATCTAACTAGCTATGCTTTTTATGTTTAAAAGTTTTTAATAGCAGTTTATGAGGTGGTATGACCATTCAGAGTTCGACGGGAGGCATTATCTTCACGCCTAGTTTTGTCTAAAAAGCCAGTGGTAAGCGCTACTGTGTTCTGGTTCGAAGGCTGTGGTAAGGAAGGAACATTAAGACGGGGTGTTACTAATTGATCACTACTAAATACTAAACAAAGTTTTGAAGGCTAATAGTCAATAATACGTACCTAGTACTTTTTATCTTGAAAATATATAAAGATACATTTACATGTACTGTACATTTAAATCAGGCAGGTGCAAGCGAGCTTTACTACAAGTAGTATCATCAATAATATATTATCTATTCAAATTTAATATGTATAACATGTATCCGTAAAATAAGTAATCCAAAATGGCCACTTTTCTATGTTTTCGCTTCACATATTGTAGTGAACGAACAAGAAGGTAATAGAAAAGGTAACATTCTGGACTATAATCTTTATCGAAACTAGTTAGGCAAATACGAGTATAAGTGTATTTTCCTGTCGCCCGTGTACAAGTTAGCACGCGTGTTTTGCGCACACATAAATTTACTCAGTCTATTGGCGACTTGTGTGTGTACGAAACGATAAAAGAGATATGCGTGTGAGTGGGACGCGCGTGCAGCCGTTAACTCGTATTTTTTAAGTAATATTTTTAAGTAGCAGACTAGCATCCAGTCCACCTGATGGTGACTACTGCCGCCCATGACATCTGAAATCAACCCCATAAAGGATAGGAATACCTAAGGGCGGCCACAGATGCGCCGCTACCCCTGAGGACTAAGCTGGTACGCCCCAAAAAAGTATGTCTCCCTTACCACACCCTTCAAACCAGAACACAGCGGCGCTTAATGCTGTTTGAGGCAGAAATAGGAATGGTGGTGGTGCCACCGGAGTAGAACCACAAAGGGTTCTACCACCTACACAGGTAAAGCGCCCTAATGAATATGTTATTAGTATTGAATGAAGCTTTCATTGTTTACATTCTCACACTATCATGTTTAAACAATGGCTTTCATGCATTGAATTGTGTCAATGAACGACCTACATTGTTGATTCAGAATTTCAGATACGGATCTAGATGTCACAAAATCAATTGTACACTTGGTGTTGAAATTTACTAGCCTGCTATATTCTGGTTTGAAAGGTGCAGTAACTCAAAACATATGACTGAATCCAGGTAGAACATAAAGCTTACTTGGCATTACTCGTTTATGGGCGGCAGTAATCATTTACAGGTTAATTGTAACTCTAAATAACATCTACCGAAGTTTATCTTCAGGATATTTTTTTGATATGTATAGCAGTACTGATAAAACTTTAAACATTAGCCTTAAAGTATACTAAACTCAACTGTGATTAAGTATTTTATATAATATAAGAGTAGCAGACGAGCATGCAGTCCACCTGATGGTAAGTGGCTACTGCCGCCCATGGACATCTGTAATCAACCCCATATAGGATTAGATATTCCTACCTGAGGTCAGCCACAGATGCGCCACTACCCCTGAGGAGTAAGCTGGAACGCCTCGATAAAATCTGTCTCCCTTACCACACCCTTCAAAACGGAACACAGCAGCGCCTAACATTGCTGTTAACATTGTGACATTGTAACATTGTGTTGTTGTGTAGAAATAGGTGTGCCGGTGGTGCCGCCGGAGTCGAACCACGAAGGTTTCTACCACCTTCAAAACCTACTACCTACAGTAACATTATTACAATTGAATAGATCAATTATCACTACTGTTACGTACCGATAGTGAGTTTGATTCAGAATTCAGATGATTCAGAAAGTTTTCATTTTATCCTCAGCCTGTAATTTCAGAAGGATATGAATTATTTGACTTATAATGAGTTGACCGGGATCACGCCATATTTGATCGGATATGAGCAGTCCTAAACACACACATTTATGAATAAAATTGATATTTTGGAAGCTTCGACGTAGCAAATATTAAGCGTACATTTACTCTTTATATTGATGTTATAAACTTGGTAATTATGAAATAATGATGCTGGATTAAAACAGTCCGAAAAGGGTCTGAAAAATCACTGGCGGTCACCCATCCATGTCCACAGACCGCATTCGACTTAACTTAAAATCTGTTACGATTTACACAAGCGCGTAACGCAATATCTAAGAAGATAATATATTTTATTAATTGAACATCTAACTATTGTCATCCCACTGCTGGGCAAAGGTTTTCTCTTAGAGGGAGAGGGGTACACTGTGCTGTTGGCCAGGTACGAATTGGTTGACTTCACATAACATTGAGAGTTTTAAAGTACTCTCAGTCTTGGAGCTTTTCTCATGGTTTCTTCATCATTAAAGCAAGTTTTTTTTTATAAATATAGGAGTAGCAGACGAGCATGCAGTCCACCTGATGGAAAGTGGCTACTGCCTATTATAACTGATTAGATATTCCTACTTGAGGTCGGCCACTGATGCGCCGCTACCCCTGAGGTTTAAGCTGGAACGCTTCGGTAAAGTATGTCTCCCTTACCATACCCTTTAAACCAGGACACAGCAGCGTTTAACGCTGCTGTTATGAGGCAGAAATAGGTGTGGCGGTGGTGCCGCCGGAGTCAAACCACAAAGGGTTCTTATTTACCACCACCTTCTAATAAGTGATAATGAATTCCTAATACGCACATATTTTTTGAAAAATCGGAGGTCTAGTATTTAAACTTCAGGCAATCACTGCTTTTAAAACAGTAAAATTAAACGACAAAAGCTCCACAACAACGATTCATTCATACATGGCAAGCGTAATCCAAGATTGATGCAAACTGAAGGTGTCGGATGTGGGCGCGCCGCCAACCCTGAGCCGGAAAAATTTATTACTAAACTTCGTACAGCTGCCAGTTTACCGGTTCAGATAAAATGCTCGACAAATCTACTTGAACCTCGATTTAGCTTGAATGTTATGTTGGTTTCCGTTTGAAGATACAGATGTACCTACAGCATTGTCGTGTATTGTACTAGCTATGTATAATCGCTTTTTTAAGGATCTTATAATTTTCTTATATTATAAATGCGAATGTAAGTTTGTTAGTGTATTTGTTACACATTTACGTTTTAACTACATAACCGATTATCATGAAATTTTGTATATATGATGTATTGGATTCAGAAAAAAACATAAGGTACCTGTTATCCCGAAAAAGTACTGATCCTGAGGAATAGATATAAACCTCTGATTGCAAGCAAAGCCTCGGGTAAAGGCTAGTTTATAATATTAGTTTAAAGTTATGAAATGTAATTGAATTTCACATGGTTGAACTACAGAGATCACCGTAACACCTATTTAGCCACGTCAGTATTTCTGCCCTCAGAATTAGTACCAATTTGTGGCCGACCTCAACTGGGACTCCAATCCTGAATAGATTACATATCTTCATGTGGGAGTGACCACTTACTATTAGGCGAATTGCGTATCTATTTGCTAGTTTACTTCAGTTTTATAATACACTGACAAGATCTAAATATATATGTTATCATCGTTAATACGAAGCTTGAATATTAACGATATCGCATTTTTATATTAGTACTTTAAAATAATAAGTCACTCATTTGATTACTACAGTTCAAACATAGATGCAGTGGGGATGTCAAGTGGGGATGATATCATGGCGACGCTCGAGTTAACAGAGAGCGACATTCTGGTCGGAGACTTCAGCAAGAACAGTTTAATAACGGGAATAGTTATAATACCTCTAATCACTAATGTGTACCTACTTACGTGTAATTGTAATATCGTTACTCTGTACCGTATATGTGACAATATTTATACATGACTACCTTCAAGAAGGCTTCGATAACATATAGTTATTGTAATTTAATAATAAAATATAATAAGATATTTTTCAAGGTATGGAGGTAGCAAATTTGCAAGCAGTTCACCTGAAGATAGTTGCTCAGTGCCGCCCATGGAACATGTCCACATCTGCTCCAGATAAAATAAAAGTCTTACCTGACGTCAGCCACATATGCTTTGCCTCCCATGAGTAGGTACTAAGCTGGAATGCCTCAAAAAGTATGACTCTTAGCGTTGCTGTATTTAGGCAGAAAAAGGTGTCTCTGGATTTCCTTTGATTCGACTCGAAGGCAGAACACATTCGGGAACATACAATAATAAATCATTTAATAAAAAAAGAAAACATGTAGGCACTATGTTTGTGTTTAACACCTCATTTGTAGTACTTACCTCATGCACTCATTAACAGCGGCTGCAGTGGGATCGAGCCTTCCTTTTAAATGTAAATTCGGTGCCGGTGATGCAGTGAAACCAGGACACATTTCCATTTTAGGCTCAGAGGCTCGGAAGGTGATTAGTGCCATCTAAATAAGGATTCAGTCCACTACACTCGTTCCGGTTGCATGATTTCACCGTTTGAAGTCGTATGCATATGCAGACAAAAATAACTCACGCTCATTGATCACGGAGTTTTCATGACACAGTAATGGGATTGTTTTTCCGTGCTTTGAATGGTCTGAAGCATAGACTTAGACATCAACTTAGAAATTTTTCGATACGCTAGTCTGAAGAAATGGATTCTTTTTTAAATATAATTACTATGAAAAATATTTATGGATCGTCATGAGAAATTATAAATTAAAAACATTTAAATTATTTTATATTAAACAATCTTTAATTTCAAAACTATTTTTAACAATATATCTTATGTGTATTTTTAAATATTTTAATTATTAAGTGCGCCATAAGGAGAGGTCTTTATTATTGTTACGGATAAATGTACGACAAATAAAACGGCCAATCGTAGACAAGCAATCATAGATACAGGATTTTTAACACTTTTAAATCCGTGGAACCGTCATTTTATTTTGTCGTTATCAAAAACTGATTTTACAGCTGCAGCAAAGAGTTGTACAGATTTTTTAAAGTAGTAAACTTCAACGATATCGTAACTTCACACCATTGACACATAAAATACTGACAATCTTAAAACTTAAGATCTACGGATGTAGCCTAACTCTTGTAATATCGGGCTGAGAAGTCCCCGTCTCCGTTTTATCGCATGCAAACTTTAAGCTCATAACTTTCGCCAATATCGGGTCACCGTTTTGCATTATAAATACCTCGTGGCCCCTAAAAACCCTTATCATTGAAGTTTAGGAGTTGCGCTGTTTCACAGACTTTTTAAGAACGAGAATGTTTGTATAAATACACCATTTTAGCCGATTGTAAGGAAGGGTTACTTGGTTTATATCAATCTTTGTATGTTTGTATTTTTATAATGTTTTTCTTTCATGGTATTTTTTAAACTGGAACCACGAAAAGGTTACACCTTCAAGTTATTTCTCCCATTGTTTGACGTTCTTTGATTGACGTTCTTTATTTAACATATAATTTACTTTATGTCACAAATAGATGTCTCTGTACCAAAATTAGAACACGGTGACGAGATTTTTTACTGGGCATATATATACCCCAAAGAAATAAATATCAGTGCTCATTTGGAAAAGTTGTTTCATTGCGTTTGCTCCCCTTTGGACCCTTGGACATTATTTTGGGCCTTACGAGTCGAATATTAAGACTAGTTTTCCATGTCCGGGACCAATTTTTGTTAAGGCACAGAAACCAGTGGCCAATTGTCACTGAAGTGCCTGAGTGCTGCACGAGTTGCAGCCTCTCCCCAGCAGCGACCGCCGAAGGTGCTGCCGCGCGTCACTCCGAGCAAGGAGTCGACGGACTGTTCTGGTAGAGGGTGCCACTTGGAGGTGGTGTCTACTGTCTATCAAGGAAGCAGACGCAATAAGATGTGGAATCGGATGAAGCCTTAAATGGAATGGAATATCAAGTGGAGTAAACAACAAAGGTGGTTACTTGGCAACAGCGTGAGTTGACTTTGAATAATTTGTGCTGTGCTCAAACAATTTTCAACTTTATCTTTTCGGTCAGTAGAGTCATTTTATTGTGTGTGTCCTTACTTAAAGATTTGTAATTTTTTAGGTAGAAATTGGACTTAGAATATTTTCATTAAAATTGTTCAGACGTGGAATCCATGTCCAATTTTCTATTTCTTTAAATTAATTTTAAAAACACTTGTAAAACTTGCAATTTTCTTTCCTTAATATGTTTGTGCTGTGCTGATTTTAGTTTAAGTCAAAAACACTTGTAATTTTTTCGGTTCAACGAAAATACAATATTTAAATTTAAAATAATTATACAATTATGGAGTCTTTCCTGAAGGTCCAGTTTGAGAACAAAAAGTTAATTGAGAAGGCGAGAATTAATTTTAAAAAATCACCAAAGGATAGGCTTACTCAAGTCTATCTAGAAACGCGATTAGAATCACTTGAAGACCGCTGGAAAGATTTCATTAAAATCCATAAAAATATTATAGAAGTAGCTACTGATGACGATTTAAATAATTCATATTTTACAAAGGAAATGTATGACCAAACAGAGGAATTTTATTTTATATATAAGACTGAGTTAAAGGAGTGTATGCGTGGTAGCACGTCTGTAAGTAGTGAAGGTAAACAGGTTAAAGCAAATAATAATAATGTAAAGTTACCAAAAATTTCTTTGCCAACATTTTCAGGACAATACACAGAATGGACGACGTTCCGTGATTTGTTTCTCTCACTTATTGATAAAAATGATGCATTAGATGACGTTCAGAAGTTACATTATTTAAAGAGTCATTTATCAGGGGAAGCTGAACAACTGCTACGCCACACTCCAGTAACTGCTTCGAATTATAAAGAATGTTGGTCAATTTTAACAAAGCGTTATAATAATAAACGGTTTTTGTCTAATTGTATGTTAAAACGTCTTTTTAATCAACCGACAATTTCCAAAGAATCTTCATTAGCAATAAAAAATCTGTTAGATACTACTGTGGATTGTCTTCATGGCTTGCGCACACTTGATACTAATCTTAACTCTTGGGATACTATTATTGTTTTTATTATAAGTGCCAAACTAGATTTTGAATCTCGTAAGCTATGGGAGTCACAGATTAGCGCAGGCGATGAACTAGCTACATTTGATGAATTCAAAGATTTTTTAGAATCTAGGTTTAGATCGTTAGAGTACTTAGATAGTAAGTCGGAAAAGCCTAATGTTAACCGATATAATACAAAGTCTTTCCATGTAGCTTCTCAAATATGTATGTTATGTTCCGGCGATCATAAGTTATGCCATTGCAAGGACTTTGCAAAAAAGGACACTGACTCTCGTCGTGAGTTCGCTCGTGTTAATAAAATATGTTTTAATTGCTTGTCTAAAACTCACAATGTTTATTCTTGCCGCCAAGCCACTAGATGCCATTTATGCAAGAAAAGGCATCACACACTACTCCACCCTAAATCTATCACCACTGCTGCAACAATTAATACAAATAATTCTGTTGCACCAGTAGCCGCATCGTCCAACCAAAATGAGCCCACCGCTGGTGTATGTTGTTACGCAGATGTTCACAACCATGGACTGTTAGCCACAGCCTTGGTCGACGTCGAGTCAAAGACTGGATCACCAATTGTCTTAAGGGCCCTGATGGATCAGGGCTCTCAGGTCTCTTTTATTACAGAGTCCGCGGTTCAGTTGCTCGGCCTGAAGAAAACATCAGCTCACACTGACATTATTCGACTAGGCGATGATGAAGGTGCTACAATGCCCTCTAGATCGATAGTAAGTTTTAAAATACAATCACGCCTAGATCCCAATTTTGTTTTACCCGTCAGTGCTTATGTGTTAAGAAGACTCACATCACTTCTTCCTGAAAGGAAGATTATTCAGGTTTTACCATCATCGTTTGCATCCTTAGAATTAGCTGACCCATCGTTCAATACTCCTGGTAAGATTGATTTACTGTTGAGTACGCGTGTAGTGGGCGAGATTCTTCAGGAAGGTTTAGTTAAAGGTCCGCCTGGTACACCTATTGCGCAGAAAACTAAGCTTGGGTGGATTTTATCAGGCGAAGTCAGCAAAACGATGACAGTACCAGTATGTTGCAGCGTAGTCGCACGTACAAATGTTGACGAGCTTTTGCGAAAGTTTTGGGAGTTAGAATCCGACGAGTCTTCAACCCGACATCAGGTCATACTGACAGAAGAAGAGCAGAAATGCGAAGACTTCTACTCTAGCTCAACTATACGTGATGCTACCGGAAGATACATTGTCAAGCTGCCCTTCAAATCTGAAGAGCCGCAGAGTCAATATGGTAGATCAGAGGAGATAGCTCGAAAACGTTTCCACATACTGGAGAAGAAGTTTATGAAAAATCCTGAACTGGGAATGCAGTACAAGTCTGTCATTCAAGAGTATCTTCAACTGGGACATGCTGAGATTGTGCCCCAGTCGGAAATTGAGAAGATTGCGGTATATCTACCGCATCACGCCGTGGTACGCGAAGATAAGAGTACCACTAAGGTCAGGGTCGTCTTCGACGCTTCTTGTTCAGGATGCAATGGAGTTTCGTTGAATGATGATTTGATGGTAGGCCCTACCTTACAACCCGATTTACGTCATACCATCATGCGTTGGCGTTGCCATCCAATATGTTTAGTTGCTGACATCGTGAAGATGTATCGTCAAATAAAAGTGTCCGACGAACATGTGGATTATCAGCGTATCTTATGGCGCGAAAGCCCAGATACTGAATTGCTACATTTGAGGTTATTACGTGTCACATTTGGTACGTCCTCAGCTCCTTACCTTGCAGTTCGCACTCTTCAACAGGTAGCATATGATGAAGGAAAAGATTTCCCTTTAGTGTCAGAACGAGTTTTAAAGGACTTCTACGTTGATGATTTTCTCTCAGGTTGTGAATCTGTGGCGGAAGGTGAACAGATTTATCATCAAATGAATGAGATGCTCGGTCGAGGAGGTTTCCAGCTTCAGAAGTGGTCGAGCAATAGCAACGATCTTCTGACTAAATTACAATCCTCCGAATCGAAAGATGACGAAACTCTTCATTTTGAAATAAATGCGTCTTTGAAAATTTTAGGATTGAAGTGGAACAGAAGTTCAGACGAATTCCAGTATGCTGTCCATCTCCCTCCACTGGAGACACCCGTAACCAAGCGAAGGGTGATCTCTGATATCGCACGCCTTTACGATCCTCTTGGTTGGATTGCACCTGTAATAATAACAGCTAAGGTGTTCATCCAACGACTGTGGCTCTCAGGCATTGATTGGGATGAAGAATTGCCTAATTGCCTATTAAGAGATTGGCTGGATTACAGAAGTAACCTTCATAATCTTCAGAGCTTTCGTCTGCCAAGATGGATTCATACAAGTCGTCAAGACAAGTCTCTTGAATTGCACGGGTTCTGCGATGCTTCTTTAAATGCATACTCAGCTGTGGTCTACACGCGATCTATTGATTCGAATGGCTATGTTCACGTCAGTCTAGTAGCCTCGAAAACTAAAGTGGCTCCCATCAAACAGGTTTCTATACCACGTTTGGAATTGTGCGGCGCTGTGCTGCTTTCAAAACTTCTGCTAGAAGTTTCAGACACTTTAGGAATTGTGAGGGATAATATACAGGCTTGGACTGATTCTTCAGTGGTACTTGCTTGGTTGAGTAGCCACCCCAGTCGTTGGAAAACGTTCATAGGCAATCGAGTGTCAGAGATTCTTAGAGTTATGAATAATAATCAATGGTTTCATGTCCAGTCAAAGGAAAACCCAGCAGACTGCGCGTCACGTGGAGTGAATCCGTGTGACTTAGACAAACTTGATCTATGGGTGTCCGGACCTAGTTGGCTTAGAAATGAAGTGATTGAATATAAGAAGAGTTCATTACTTGATACTAATTTAGAAGAAAGAAAATCAAATGTTGTAGTTAATTTAGTGAAAGAGCAAAGGGAAAAAGATGATTTTATATCGAGATTTTCAACTTTACAGAGATTAACCCGAGTAACTGCTTATTGTAGAAGATTTTTGAAATTAAAAAATAAATCAAAATTTACTTCGAATTTAACTTTTAATGAAATAAATGAAGCTTTATTAACGTGTATTAGAAAATGTCAATTTGATTATTTTGGAGATGAGATAAATAATTTGAAGACAACAGGTAAAGTCAATAAGAAAGGAAAGATCAATTCATTGTGTCCTTATTTGGACCATGATAACATTTTAAGAGTTGGTGGTAGATTGCAACAGGCTGATCTTCAACCGGACATGAAACACCCGATTATT
Organism: Epargyreus clarus clarus; assembly: GCA_014595695.2. Lineage (NCBI taxonomy): Eukaryota > Metazoa > Arthropoda > Insecta > Lepidoptera > Hesperiidae > Epargyreus > Epargyreus clarus. The sequence goes on along the minus strand of JACTTY020000049.1, from coordinate 2,607,066 downwards.
ATTCCACATAAGTCTCACCTCACTACACTATTAATATCTGACGCTCATGAACGTACGTTACACGGAGGACCCCAATTAGTTCTTAATTATCTGAGAACAAGGTATTGGATTATTTGCGCAAAGGATGTTGTTCGGCAATATATACACAAATGTGTGACTTGCATGCGTTACTCAGCTCGATCCTATCAACCATTAATGGGACAGTTGCCTGCTTCAAGAGTTAACGCTAGCCGACCTTTCCGTCAAAGTGGAGTAGACTACGCAGGCCCAATTAGCATTAGACCTACAAAGGGTCGGGGCTATCATTCCACCAAGGGATACATATGCTTGTTCGTATGTATGGCGACTCGGGCTATCCACTTAGAAGTGGTAAGTGATATGACGTCGCAAGCATTTATATTCGCCTTTAAGCGATTTACAGCCAGAAGAGGCCGCTGTGAAGACCTGTGGAGTGACAACGGCACTACCTTTGTAGGTGCTAATAAGGAGTTGAAGAACTTACTTCACTTGGAAAGGTCTGGCATATCTACCGACATCGCAGATTGGCTGGCAACCAATGGCACCAGCTGGCACTTCATTCCACCTCACTCTCCGAATTTCGGAGGGCTCTGGGAGGCTGGAATTAAGTCCACAAAACATCATCTTCGACGCATCATTGGCACCAGCACTCTAACATTCGAGGAGATGACCACGGTTCTTGCACAAATCGAGGCGTGTCTAAACTCTAGGCCCCTCTCTGCTATCAGCTGTTCTGCAGAGGATCCATATCCTTTAACCCCTGGACATTTTTTGGTTGGGGAACCGTTATTACTTGTCCCTGATGCTAATTTTGAAAATTCAAATATAAGCACCTTAAAAAGGTGGCATTTGACTCAACGTATGGTCCAGGACTTTTGGCGCAGATGGTCTCGTGAATATCTAGTTCAATTTCATCAACGACATAAATGGTCACGCAATTCGCCTGAACCAAACGTGGGTGATGTAGTGTTAGTCATTGAGGATGACTTGCCTCCTGCAAGATGGCTTCACGGGCTTATTGTCGAAAAACATTGCGGTCCAGATCACATTACGAGAGTCGTGTCTTTACGTTGCAAAGGGTCTATAATAAAAAGACCTATTTCAAAACTAATTGTATTACCCATAGCATGTTAAAAAATCATATTTTCTTATTAGATTATTCTATGGTGTAATTTTAAGGCTATTATTTTTATTTCAATTGAATGTTTTTTAATTTAATTTAAGTTATTGAATTGTATACAGTCCGCTTATTTCGAAGTGCCCAATTGTCAACGTTTTTCATGGTGGGCGGTAATTTGGAGACATGATGTACTTAATTAACTTTAAGATTATGGACATTTTGTCCATGGTGGGCGGAATGTTTGACGTTCTTTGATTGACGTTCTTTATTTAACATATAATTTACTTTATGTCACAAATAGATGTCTCTGTACCAAAATTAGAACACGGTGACGAGATTTTTTACTGGGCATATATATACCCCAAAGAAATAAATATCAGTGCTCATTTGGAAAAGTTGTTTCATTGCGTTTGCTCCCCTTTGGACCCTTGGACACCCATTGTTAAAACATAATAGAGTAATTCTTAGTCCGTATAGCTTCACGTTTGAAATACGAAATATGATATTTAAAAGCAAATCATAATTCAACCAGTTATTTCTAGTTATTCCCAGTTATTTCGAGTTATTCAATAACTTGGTAAAGTGGCGCAAACCCGGATGCAGTGTGGCGAATAAGAGATACGAGTGCGGCGTCCGGCGCTCGCGTGGAAAATTTATTCATTACCATCCAACTCACTTTTCTATTTGCCTATTGAATACCTTGTTTTCGGTTTCAGGCAATTTATAATTTGCCTGTCGCCGTTTTCAATTTATTATTCCAATTTTAATTTCAATACTATTGTTGTTCGAGAAAAAGGTACCTACAACAGTATACGAAAACCGAAGTTTATTTTGGATCTGTATAATAATATATTTAAAAGCAAATCAGAATGCAACTAGTTATTTCCAGCAATATCTAGTTTTTGATATTCAATAAGCTGGGAAAGTTGGCGCAAACCCGGAGGATGCAGTGCGCCTGTGTGGCGAACAGATGCGAGTGCGGCGTTCGGCGCTCGCGTTGAAAATTTATTCATTACCATCCAACTCACTTTTCTATTTGCCTATTGAATGTCTTGTTTTCGGTTTCAGGCAATTTTTACTTTAGCTCTCAGGCTCATAATTAAGATAAGTGTTTTCTTATCTTAATAATGAACCTGAAATGGATGTCAATGAATGGTATTTTTATAGTTATTCACTATATTAACCGAGCGCAGGGCTAATGATTTTTGAGCGTGTGTTATGTTTGAGTCATTTTTTGATACGTCCTATAGCGTAAACGGCTTGACGGATTTTGACATTTCTAGTGTCGTGGGTTTAATTTAAACTGTGGAAGTGACATGCCCTTTGTTTTTGCTTTGTTTCTGGTTTTTGTTTTTATAATCGTTCTCTAGTTATTACACAAAGTTACGAGAATTTAAAAGCAGAATGGACTGGAAATAACCGGTGAGTTATTTCCAGTTATATCTAGTTTTTGATATTCAATAAGCTGGGAAAGTTGGCGTAAACCCGGAGGATGCAGTGCGCCTGTGTGGCGAACAGATAAGAGTGCGGCGTTCGGCGCTCGCGTGGAAAATTTATTCATTACCATCCAACTCAGTTTTCTATTTGCCTATTGAATATCTTGTTTTCGGTTTCAGGCAATTTATACTTTGGCACTCAACATTAGTAGGTGTTTTCTTATCTTAATAATGAACCAGAAATGGTATGTTAATGAGTTGTAGTTTTATAGTTATTCAACTAGTTTTACCCGAATGTGAAGGTTAAAGAACAGGTGACTGTTGTTTGAGCGTATGTAATATACATATAAGTATGCCTCACTTTTGGCACCTCCTGTAGCCCTGTCGGTTTTAACATTTAAAGTGTCCTGGGATTCATTTAAACTGTGGAAGTGACATGCCCTTTATTTTTAGCAGTCTGATTCTTTTTATAATAACTGTCTATTTGTTAGAGTTACAACATTATAAAGTTAAAGCAAATTTAATTTATGAACATGTACACAAAGTTACGAGTATTTAAAAGCGGAATGGGCTGGAAATAACCGGTTGAGTTATTTCCAGTTATATCTAGTTTTCGATATTCAATAAGCTGGGAAAGTTGGCGCACACTCGGCGGATGCAGTGCGCTTGTGTGGCGAATAGATACGAGTGCGGCGTCCGGCGCTCGCGTGGAAAATTTATTCATAACCATCCAACTCACTTTTCTATTTTCCTGTTGAATACCTTGTTCTGTTTGCAATTCAGGTAATTTATACTTTGGTATGTATGATTAATAATGTTTTTCTTTTTAATACCGAATTAAATAGTTTTACGATATTACAATGTGCAAGCTTCAGTTATTTATTTCAATCACTTTTGTAAGTAACTTAATAATTCTAATACAGTGTTTTAACTGGATATTTAATTTCGAAAATCTTTGATTCGAAATTTGTTTTTCAGTAGAAGGTAGATAGTAAAGATGCCTCATTCAATATTTAATGAAAAAAAATTTTATTATAACTTTGTAAAGAAGGTTTATAATAGTAATTCACTCTACCATATAATTTAATTTGTTACTCTACTTGATATATTACAAAACATTTTACCATTTCAAAGAATTGAAACCTCTAGTGCGCAAAGCCATTTTAGGTAAAACTTTTACAATTTATTCTAGACCTTCAAAAGACATTTTATTATGTAACGTGTACTCATGATGTGCGTTTTTAATACGCTTTTATTAGATTGGGTTGTATGTATGTATGTATGTAACTATGTAACGGAATCTTTCAACCCGATTTCTATCCACTTTGAACGTTCAGTTTAATTCAAAACTTTGAAGAATTATCAAAAACCCAATGACAATAAACGACAATATTTGTACCATTGTCCTTATCAACATCCTCAGGATTAACAATTTTCGAGGTGAGATTGTTCGAGCGCCTTAGAGAAAGTTCATGGCAAAGTTACTAGATTGCAACAATTATTACTTTTTAGTCTCAATAACTGTTATAGCGTGATTTTTTTTAATTTCTTTATTGCCGATATTTGCCGATGGTTTACCATGATCTATGCAACTGGTTCAAAATATTGGCAATAAAGAAAATAAAAACCGCATATCGTGAGTACACTCTACATAATAAAATGTCTTTAAAAGATATTACATTGTGTTAAGGTGCTGTCAGTGTAAATCAATACTATTTGCATTTTACATACGGTTCTTAACACGCTTGCGTTAATTAAACTGTGTTTTCTTTGTTTAAATATTAAATTAATTTATTTATTTTCTTTTTCACAAAGGTTCAAATAAATACCGTTTATTTTTGTCCCGTCCTACTTTTATACTCTTTAATGTTTGCCGTGTATTTATTTAATTAAATACATTTTCTTTTCATTTTAAAATAACACACTCGTATAAGTTACTAGTTAAAATAATAAATAAATGTGTTACGTGTTTTAATATTATGTGTATTTCTGTGTATTTATAGCAAGTGTTCATGTAACAGAAGCGTTATCTTATAAATAAAATTCTCGTGTCACAATGTTAGTTACCGTACTCCTCCGAAACGGTTTTACCGATTTTCACCAAATTGTATATGCGTATTCAGTAGGTCTGAGAATCGGCTACTATCTATTTTTCATACCCTTAAGTGACAAGGGTTGTTCACCCTTAACATTTTTTTATTTATATGACAACACAACGTTTGCAGAGTCATCTAGTTTAATAATATGATGCTGACATTATGAACAAGTTCACGCAAACGAGAGTACATCGAAATGTTATTTTGGATTACAATTTTTATTAAATCAAGTTATAAATAAATTCGCATTGTGGAACTATGTAGGTATTTACGAATAAACAGAGACGGATCTCTATATTCTAAATTAACTTTTTTTATAACGCGAAGTAGTCCGCGTGGATGCCCTTCTGCTCGGGGGAACAGAAGGGATATGTCGGACTCTTACCGACTAAAACTCCGCGGCGTTCCTCTGGACGTTCAGTGCCAGGTCACGAGAAAGCGTTAGCATTACATTCGCGACCCAGCAACGTGATGGCCGACGCTGATGAACGCCAGCCACGTCCCGAGAGGGAGGGGCTCCTCTCAGTACTGTACCTCATGAGATGAGCGAGCCGAACGCACACACGACAATCAGTGTTGGCAACCTGGGAGATGGCGTTGATCGTACCAGGGGCGTAAAATTATCGTATCTGCCGAAAAATTATCGTACATTTCATAAGAACGCGGGCGCGAGTAGAGATGTGCCGAGTCAGGTCGAGTCGAGGTGGCGTTTTTTTTTTTTTTTTTTTTTGCTCTTCCGTGCTATTGTTGTTTGTTTATTGTTATGTTTATTGTTGTACTCGAGTACTTTGGACTCGAATACCAAAAATGGCCGACTCGGCACATCATTACACGCGCGCACGCGTTCTTATGAAATGTACGATAATTTTTCGGCAGATACGGTAATAAAAATATATTTTTTATTAATAAATCGCCCTTTTTTCGAAAAAATTATCAATTAAAGGCATATATATCATACGTTTATGAATTCATTAAAACAGTTTCCCAAAAACTTTCAAGTAGACAATTATCGTACATTTGCGTACGATAATGACTCGCTATCGTACATCGTACGGTGGTATCAAATTATCGTACATGTACGATAATTATCGTACGGTTGCCAACACTGACGACAATATTCTAAATTAACCTAACCTATCCCTCTAAGGGCCTTCAGTTAAATTTGACAACTTATTTCGTCCGTCAATCAAATGAGTCAGTTTACAAAGTTTGCGATTTTTATTTTACAACGTATTTCCCATAGGAACGAATGTTCCCGACAAAGAAATCTTCGTTTCAATTTAATAATGGTAAGTTATTTTTCCATTCAGTAAACATAAAATAAGCTAAACATTGAGATTTACGAGTATATAAAGCAAATTGTAAAAATCCGGTCAATTGTATAATTAATAATTCAAAGATATTCATATTTTTTTAAATCTTGGTAACGAAGTAATTGGTATGAAATGTATAACAGTGCCTTAAATTGATGAATGTTCAAAAAAGTTTTAATTTTATTTCTGCGAAAGCCTTTAGGAGTATTAAACCTAGGCTTTCAAACCCGAAACCACCAGTAATAGGTATTATTGACGAAAAACTCTTAATTATCTATACTAAACTCTTTATTCTTACAAAGTTTAGATATTACTATACTATAAAACTAAATTAGTTAAAGATATAACAAACAGTGAGAAAGAGAATTTTTATAACAAAATTCAATTTGTGCTTCAAAGCCCTTTAACCTTATTTATAAAATTTTAAACGAATTAACTGGAAAAATACGAAGGCAAAAGAGTATTGGAAAATAAAAATGTTCGACATTTTAGGGTGAATGCTCAGTATCATTGTGGGTAAATGATCTGGTGGTCATGGTAAATATAGTGATGTACATTGAGGCCTCAAATGCTACGGGTCTGAGGTTCAAATCCGAGATCTCTAATTTTCCATACTTTATGTCTCCTAGAAATAAATTAATCTCTTGCTATAATGGTAAAGAAACATGTCGTGACAAAGTGATGTCCAATTGATAGCTTTAGTGATCAGTGGTTAAAGCAACTGTCAAAAGTTGCTGAACAACTATTTAGTGTCTCTATGCATCGATGCAGACTCGTGAACAACCGACCGTTGACATTTTTTTCGGATTGAAGACAGTATATAGAATCGAATAAAATCGACGTGTACTTATTGGTTGCTCGAAAAACAAATTTGAAATGCTTACGCTCTCATTGCTAAATGGTTAATAACAGGTGTTAGTCTACACAACTACTGCTCGCGCGATAGCGACCAGTGGACTGTTAGCCCAGAGAAGAATAGTCTACCAATTTGAAATTGATCAAGTTTATCTAGCATGATTATGGCGTTAGCCGTGACCTGAAGTGAGACTGTTGATGAGATGATGTTGATGAGATGTTTCCGATCCAACGTGAGATATATTACTTGTATTTCACCGTCCACAATTTAAACCCTAAAATTTATTCAAATTCCGCACCATTCGTCTTTCGAATTTTTGTAAGATCATAAATCTATATTTCGCAGACGAAGCGATAGAATTTTATGAATGTTTAATTCGATTCCTGGAGAAACTTTGTACCTTTTATTGAATTCTGGATCAAGTCTTTTACGGTCTGTTTCCCAAATAAATGTATAACCATAAGTAATTCAACGATAATCGGATAAACGGCAGATTTTGGTTTTGATGTTTTACATTTTTATTGAAGTGAAGTTTTTATACCTAATATTCGCATTCTTTCCTATGTAATATTGTCATACTAAGTTTTTACCTCTGAGAAGGTTCACTTCTAATCATATTTTTGTTAATATCCGTTAGTCAGTTTACCTTGCTTAGATTTTATTTATGACAGATACAAATATAGAAAAAAAATATAAATCATATTTGAAGTATCTGTGACCGACCTCAGGTAGGAATATCTAATCCCATCTGGAGTTGATTACGGATGTCCATGGGCGGCAGTAGCCACTTACCATCAGGTGGACTGCAAGCTCGTCTGCTATATTATAAAAAAAAACAATAAAATTATATATCCTACCGAGTGCACAGTAGGTAAATGTACCGGACTATTAGTGAGGCAATCAGTGCACTATTGATATTTATATGCCTTCAAGTCCCCGGCGCTCAAAGGGAATGAACCTATTCACACGTATACCAGGTGTCAGATAAATACAGTAAACATGAACGTGAACATTCAAGATCGATCAACGCTACTTAATAAAAGCATTTCGATACATTGCCGACGTCATCGATATGTTGTGTTTTCGAAGTGTTACTTCTTTTCGCGCGTGAAACAACCCGATAAGAGTATATTTTCTAGTTACCATATCAAATGATGTAACGGATTTTGGGTTTTAGATTAGTTCAGTTTATTTCAGTCACTAGACAGTGTTCCTATTAAGTCATTTATGGCACAAGATGGCGATGTTTTGTTTTAGGCAATATGTTGATTTAGCGAGCTAAAAATCCCACATAAACGAGTGAACACATGAAATTGCATCACAAAATTGTAAGTGCGGCACTTATGGGAGACATTACCTCATTGATGATTTCCAAATGCAATAAAATCTATACCGTTATCTATAAAGTGATCGTAACTTTTATAGCAATTAAGGCTGATCGATCATTTGCTACTTTTGCTTGAACGACAGTTGGTACGAGTATATCTTTTCACTTGAACTACTAAATAGGTGCTAAAGCCACAGTAATCATGTTGAGCGACAAATGGTATAGTCCGCGCCAAACTGCTAGTCCATTCTGAAGTTGTTGCGAGCAGGTGTAGTCATACAATTTGCTATGGCGACGCGATTCATTTCTATATTTAGAGCGCACTAGCTTTACGGGGATTATGCATATTTGAATTTATACAAACAATCTGTCAACAGTTGATTGTTTGCGTGACTGCATATGACATAAGATGCATGGGATGCATAAACACTATAATAGCTACCAGTAACCCAAGCGGTAGTAGCCAATGTGCGGGCAGCCTTAAGCTTATAAAATAAAATTATAAGGAAACTTTCGTTAAACTATAAGAAAGTGAAGGCTTCTTTCCTGAATTTTATGACAGCGAAGGAGTAATCGAAATGAATTCCCGTTTTTATAAGGGTGCGTTAAATTTGGTGTGACGGAGGGACATCGGATTGTTCTGTTAACCAAATTGCCAATATTCAGTTTAAATACATGGAAATTACGTCTTTATTTGCGAAAAAAAGAAAATGTTGAATTTTATATTATATTATGTTTATTTTTTACTTTAAGCGAGTGTTTAGTTATTTTATAATGTGGATATAGTCAGGAAAACACAGGGTTATGTGGGATTCTAAAACCCCCCTGGTGGCCGTCCTCTGCATTGCCAAGAGGACTCCGGGTTCTCCTACGGAACCGGAGTAAATTAGAGTTACCTACCTGGAAATTGACCTTTAGACCCCCAGATTGAGAAGCTGAATATCTTCTACGCTGTCACTGCTATTATGTATGTATGTTTACCTAAATAAATAAATAAACATCACTCTTTTCGACAACTTATTTAATAAATTGTCAATTTATGTAAAACAATTGAATAAAATAAAAGCTTTCAATCATGTTCATTTACATTAGAGCTTAAGCTTTGCATATTCAGTCGTTACGATGTAATGCATACGTTACGTTACGATAAAAGCATTGGGAGTGCACAAAAACTGTGTAAATATTTATTTGTAGCAGCAAAGCGAAGAATTTACTATTTATTCAGGCTTCCGAGCAGGGGTGGTCAAGTTGATTCACGTTAGGTTACTACTTCAAAAATAATTTGAAATGTAATTATTAGTATTAATGCAGCATCTAATGTTACGGGTTTGTAGAATTCAAGGATTTTTAAAAGTTATAGTTTTTATTTGTAAATTGTCACAATATGAGCATCAATAACTGATCTCCCGAGCCTTGATTAATTATTTAAAACACTGTCTTTTGAAACGTAAATAGCGAGCTGTACCTATGTTACAATAAGGCAGAAATATAATAAATTTACGATAATAGTGTCTACGCCAGCCTCATCTGTTAAAATCCGTGAAGCCATTTGGGCTGTAGAGCGTGTCCAAGAATGAAACATGTATACTTCTCCTTGTTATACCTCCGCAGTCGGATAATAATTAATAAGTAGTATTAAGTACCTATATTACATAGCAAAAATAAAACAATCCATAAATACCAAAATAATTTGAAAAAAAACTTAAATAAATAAAAGCGGGCAACATTAAGTAGTATTAAGTACCTATATTACATAGCAAAAATAAATCAATCCATAAATCTCAAAATAATTTGAAAAATAACCTAAAATACATAAAAGCGGGCCAAAAATTGACAACACATATTTTATAGTGTTAGGCACGAGTGTGCTGTCCGATCCGACAGTCGGTGTTAAAGAAGTACTTCTTTATTAAAGCGCTGAATATTTCCTTAGCTTCCCTCAAATAAAGATATGTATTTATCGCGTTTAAGATGTAAAGCGCTTTATGCTTTATGATCACAATATTTACGTCTCCTTTTAACCGACTTCTCAACTTTTCAAAGAAGAGGTTTATCTATTCTTCGCGTATATAATCTTATATATAAAATTCTCGTGTCACAGTGTTAGTTACCGTACCCCTCCGAAACGGCTTTAACGATTTTCACCAAATTCTATATTCAGTATTCAGTAGGACTGAGAATCGGTTACTATCTATTTTTCATACCCCTAAGTGATAAGGGTTGTTCACCCTCAACATTTTTTTATTTATATGGCAACACAAAGTTTGCCGGGTTAGCTAGTTTTTTTCTATTGACATGATTCGAACATCATAATTTCAGGCGTACATATAAATAACATAATTAATTAGGGGATAACATGGGTAATTTTGTGGACATTGAAAAACATCGGCAGTTTTTTAGACAAGTATGATTTATCTTCAACACCTAGAGTTCCTCAAAATGATCTGGACATACAGACAGTTAGACAACAGTGATTCCGTTTTAATGTACGGGACCCAAAAACTGTATTAAATATAAGTAAGATGTACGTTTTACGTGTACAAGCTACAACTAATGTAATCCCCTTTTATCCCGGGCGACGCGACATTCCCCTGGGAGCTCCGTAAGCGGATCCCGCTGTAAATTATAAAGCGTAGCTTTAATAGGCAGATATCTTGTAGCTAGTCGTAAGGCTATTTCTAAGATTTCCCTGTAATATAAGGAATGTACGTTAATTCACATTTTTTGAAATTACAAGGATTTATTTCACTTTTTTTTTAACACGCTTTTATTAGCTTGGGTTGTATGTATGTATGTATGTATGTATGTATTTACGTATGTATGTATGTAATGGAATCTTTGAGCATAATTTTCACCAACTTTCAGAACTCCGATTAATTTGAAACTTTGCACACGTATACTGCGGTTCATAACTATTCTCTCATAGATAATTGCCAATAGAATGATTGTAACATTTAAAATATCAAGCACCCCACGCTTTTTGTCATTAAAAATTATTTTCTAGTTTTTAGTTCGATTAACAATAAACCGTGTGTTTTTAGTTTTTAAAACTATTAATTATTTTAATAATATAGGAATAGCAGACGAGCATGCAGTCTGGTAAGTGGCTACTGCCGTCCTTGGACATCTGTAATCAATCTCAGATAGGATTAGACATTCTTACCTGAGGTCGGCCACGGATGAGCCGCTACCCCTGAGGACTAAGCTGGAACGCGTCGGAAAAGTATGGATGACTTACTTTGTATGGCGCGTATATTATACGAATGTTTCTGCGTATTTGTATGGTTAGTATGTATGTGTTAAATCTTGGAACCATATTTAAAATTCAACTAACGCCAACGGATTGAACCTGAAGTTAAGCATGTACGTTTGGTTTTTATGGCAATGCACGATAATTGATATTGAATTTAGAATGATGTCGCTACGATCTCAAATTCAATATGGCGGACCACGCAAGATGTCCAACCAATTAATACAGGACTATCAAACTAAATACTTTCTTTAATATACTTTTGAACTAACATACGAGTTATATAAATGACGGTAGAAGGTCACTCCTAATGGATATCTGTTTCAACCTGAAGTTAACGGCGACTGCTTTCCACCAGTATCCTTACCATGAGTTTTTACGTTTTGACAAATATTATTGTTTTCATAATATGTTTAAGTATTTTTCCATACTATTTCCAATCAGCGCCCCTAGAGGATTGTATCAGAACTATAGTGTCAGTAACTTAACATTAAATGTCTATATTGACATTGCGAACATGTGAGGTAGACCAAAAGACTTGAGCACTTACTAATTGTTACGTTTACTCAGTCTACTGAAGCAAACGGAACAGAATAATAGATTGAGTAAACGTCACGTAAAATTTTGGGATGTTTTGAAAACTCATGGTAAGGGTACAGGTAGCCCGTCTGCCTTATCGTTAGGTATAAATATAAAAATATAAATCGTTTTATGTGATGACCACAGGTCAGGGCTATGATTGTCTGGCAAAGGGAGATCTCCCGCAGGGCTAGGTGATCATGCCCGATGAGTAGCGGTGCTCCAACAGTCTCAGTTCGAAACTTGTATATTTATGCAAGACATTTAGAAAACTTCGATAGCGTGATTCGGAATATTCGTGGCGCCATCTCTTGACGAGTAGCGGGAAGTCGCCACAATAGTATAAGCCAAATAGTTATCCCAGTGAAGTGAATAAGTCACTATTAAGTGTAAAAATCAACAATTTGTAATGTAACAATTTATTCATAGAAACAAAAAGGCCTGTTCAAACAATGACCCCAATTATATTATGCAAGCTTTAGACCTAAACGGTGCGTTAATTCAGGCAATTTGAATATGAAATTGAAGTAACGCTAACTTAAGTTATGGTCGAAATAATCTCTTCAGCCTAGTTGTTATTGTTTAATATCGTTATGATAATGTTGTTACAGAGGACTTAAGTAAAGGACTTTAGGAACATATTTCTGAAGATAAACCACTCTAGACACCGTTGTTATTAAGTAGTTTTTCAGTATTATTTCTGGATTAAAGTACTTGTGGTTGGGAGTGGGATGGGCAACCTCTAGTGGCTAAATTTTATATGCCTTTTTGTGTGTGACCATCCCTTAACATGGATACATGTGGGTCCCGATCATAGATTCGTAAAGATTACTCACTCCTAACAAGAAAATGTAACCAGTTCTGAGAATTGAAATAGTTGCGTATAAAAGTTTTGCCACGTCTCCGTGCTAAAATGTCCCTAAAATTTTTGAAATAATTATTTATTTATTATGTAAATTACGCAGTATTAGTTATTTATTCGTAAATTTTCTCTAAAAATGTTTTTATTTGTCAATAATTCAAAAAAAGAACTTACTAATAAGCCGTTTGTGGCTTTATTCAATTTCAAGGCTGCGAAGTATCTTTACTAATCTATGGTCCCGATTGATGTTATTGCAGAGCAACCATTACTGATTGTTAAAACTGTTAAAGCAAGTGATAATTAATTTTTAATACGCATATAACTTTGAAAAATCAGAGGTGCAAGCCTGGGATTTGAACCTCGGACCCCTCGATCGAGAGGTCGAGTTTCAACCGCTTAGCTATCACTGCTTATGCTAAGTAACCTTACTAATTATTAACTTTGATAAAGAAAGTGATAAAGAGAACAGCATTTAATAGTAGGTATGCGAGGCTGTTCAACTTTCTCATGAAACAACCAAATCCTTTCAAAACGCGGTCGGGTCGCCACCCTTCGGATTCGTATAGAATTTATTAATTATCCTCTCTTCAATAAAACTTCCCTTCTGCCCATTTGTGCTTTCACACGCGGCGGCGATGAACAGTTTTTTTACGTAACGATTTTTTTTCATTAGTCAATTTTTTTTCCATCTAAATATATATAACTCAAAGGTGACTGACTGACATAGTGATCTATCAACGCACAGCCCAAACCACTGGACGGATCGGGCTTAAATTTGGCATGCAGGTAGATGTTATGACGTAGGCATCCGCTAAGAAAGGATTTTGATCAATTCTACCCCCAAGGGGATAAAATAGGGGATGAAAATATTACTTCGTAACGCGAGCGAAGCCGCGGGCCAAAGCTCGTTAGTCAATAAGACTGCCTTTTTATTGATATGCTCTTAAGTTTTCTGAATATCCTTATTTGAATGCGTACACTTTAAACTTAATATAGCATAGGTAAACGACCTACTACAGTCAAATAGAGATGTCCTATCCCCGAAGACTAAGTTTAAGCAATGTCTCCCTTAACTTACTGAAGGGTATGCCTTCAAAGTGGAACACAGCATCGTTTAAACTTCTGTTATTAGCAGAAATAGGTGCAGCGGGAGTGCCTACGGAATCTAACCATATTGGGTTCTGGTACCAATTTTCATTCGCTCCTCGCCTCTCGTTGCTCGACAATGATGAAACAAAATACGAATATCGATGAAGTTATCAATAGAAATTCCTTAGTATATGACGGGATCCCTACTAAGGGAAAAACAATTAGAACTTAGATAATGGGCTGTAAATAACATGGATAATGCGTACGAATAACCTTTATTATCATTGTATTAATTATAACATCAATAATCAACGATAGTCCTTTTGTATATATCATCCTATCCTGGGGTTCCAGGTTTGAATCCATTTTGAACTTATGAAGTTTATTTTTTAATATCTTCATTACAAATCTCCTTGCCAAGAGGTGACAAAATGTCATCTAAGCCAAAATACTACAATAATAATTTGTATAAAATGTTAAAGCGTATGATTAAATATTGCACCTTTTTTTTCTACATAAATAATATAAGGTGGAAAATCCCTTTTTCCACTTATAAAATAAGAATTCTACTAGACTAGTGTTTCGACTTCGTTTTAAAACGTCATGTATTTTTATAATATATCTTTTTATAATATAAAAGTAGCAGACGGACATGGAGTCCATCTGATGGTAACTGGCTACTATAATCGACCCCAGATAAGATTAGATTTCTACCTGATGTCGCCCACAAATATACCGCTATCCCTGTGGACTTAGCTGGAATGCTTCGGATAAGTATGACTCCATTACCGCACCCTTCAAACCAGAACACAGCAGCGTTTAACACTACTGTTACTAGGTAGACAGGTGTGGCGGTGGTGACGCTGGAGCCGAACCACACAGGGTTCTAATACCTTCAAAAGTCTTTAAACCAATAATACTTAGCTAGAGGATATCTTGTAGGGATATCGGCTGTATCTATATCAAATCGAAGCCCAGTAAAGCTAAAACTAAGCGCCGCGACTCCGATACTGATAGCTTTCATAAACTTTGCAGAACAGTTCAAGTTTCTCTAGTGATTTAGTTACTAACCATATCTGTCGTATCTTATTGTTTGTGTATAATAAATTTACAAGATTAAAACTAAAGTCTTTTGGATAAGACTTAAGATAATATTTTATAGGATTTCAAGATGGTAGAGAGCTTCGTGGTCAGATTCCGGAGGTATCTTCGTCACGTTATTTTTAACACGCTTTTATTAGCTTGGGTTGTATGTATGTATGTATGTAACGGAATCTTTGAGCTCAATTTCCACCAATTTCCACAACTCGATTAATTTGAAACTTTACACACCTATCAAGGACCAATGACAATGCAATAATTTGATAACAGGTGGCCGTTATCCTTATTAGATTAATTAATTCCCCAATTTATGAGTTTGTCACAAGTTAAAAAATAAAAAATAAATAATACCTAGTTAAAAAAAAAAACGAAAACACGTTTTTATTGCTAATTGGTATAAAAACTAGAAAATAATTATAATAAAATTTAAGTCATTAAAATAATAATTCAATTCAGAGTTAAAAGTGTGGGGTGTTCGATATTTTATTTTACACCCCGTGTACCCCCTATTTTATTTTACACGACCTGAAAGCTTCAAAATGTTAACATCAAGATGTCTATTAAACGTGAATACGTAGAGTACCTACATTAAAAGGACGCCAGCGAATGCCAAAGTTCAGGAAGTGATAGAAATTGACAGCGGGAAATTGGAAAAACGGTGTCTGCGCTTACACGTGTAAGTTACATGTCGCCTAATATAACTGAATTTATGTAAACCGCCTAGAAGTTAGCTCATAAGCGTATGCTATCTATTCTGTTATACTTCAAGAAATTATTTTCTTTTTTAATTACTTAAATAAAGAAATTACTTCCATACTTCTAGGTTCTATACCTATATATTAGGTAGGTATACCTTGAAACCTTTTTCTATATTTTTGTATAAGTTAATATTAAAACTCCCTAAAATTCCCTATCTCGTCGTTGCCATAAACATACACTGCAAAGACCCCTAGATATATATATAAATTCATAATTTAGATATCTATCTGGCCAGGGATCGACCCCGGAACCCAGCGTGTTAGACTGGTATGGTGACCACTCCACTGAGCTGGAATATAAATTTTGAAAAGGAGTAGACAATTGCAAGACAATTGTTTTGGCAGGATCTCAGAAGAAACGTAAGCTACTTTTTATCTAGAAAATAAACACGAAAAGTAGAAACTATAATAACGTGTAAGTGTCGTTTGTTAAAACTAACGAAGGAACCGCACGTCTGATATCGGATCGCGAATTTTGCTAGCAATAGCACAAAAACCGCACTCAAACTGCAATTTTGCAGTATGGCTTGAACTATGCTGCATTTTTTTATTACATAAGAGTAGCAAACGACCATGTAAGCAACCACTGCCCATGAACATCTGTCAACTTGAGACAGAATTGGAGGCTTATCTGAGGTCGACCACGGATGCGTTGGTCATTCTGAGGACTAGGTTGAAATGTCTTATACAAGTACCCCTTTAAACCAGACCACAGCAGCGTTTAACACTGCTTTTATTATTTTTTTATGATATAGGAGTAGCAAAGGTTCAGGCAGTCCACCTAATGGTAACTAGATAAGGGGCTACTGCCGCCCATGGACATTGGACTTAGGATTAGATACCTCCTACCTGAGGTCGGCCATAATGCGCCGCTTATCCTGAGCACTAAGCTGGAACGCCTCGGAAAAGTATGTCTCTCTTACCACACCCTTTAAACCAGAACGCAGCAGCGCCTAACATTGTTTTTATGTTTTATTTTTATTTCGAAATGAAAATGCATACCATTTTTCCACACCCTTAAACCATATAATATAGATAATACTTTTACAATAACGCAAAAGAATTTTCGATTTATTACGAAATTCTTCATCTGAGCGTCGAATACTCCGCATTCCATTGGGGGGTCAAAGATGGATACCATTGAACAAATACCCGAAACATTTTCATCAATGCTATCGAATAAATGCTGTGATTTGGAAATACTCGGAACTGAAAAATAATGGTGAGCTTTATTTATGCCATAACACTGCTGTTGTTAAGCTCCTGGGTTTCGCTTTGAAGGGTGTGGTGTGGAAACATAATTTTCTGAATTTCAACTTAGTCTTCAGGTTCACAGGTAGCAAACACATCTGTAGCAAATTTCAGTTAGGAATATAATTTATATTTATATGTATATCTAGGGTTGATTGCGGATGGCCATCGGCGGCAGTAGCCACTAACCATCAGGTGGACTGCATGCTCCTTTGCTACATCACTGTAATAAAATATGCCTATTCTCCGATCTTTTCCAATTACTATTGTATTAGCATTATACAAACGCAGGCAACTGCATTAAACATCAATTTTCACACAAGGAAACTTACAATAAATCGGAACGTTCTAAAATACTCGTAAATAACGCAAGTGTGGCATTTACAGTACAGCGCCATGGAGTACGATAGCTAGGTATTTATGGTCTCGGTTGTAACGTTAATGCGTTGACGCGAAACGGATAGAGCCGTAGAGAGTTTGTTCAGGATTGATGGGTTTTCATACGAGGATTTGAAGGTCTTCGCCAATAAATGTAATATAAGATTTGGGAATTATTATGTAATATATGTATATATTTACATCTTTATGAAGATTTACTCGTAGATGACAATGACGCAGATATTGATGATTAAGGCTTTGGTATCGTGCAAATGATGGCATTTGGTTGTTAACGTTGATAAAGATCTTAATAATATTGTTGATTATGATGATACATAATATATTTGATGGTGATGACGCTGCTATTGTTGTTGTCAACAACAATTAATGATGAACATGATATGATTAATGATAATGATAAATATGTCGTTTTTGACAACGGCCAAGCTGTGGATGATTAGGATGATGATATGATTTAGACGAAAATTATTATTTTATTCATGACGATAACAAATTTACTGATATTTAGATGCTATTGTCCTTATGTTCGACCTTTAAAGTTAGTTAAGAATTTCCATAGCTAAGACTGTTACTGAAATTAAACAGAATATGTTGTTTGCTACTTTCATAACATATTGTAGATAGTGTAATATAAAGTAATAAGGGTCTACACGAGCGCAGGTATGTTATAAAGTTTTGGCGCTAATTAGCAACCTACTTTTCAGTTTCGTGACCTAGAACTCTATATTGTAGATGACATAATTTGTGTAGAGTGTAAAGAGATATTGTTTGGTTAGCAAAGTGAGTGAGCTTTCGTTTTGTCTAGATTTATTGTAAAAGCTTGTCTTGATAAGGTAGTATCGTGTATTTTGTAGAAAATTGTAAGCGCTCTTTTTAAAATGACTTATAATTTAATATAAATCTTGCGGAAAAAAATTGACGTTTTTTTTTTTTTTTTATTTATTTATTTATGTATTGTAAACCTTAAACTAACGGTTACAAAGGATAAACTTAATGCCTAATGGCATTCTCTGTCAGTCGAACCTGGGTGATGGCGATAACATGTGGTAGGCATAAACAAGAAAAAAAAACATACAATATCTCCATTTACATAGACGTTCATCCGTAACAGAATGTTACTTACGGATATTAGTGCCTCATCACTCATGCTTCATCACAGTAAGATATTCATCATGGCTTCATTACTAATTTTATATTTAACATAATTTAACGCACGTTAAAAATACTTAAAAATGTTTGAAATATATCCAATGTTTTGCAAGGTTGAAATTTTACAATTTCTGCCTACTAGAAAAAATACTGTATGTATTTTTAGGTAGTTAAAAAAAAACGATCTTTGGTAGGCAGAAATTGATAAATTGATTAATTTGATTAACTTATACAACAATAAGATGTTTTGTTTTATCAATTACCAATATTAGATAGAATTTTGTAAACATCAAAGAGATTGAAATATAATATATGCAGTGGTTGTTTTCAGTCGACCCAGCGCAGTTCTTGGAAACGCCATTCCATTTATAATGCATCTCCAGAACTTCACAAATCAATCACACTAATGGACCTCCATATTGGAGAAACATCCCGATCAATATTTGCCGTCAATCAGTCTAATTAATCCGGACTCCATGAGTCCCATGATGTATCTATAAAAAAAAAACAAGGTTTGTGTCGGAATCTCATCTCAATATTTTGTTTATTTTTTTAATAGGAAGCCATCATCAATTTCCCTGGAATTTTCCATTAATATTAAGATTTCTACCTCCGATCAATCAACCCGAATTAACGTCTAAATTAACTAACTAATGATGGTGGTAGAACCCTTTGTGCTTCGACTCCGAAAGCACAACCGCCACACCTTTTAATAGCAGTGTTCAGCTCTACGTATGATGACGGAGATATACTTATCCGAGGCATTCCAACTTAATCCTTAGGAAAGCAACGTATCTGTGGACCTCAAGTAGAAATCTAATCTTAGCCGGACAGGTTACTACAGGCGTCCATGGGCGGCAGTAGCCACTTAACATCAGGTGAACTGCATATTCATCTGCTACTCATATATTATAAAAATACTAACTAATATTAATATTTGGCAAGATTCAGCTAAATCCACAAATTATTAGTTTAATAAGTTGCTAATAATACGATGAGGAATTCCCCGGCGGATTACATGATATATTGGCCTCACGTAAACCTTGAATATATGTATATATGTAACTAATAATTATTATAATGTTTACTTGTAATTAAACAACAATTATATTTTTACGTTAATATTTGGATGTTTATAAACTAATGGTATATCGTGTAGAGTATGTGTTTTGAGTTGGTTTTCAAAACTGATACGGAAGTATCCTTACTTAGTGTGTACTTCTAAAAGAAATCATGTGAATGTACTAGAAGAATGTACCAATAAAATAATATACATCATAAAAGTAGGCAACTGACTAACACCTAGACCTTTTTTTTCTAAACGAGGGGGAAACCTTCAAAAGGTGCCCGAGGACGTTGGAGCGACGCCGGGTTATGTGGGATTTTTACCGCACCAAAACACTCCGGTGGCCGTCATCAACGCTTTTTGGAAAATTCCGGGATCTCCGACGGAACACAACCGGAGTCCTCCATGCGCGATGCCCCGATCGGGCTCTGCCCTGGAGGAGCAGTTTTCCCTCCTCCCGCACCATCTGGTGTTCACGACGGTATGCGACCACACATACCGCTGTCATTCCCGGGATCATTCACCGTTTACTGGACGGCTTAAGCTCCCCCTCTTGCCACCCGCAACCCCGGAAGTCCCGGCAAGTCGGCAGGTGTTACCGTAGCCCTATTCTAGTCCCGGAACTACAGGGACGAATTAAAACCTAGACCTACGTCGAACTACTAATGTTTCTCCTAGCAGAACGCAGGACTGATTTGGGGCACGATATGAGGGCAAAAGGATTAAAAATTTAAAAATGTATATATATTAAAATATAAACTAATTTTGAATAATCTTGATGTCTCAATATAAATCAAGCCTTAAGAAAATGTAAATAAAACAACTGTAATTATAAGTTTAAGTTTAGTATACCTAATTATAAGTATTCGAACTGCTTACCTCCTACATATTGCATTGTGTAATGCTAATAAATAATTATATTCCTCTTCTTTCTTCCAATAAATTATCATCGTTATTTTCTACTGTCAAAGATTGCATAAGCCCTCTGTTCTAGGGATTACAGCGAGCTATAATAAAATGTAGTGGTAATAAAAAATAATTAATAAAACTTAGCGGCGCCCCGGGCGGGCGGCTGTCGGTATTAATCTCTACAGCACAATGTAGACAATATTATCAGAACACTCAGTTTTATTATGCTCTGATGTTACAATATTAGACTGGATTATAAGAAAATATTGTTCATTTTTACTCCGCTAACGAGAGTAGTTTTTCGAGCGTATGTATGTAGGTATTTCTTCTATTCTTTAGCACGCGCTGCAGCACAAACGGCTTCACGGATTTTGACACGAGGTGTTAGATTCATGTAAACTGTGTCTATATTTTGAGCAGTCGTTTTTTTAATAGTTATCTAGTTGCTTTATTAAGAAGACTGGATTGGAGAAGATTATCACGTATCAGACAGACAAACTTTTTTTTATCGATTGCGTAGTCGTGTAAATAAACCTTAGATTTTCGAAAAATGCAATGACAATTATTCATCTAAGAATTGGATGGAATGTTAAGTTTGAGTAAATCGGTTAAACGGTTTCCAAGAACTCCCTTTACACTCCTCCTCCTCCCTTTACACAAAAATTGTGTTCTAAAAACTTCAAAAATGTATTTTAAAAAGAGTGGCTCATGTAAATTTCAAAATATACGTGAAAACAAATCTTGTGGTCGCTACGAGCGGTGCTAACGTTAATAATGTCTTCTGCAATATGCTGTACACGATATTATGAAACATTGACGCTTGTTTAGTACAAAAGTTTTGCCACCCTCCAACTGCAATATGGATATATACGAGTATAACCTGTTTCAATAAAAATGTAATTGAAAACGACAGCTTACATAGGACATAGAAAGAATCAAACTGGCCAAATGCAGTAAAATACGAGTATAATAGTGGCGCGCGGCCCGGGGCGTAAGTAGAATTTGCCGCCCAATACACGTTATATAAAAAAATGATTTGCCCCCTAACGAACCTGCCACCTGACTCGTGCCGCCCTCTCCGTTAGCTGTGCCTCTGGAGTATGGATACTGGTTTGTTTTTGGTTTGAGCGAAGTAATTTTTGAAGGGTGTGGTAAGGGAGACATACTTTTCCGAGGCGTTCCAGCTTAGTCCTCACGGGTAGCGGCGCATCTGTGACCGACCTCAGGTAGGAATATGTAATCCTATCTGGGGTTGATTACAGATGTCCATGGGCGGCAATAGCCACTTACCATCAGGTGGACTGCATGCTCGTCTGCTACTCCTATATCATAAAAAAATCCTTTGGCTTTATTTTCAAGCGTGGTGACAAACACTTAAGGACTACTTATGTGTCCAGAAATATAAAAAAAAACTACAGATTATGCCTAATGTTTACAAAAATAATGTTATTCTGCTTAAATTAACTTGCTAGTAAATGTTAACATGTCTTCAATTTGTATTTGTATTTGATTATAACATTTCCTTTTTGTTAAGTTTTTGCTTTCAGAAAGCAAATGTGTAATCACGAAATTGTTGGTTCTTTATTTACTTGCCGTTCCAGTGTACGTTCAAGTTGTTAAACTTTGTCGTTTTGTTGTAGAAGAATGTTTTGTGAATAAACGTTTCCTTGAATACAATTATCGAAGTCTTCGACTTGAAGCAATGTTTTCCGATAGTTTCCAAGTATTCGCGTTCTTCAAGTGTAACATAGTTGAATTTGACCTAGGCTACGAACCTACATAAACCTACATACTTACGAGTATCTAACAAAAGCAATTATATTTTTCCTTCCCCAAAAATTGGAAGATTTTATCATAGTGAAGTTTCTTGACTGTGCGTGTTAATAATTTCGATGTAGGCTTCCAATCTTAAATAAGTTGTAAGAACCTGACAAAAACTATCAATAAACCAAAGATTTCTAGAAGAGAAAAGAAAGAAGAGGATTTTGACTGTAATAAGCACGGGAAGGGAGAAAGTGTTTTTCCAGCAATTAATTTACTATACATTGGATTCATTAATTGTTCAGTCAGTCAGTATGTTTTTGTACAGCTCTTTGGCATATATAATTATTATCTTCTATCTTACGAAATTCTCGTGTCACAATGTTAGTTACCGTACTCCTCCGAAGCGGTACTACCGATTTTCACCTAAGTTTTCGAGCAATTAATTTACTATACATTCGATTAATTAATTGTTCAGTCAGTCAGCATGTTTTTTTATAGCTCTCTGGCATAGAAAATTATTATCTTATATATAAAATTTTCGTGCCACAATGTTAGTTACCGTACTCCTCCGAAACGGCTTTACCGATTTTCACCAAATTTTATATGCATATTCAGTAGGTCTGAGAATCGACTACTATCTATTTTTCATACCCCTAAGTGATAAGGGTTGTTCACCATTAACATTTTTTATTTATATAGCAACACAACGTTTGCCGGGTCAGCTGGTTGTATTCTAAAACATACGTCTGATTTTTTATCCCATCGTAATTCCGCTTCCTAACACTCATTCAAACACAAACAGGTCAAGTGCAAAAATATCAAAATATATGAAAAATGCTTCACAACTCAACTTCTGCTTTTCATAGAAACACGTAGCATAGTACAGAAATACTATTTCCATGCTACTCGGTAAAACAGAGCCGTGCAATGCTGTGCATGCATACGAAGCTTTGAATTAATATTTCAGCGGCGTTCGAAATGGTCAAAGTTCAAATTGAGCGCTCCACGGAATAACAGATGATGATTACAGTGTGGGGTTGCTCTTTTTAATAGAAATACTGGTATTACCTGTGATGGTACTTTGAGCTATTTCACGTAACACTGCTGGGTAAAGGTCCCTTTCCACGACTGGGGGATTTTTTTTAAACTGGAGGATTTAGGTGAATTTTAAAACAATAATGTTACAGTGTAATAGCGTGAATTTCGGCCTCTCAGCTTAGATATTCGAGGGCTGAATAAAGCAAGCAACCTCTATCGGTTCCAATTTTGATATTGGATAGCTTCTTCACCAGTCTCGTCTGTCATGTTTGAAAAAATCGGAAGAACCACAACCAGTAATCCATATTAGAGGAGTATGGTTTAGGGTAGGTCCCACTGGCGGTGACACGATTTTATATCCAAGAGTGGGAAAACAGATTGCAGCCATTTTTACCCGACTTTGGAGGGTAAAGTTTTTCGAGATCATATGTACATGTTTCAATCTTTGGCATCAACTTGCAGCTGAAACGGCTAGACAAATTTTAACGTATTAAGTGTCATTGGACTCATTTAAAAAATGGGAGTGACATGGGCTATATTGTTAAACATAACATAGAAAAACTATTGTTATTTTTTATTCACCGGGTTCCCAAGGGAATAATTTAGAATATAATAATTTAGAATAGAATAGAATAGAATATTTTTTTGCATAGAATAGGTATATAATCAGGTGTTACAAACTTTAAGTCTTCTTATTTTGCTATTATTCTGCTAACAATACGGTAGCATGCAAATTAAATAGTTGTCATAAAAATATACAATTATTAAATAAATATCAATAAATTCATTGTACTTGTGGGTCTATATACTTTTTGTAAGAACTGTATGTGTGAGTTATTACTTAACTGCGCTTAATACGAAGGCCTGAATCGATAATTTAATCAGATCGTATAGCCATCGTAAACTAACATTCTCGTTGTTGGAATGCAAAGATTAGTGTGGCTCGTATGTAATATCGTTAATTTTACGGCGTTCTCGTGTTATTAAACACATAAGTAACGTCTCGATCTAGAGCGGCTGGAATTACTTTGTAGCTTGTATGTATGTGTATGTGTATGTGTATGTAACCATAAATCATAGTTTGTAACACATAGCATGCTGTGATTACCTTTAATTATAAGAACAGTTACCTATGCCAAAAAGATTCGATGTATACCTTATAATTGTGTCATCTGTGTCTTATGTTGGTAATCCATAAATGAATAAATGTGTATGTGTATGTAGTAACCATAGATATATTATCCTACTGACGTAGGGTAGATTGGCAATATGAAACGTCAAGCGAGACTAAAAACTGATTATTTATGTGTGTGTGAAATGCCAAAGTGTGCATCGCTAGTGTTACTGCTAATAATGTATCGATATAGATTAAATAAAGATATCAGTAACATTTGTTTATTAGTTTGTTCAGTCAGTGACTTAAAGAGGATACAATCGCTAAAGATTAATTATACTGGTGAAGACCGCCAATAAATTAAATTAAGAAAAACATCAATGTGCGCAGACATGTAGCTATGAAACAAATTATAGTAGTGACTTGCTACCTGTATAGTAAATTGAAGCAGTTTATGGGGTTTTCATATCTTTTGGCAGTTGTAAGGGGGTTAAAAAAACTATAAAAGTTACTCATAAGATTTTTGAACTTTTTGTTCAATCATATTAAAATATAGCCTATAACACTCCTGAATAGTTTAACTTTCTGACTGTGAAAGAATTTTCATGATCGGTTCAGTATTTCCGAAAATTACCCCTTACAAACAAACAAACAAAATTACAAACTTTACCTTTTTATAATGTTAGTATAGATTGGCCTATGATATAACTTAAATAAAAATAAGTTTAACAAGACGTTATCAAAATTTACATAGATAAAATCACCCAAAAAATAATAATCCAACAATATTAAAAGGTAAGGTCGGATAAGATTTTATATAAGTTGCACGCAACCTATTTAAACTATATACTTTAGAATTAGAAATATCGATAATTTTTTATCGATATTGTCAATACGCATCACCAAAAATTTGATAAGAAATAGAAACTATTCACGTATTTATTAATTTTTTTATTTGTATTTCTGTGCATTTCTAGTGTTTTTGTGATAAAATTCGAAGATTTTTCCTATCTTTTGGTATATAACACTTTCGTAATAAGTGTAAAATTTTGCATTTAAACAGCTAAAAAATTAATCTAGTACTTACATGTGAAATGAGTATTTTGTGGGTTTTCTTTCTTGGATGTGTTACATCTAGGTACAGCACACGTAACCATGGCCAAACATTCTTACTAAGCACTGTTTTAACTGTTTTTGATTAAAAATCTTTAAAAATAAGCGAGATTTATTTTTACGGTAATAAACGTCAGGCTGATACAGGCTGATAGCCTATACGTGAATGGTCTCGCCTGTCTATCTCGCTCTAACACACACGTATACTATGATCTGACTCTTTCGGATTGCCAATCTATTAGTATAATATATCTATGGTAGTAACTGAACTATCGTGAGCAAATGTTGGAGGAGTTTAAAAAAGTTCCTACAGGTGTATCGTCTTGAAGCCATTATTTTGGCACTGCAGAGCACGAGCCTTTAAAAGTGAGGGTGGTTTACGCCCTAGTGCACTGGGTAAAATGCAGATTGGTAAACTTCACAACCCTTGAGGACTTATTTTTTTAAGAACATAGGCGGACAGTTTTGCGACGCTTTTCTTTGCTGTTATATCAAATAGCTATGGGCATATTAAAATTTATATGCACATAGCTATAAAAAATCGAAGATGCCAGGGTTTTGAAACTCATACCCCTCGAGTGAGAGGCCGAGTTTCAATCACTCCACCATCCGATCCACTTTGCCCCCATCCCTTGCTCAACGATCACCATTCGAGACAACTTTGTTCTATTTTTGCAGCGAATTAATTAAAATTTAGGCATTTATTTTATACTGTTTTGTAATTGCTAAACTCGTAGAGCTATTAATCGCGCATAGCTTAATAGTTCGCAGTAGGACAAATAGGTGAGGTTAACTTTCAAACTTCCGTGAAATTTCTGTCTTACAGTTGGAGAGCGGTTAACTGTGAACCCATTAAACTATTTCGTTGCCTAATTATCTCGGTGGTCTGACTCGACTTGATTAAAACGTAGCAAGAGAATAAATCTGAATGTAACTTAAATAGCACGGACTTTAAGTTTGGAGGTTTTATTTAAGAATATCATTGCACCTAATTAAATTATTTTTAAGCGACTTTATTAATTGTCGTCAACCCATCACTGTCCCACTGCTGGGCACGGGTATCCTCTCATAATGAGAAGGATTAGACCATAGTCCACCGCGCTGGCCAAGTGCGTATTGGTAGACTTCACATACCTTTGAGATTTTTTTTTTATAAATCTCTCAGGTATGCAGATTTCCTCACGATGTTTTCCTTCACCGTTTAGCAAGTGATAATTAATTTCTAATACGCACATAACTTTGAAAGATCAGAGGTGCGCCAAGGATTTGAAACTCGCACCTCTCGATCGAGAAGCCGAGTTTCCTAACCACTAGGCTATCACTGCTGTGTGGTTATGTAAGTAAGAGTGGTTATGGGTAAGTTCTCGGCGCTGACCAAGTACGTATTGGTAGTCTTCGCATTATTCTTCTTAGTCGTTCCTTCATGACTGAAGTTCGTGTCTGCTTTGGAAGTCTTTTATGCAGGTGTGCTGCATATTCAGCCAGTGTGCTCGGTCGTCTACTTTTCTAAAACACTCCGTAACAGACATCTTGGTGAGGCCTTTGATCTGGTGAGACCACCTAATTGATGATTTTCCCCGAGGTCATTTCCCGAGTCTTCACATACCTTTGTTTTTTTTTTAAATTTCTAAGGTGTGCAGGTTTCCCTTGAAGTTACTTGAAAGTTTTCTTGAGTAAAGTTAAAAATATTATATTTTTTGTTTAAAAATGCCAGTCACTTCGTAATCCCGATCGGGTTTAAATAATACGTTTTTAAATGATACTGCCGATGACTTTCCCGTTTATTTCTAGGCAATCCCAAACCCCAGAGGATAAGAAAGTTTCAATAGCATTTCTAGGTGTATTTATGCGGTTTTAATTAATATGGCTGTCATTATCTGAGGCCGACATTCTATGAAACTTGAAAACGTATTCTTGACCTGGTTCCTTGCACAGTCAATTATAAGCCCAGTTCACAGGCCACAAAGCGCAGTTTAATTTGTGGTGGAATTCTAAAGAATTAGCAATTACAAACCCTTAAGCAAGGCGAAATAGCGTCAACAGGTCTATGTATTTTTATGTTGAAATTTAAACTTTGGTTCCTCGGAGTGCGGTCCATTTTATTTATTAACACAATCGCGTCATTTTAGTTTGCTATCTACTTAATTTTGTTTATGTGATTTCGTATTTTTGTGTTTCGTGTGTTGCCATCACACTCCTGTAAAAGGTATGTTGGGGTATATCGAAGCTCGGGTGAAATTGCCCAATCAGAATTGTAGGTAAGGTAAACTTTTTAAAAATCTGGTAACATATACACGTTTAGAACGCGGTTGAACTAATTTTTCACTGCAGTGTTCCGCTTTGAATGTTAATGTGATAAGGGAAACGTACTTGTACGAGGCCATCAACTTGGTCCTCAGGGGTAGCAATACATTTGTCCCTGTAGTTCCGGGACCTGAATAGGGCTACGGTATTCCCTGCTTGTCGTAAGAGGCGACTAAAAGGGGATTTCTGGGGTTGCGGGCGGCAAGAGTGGGAGCTCGAACCGCCTGGACAGCGACACCGGGATGGACGACGGTATGTGTGGTCGCATACCGTCGTACGCACCAGATGGTGTAGCGAGTGTCAAGCTCACTTGGGCGGAGCCCGACGGGGCAACGCGCTAAGAGGACTCCGGTTGCGTTCCTTTGGAGATCCCGGAGCCCTTTACGCAGAGCTGGGGACGGCCATCGGGGGGGTTTAATGCGGTAAGAACCCCACATAACTCTGTGTCGCTCCCACGGCACCGGGTACCTTTCGAAGGTTCCTCCTCGATAACAAAAAAAGCAATGCATCTGTGGCGGATCTCAGGTAGGACTTTAATTCTATTTGCGGTATGTTAAAAATGTCCACGAACGATAGTAGCCACTTACCCTCAATTTCATAGCGCCTTGTCACTGTAAATACACCTACTACATTGTTCGAACTAAAGTAAATAATAATAAATAAATAAAATAAAAATAGTTTGTACTGGGTTGAAAACCTGTGTTACTGGGTACCCTGCTCTTCTAAACAAGGCGATATTAACAATTTGAAATCAAATTTTAGTCGAGAAAAATATGATTGGTTACAATGGAGTTAAGGTGCAGAGGTATGTTATAAAAGTGTGTGGAAATGTGTGTGTGCTTTGTGTAAAAATCACAAAATCAAAATACGTGCTAGGTAACCTATACGCAGTTTGATATAGGTTCCTGTTTTTTTAATTCGTGAATTTCGTAAGTAGGAGACTGTCTATTTATTACCAAATCAAATCCAATCAAAAATGTTTTGTGATGTCATCAAGGGTACTCACGACGGTCTTCTGAGAGGTCCAATTAAATTTTCGGTTCAATTCGAAAAGTCTTGAGCTGACAATTCAATGATAAAATGGTGAACTAACTTAACATTGTTTTATTTACATGTACATTGCATTGTTTTTCTTTTCATTTACACTGGCGATGTTATAGCGGGAGTGATTTTGAATTTTAAAATATATTCATAGAACGAAAGTTATAAATTGCATCCTTCCATCTATATTTATTTAACAGTAAAGCCTCGAATCTTGTTTGTTCGTCTATCTAGGCGTCAAGGCTTGCGAAGTGCGAACTGACGTACCAATCCACAGCTCTCTTTTTCTGGATGTCTGATTAAATTTTCGGCCATAATTCGGACATAATTTTGACAAAGCGGGAAATAAATAAGTACTTAAATAAACATCATCATCATCATCAACCCAATATTGCCCCACTGCTGGGCATGGGTCTCCTCTCAGAATGAGAAGAATTACGCCATAGTCCTTCGCGCTGGCCTAGTGCGTTTTGGTAGACTTTGAAAACTTTTTTTAAGATTTCTCAGGTATGCAGGTTTCTTGACGATGTTTTCCTTCACCTTTTAAGCAAATGATAATTAATATATAATACACATTACACACATGGCTTTGAAAAATCAGAGATGCTTGCCTGGGATTTGAACCTCGGACCCCTCGATCAATAGGCCGAGTTTCTTAACCACTAGGTCATCACTGCTTACTGTGACGTAATAAACATAAAAAGTAAGCAGAAAACACATTATATAACGGGCTGAGATAAGTGTATTTTTTTGCGTTATTATTATAAAAATATAAGCCCGTACTGGCACACTTTACAGAAAACAAAGTGAATAAGTTATTATTACTTAGTTCACCTATGGTACTAAAAAAATAATAAAAGAAGTGTGCACGGCGTGACGTCATTTGTTGTGTGGACTCTTCCCGCGCTGCGCCGCTGTGCCGTCGATTCCGAGATTTACCGAACACGCACGAAGCGGCTCGACTCGGCACGTGACGGGCACATTTGAAACCAAATAAAAGGTGTCCAGCACACAATCAGAAAAATTGCTAATAAAATTGAATATGGTACATTAACTGATAATTAATTTAAGTGTAAAAATATTATGTCCCAATAAAAATATAAGTGGGTGAAACGTCGCTTACTCAGAAATGCTAGGCTGCTATTTCGGTATTATCGTTAACTTAAATCGTAAACGTATAACAACGAAAATGAAATGATTTATTTTAATCACAACTGTACACGGCGTATCAAATGGCATAAACGTCGTATAGAATTGAATTATTAAATTTTCAGTATAGTACTATACTGTAAATTATTAGAATTAATAATAAATTATATTTCTGTAAATTAGGTTTTATTTAATCTTTTATATACTACATTAAAATCTCAGTATAAACAAATGAAAAATAGTATTGACAACTTACGCGTATCCATATGCGCGCATCTTGCACTTTTGTAACATTAGGAGAAATATTGAATGAAACAACTTTTTATAATATTGAACGAAATTTATTTTAATGACACAATGTTTTATTATTATTGTCGACCGTGTGCGCGGGCCGAACCGTGGCTCGGCGCCGGGGAGGTACGACGCAGCGCGGCGCGGGGAGGACGCAGCGCGGTTGCGACGCAGCACCAGTGAAACTGCGCCTTGCGTGCTATCAATACGTCATTTCTCGTCTAATGTTTACTTTATAATGTCAAACGAAATCCATTTCGTGCGAGAGATAGAAAAGCGCGAGTGTTTGTATAACCACAATATACCGGAGTACAACCGAAAGGATTTATCGGAACAAGCGTGGAGCGAAGTTGCAAGGAACCGAAATTTAACAGGTAACTGAATTGCCAGAGAGATGTCGCCCCTTGTACCACGTAATACGATTATATTTGACTGGCAGCAGGGTTAGTTTGACCGGTAAGGCCGATCCGTTTACCGATAGGTAATGTTTGAATGATCGCTACGGTAATGGGTTCATCTGACCAAGTATTATGCACAAATAAATAAAGAAATTATTATTACGATTCACTTTACTTGCTGCCAATTAGTAATTTTGTAATAACTGCCTTTTGATTTCTTCTGTTTGACTGTTTTTATGCTTGTGTTTAATTGACTTTGGCAGGCATTTTAATAAAGGTAAATAGTTTTAGTAAAGACAAAGGTTTTAGTTTATTTTAAGCAGCTCACGTAAATATAGTATTGATATAATAGACACAATTGAATCTCACAGAAAAAAAAGTTCAAACATGTCATTAAACAAACGCTATGTTTTTACATACGCATTTTTAAGCGTACTATAAACTAAGTGATTATTTGACTGACAAAACGGTGTGGTCTAAAGTAGTTCCAGCTCCACATGTACTATTAGGTTAAAGGAGAATGCCCATTCTTGGTACTGATTTTTCTCATGCGTCAAAATGAAAGTAATATTAAAATTATTTTTTGATTTTTTTACATAATTTGTCGATCAGAATAGTTTCTTTGAATAGGGGGTTCCATTTAAGATAACATAAGACGAAATGTTGATTTTTGTTCTTAAAAATTAAAATGGCGTAATTTTATACTCGGAATTCAATAAGATCTATTAGTGTTTTGACTAATGATTTTTCTCATGCATCAAAATGAAAGTAATATTAAAATTATTTTATGATTTTTTACATAGTTTGTCGATCAGAATAGTTTCTTTGAACAAGGGGGTTCCATTTAAGATAAAATAAGACGAAATGTTGATTGTTGTTCTTAAAAATTAAAATGGCGGTATTTTATACTCGGAATTCATTATTTTAGGTTTTTAGGATTATTTTAGTTTTTTTACCTACTACCTTTAAAAGTAAATGGAATATGTTAATCGAACTACATTATAGGTACCTACTATCAGTTAAAACCGACCATCAATCTATCGTCGGATATTTTCGATTTTGAGGTTATGTAACATTTCGGTAAATAACTTCAGAACCCGGGTGCTGATCTAAAAAATAATTATTGGTGGTAGTATTTGGTTAATTATAAATCGTCCACAACAGGTTTCAATTTGATGCAACTCTGGACGGCGGTCCATACTTTCATGGGCATTGTCCTTTGACATTGTAAAAATGTGCCGCTTCTTCTCCATAACGAAACACCTTGTGAAGTGGCGGTAGTTGTGACATTCAAAAAGTGCTCTGTAAAGAACCTATTTTGAATAAAAATAAAATCGATTTGATTTGATTTGATACGCAGTACTTGTACATCTATCTACCTGGTTTGGTAATTGCCTTTTATTGAATTGAATCTTTTACAATTTAGTTTTGTAAATTATTTGTCTTATTTATCAAACATGTTAAATTGAAATCGATCACTGGATAAATATGCAATGCTAATTAAATTATTCCTACGTACTTTATTAATTTGCGGTAATTATTCAGGCATAACGAATCTCGTTTACATCACACAATAAAACTTTCATAGATTATTATGCTTCCGGTGTTCTGTGTAAATAATAAATTATAATAAAATATTATATAAAACCTTTAAATTTCAGTAAACGAATGCAAAGAAAAATGGCGAAACATACGAAGTTCGTTTCTAAGAAGTATGAAGAAAAGCGAGAAAGTCAAAAAGCCTTACTATCTCAGCCCGTACCTACAGTTTGTTCTACCATTCACCAAACTCCATCAAACAGAGTATTCAGATGAGCAGAGGACCGAATGCCACATGTCCGAAGATAACGATGCAGATATAAGAATCAGTTCAGTCAAATCAGAACCAGATGTAAGCGAAGAACAAACTCAGTTTGAGGCCGTAGATATTGAAGAACTAGGAGCAGATGTAATAAACGAAAAAGTTCCAATCCAACGTAGTGGAAACGTTCGTACAATGTGCCGTAGACGACGACGTCCATTTACAAGAAGTCAAGAAGAAAGAAGAGGTGTTGCTGCTAGAAAGCAATCAGCCACAAATTTACCAAATGACTCGTCTCGCCT
This sequence comes from Epargyreus clarus clarus, assembly GCA_014595695.2. Taxonomy (NCBI): domain Eukaryota; kingdom Metazoa; phylum Arthropoda; class Insecta; order Lepidoptera; family Hesperiidae; genus Epargyreus; species Epargyreus clarus. The sequence continues at coordinate 2,574,172 of JACTTY020000049.1, read as the reverse complement.
TAGCAATAGTTCAATGAGATATTTCCTTTTAAGCCTGCTACCAGACTTTGAGACAATGACCAATGATCAGATCAGAATGTTCAAAATCAAAGTCATGATGCTCATTGACGACATTAAAACAAATTTCTCGGAAGTGAGACAGAATTTGAATTCGACAAGAGAATCTGAAAGACTTCAAAAGCGTCTCATAAACCTATTAGTCAAAAATCTTAAAAATAGATAAAATAATTTTAAAAATCTGACATTAATATTGTAAACAGCAAAGGACAATGCCCATGAAAGTATGGACCGGCGTCCAGAGTTGCATCAAATTGAAACTTGTTGTGGCCAATAATTATTTTTTAGATACCCGGGTTCTGAAATTATTTACCGAAATGTTACATAACCTCAAAATCGAAAATATCCGACGTTAGATTGATTGTCGGTTTTAACTGATAGTAGGTATCTATAATGTAGTTCGACTAACATATTCCATTTACTTTTAAAGGTAGTAGGTAAAACAATCTAAAATAATCCTAAAAACCTAAAATAATGAATTCCGAGTATAAAATACCGCCATGTTAATTTTTAAAAACAACAATCAACATTTCGCCTTATTTTATCTTAAATGGAAACCCCATTGTTCAAAGAAACTATTCTAATTACTGTGTAGGTATAGTTTAGTGGTCCATACATGACACCTATCTAAGAATAATCAAATATTGTACAAGTCTAAGCTTTACTAAAATAAACACTTTGTGATAAACGTAAAATAAGTCAAGTTATTAGCGTATTTTATTTCTAGCCCCATTTTTAATTTCTCTGTCCTCATTTAATTAATCTTTACAAATCTCATTAAGGTGTACAATTCCTTTACCTGCGCAGGTATACGCGAAGGATTTTTCTAATTAGCCAGAACCTGGACCTAGCTGAAGAGGATTAATGTAAGCCTCGCTGAAATGTCGTACTACAAATTGGTAAACGACACAATGTGATGTCTCTTTAGCAATACTGTACTCTTAGTATGAGTTTTTACGTTTTTACAAAAATTAAAGTTATTGTATTTGTTTACGTATTTCCCATACATTTCCAATCAGTTCTGATACAGTCCGCTGGGGGCGCGGATTGGAAATGTATAAAATGGGCAAATACGTAAACAAATAAAAAAAGGTAATTTTTGTAAAAACGTAAAAACTCATACTAAAGGCTAGTATGAGTTTTAGTTCTGTTTTGTTTAAAAGCACAATAAGATTCACCGTAGAGCTGTTTTTAAAGTAAGTAAAAGTATAAGGAATACTTTTACTTACTTTAAAATTTTCAATTTCAAGGGTCTTTTAATCTTTTACTTTAAAAAAATATGCTCAATTAAAAGCCAAAGAAATATATATTCCAAATTCAAACACAGACTCTTCGGGCATTTTTTTTTTTTGTTTCTGTCATTTATTCATTCATTCGTATTTTAGTAAGCTATGTTTTTTTAATTAATCACAAGATGATTATGAAAAAAGTAATCGATATTGAAAATTAATCTAATAATACCGATCCCATCAAAATTGTGCTATAGGATGATGTTGGTTGGACTTATAGCTTCAACATTTTTAATTTGTTTATTTTTTATCATTAAATAGAGACTAATCTTTCCAAAATGTCTGTCAAAAAATAACCGTTTATAATTATTTTTTGTTTACGTGACTAGATTTACAAAAGACAAAAATCATTTGTATTTCTACTTTGTCTCGCCGTTTCGTTGTTAATGAGACAAGTCCCTTATTCCCTTTAGCTTCGTTTTGGCCATTCACATTTATCTCCGGAAATTAAGCCTTAAGGTTATTTTACTGAATCTAGAAATAAAATTTAAGAGGGCTATCGTAGGTCCGAGAAAGTCAATATCGGGTAAATTTGTCAGATAACATATTGTTTAACGATAGCGATTTCTCGATCTTTACGACTTTTTTTCGCATGTGTATTGGTATATAGGTACTGTTATGGTTTATGAAGGCCTTTTAGACATGATTATGAATAAATAACTATGAGTGGATTTGTCCACGATGTTGTTTTACATATAGTAACACGAATATACAAACAGCCAGATCCAGAAAATATAAATAATTTACGATTTATGTATCCATTTGGCCGAGAATCGAACTTGAACCTCACTGTATGTTAGAATGGTGGCTACGGTGACTACTGCGCCATCTGGGCCATAAATTCAGTTTAAATCCAGCAATGTATTGAGTTTTAAAACCAATTTTTTTTTAACCTTAGATGAGTAAAATACACATATTTTTTTTTTTTTTAATTTCCCTGTGTCGTGAGTGCTATAGACACACATAGACAAATACACAAACACCCAGACCCAGAAACAAAAATCTAAATTTATCATTTAGATATCTGTCTGGCCGGGGATTGAACCCGGGACCCTTTGCGCGTAGACCGGTATGGTGACCGCTCCGCTCCGCCACACGGGTCGTCAATTTTACTTATCAAAAGTTTTAACTAAAATTTATAGGTATGTTTTTAAAGCCATAATATAGAATGTATTCGGAGCATTACACCAGAAACACGTGTCACGTACGAGGGTATCTCATAAAAACGAATGAAGGGATTTGGAATTCGGAGTTGCAACGGTCGATTTCCCAGTGGAACCCTTACTCAACACCTCGTGACGATTACCATAGGGCCCCGTGGATTAACGGATAACGAATATGATATCATGTGTTATATAGTGAAGAGGTTGCATATGTTATGTATTGATGGTTATCGAAAAATAATGCCTCTTACCACATCTGTCAAACAAAACACAGCTACGCTTAACACTACTGTTAGTAGTTCTGGCGATGCTGCCGCCGGAACCGAACCACCTTCTAAATGAATTTGCATTACTCCTGCTTAATTGCACGACAAAGACCTGTAGGACCCTACACCATTAAAACCAGTACGTAAGTACGGTAATTTTAAAACTTTTCAAGTGCTTAAGATTTACATATCAAAAATGCTATGTCATTAATGAAAGTTTTCAGACACTTCTGAACTATTTATGAAACTTTGCAAAGTTATCCACTTAAATACTCGTCAGCGAAGGACGATAAAATTATGATTAATTTAAGCATTCAATCATAATACCAGGATTCTGTTTAATAAAAGAATATAATAACCAGGTTATAGTTGATATAACCAGGTTAATATATAACAGTCTGTTGATATAACCAGGTTATTATAGTATATAACCTGGTTATATCAACAGACTTTGAACATGTGTGACCTGTGTGTGTGACTTTGGAAATGGGGCGTGACTGATAAAATGATATTTTCTATTTTTTATAATACACTAAACTGGATCTCCTCGGAATAGTAAGGTTCCCTTACGACACCCTTTAAATCAGAACACAGCAGCGGTTAACGCTGCTGTTATGAGGCAAAAATAGGTGTGGCGGTGGTGCCGCCGGAGATGAACCACAAAGAGTTCTACCACGTTCAGATTATTATTGTGGCTAAATCGTGCCGGTTGTGTTTACATCGCTCATAAGGCATTCGACACGTTTGACGTTTGCTATGTAGCTTTTCATGAGCTTAAGTTTGTAGCAGCATGTGGAATATGTTCCAGTTTTGAGGAGAGGCATGACCAGATTCAAATTCAAATTCAATTATTCATTCATTAGGACATCTGAAGTTGGTAGAACCCTTTTCCGAGGCGTTCCAGCTTAGTCCTCAGGGGTAGCGGCGCATCTGTGGCCGACAGGTAGGAATATCTAATCCTAAAGATTGAGAATTAGTACCGTAGCATGCTTTCTTCCTAACGCATTTTTTTTTCTAATTAACAATACTTGTTACACCACTTAAAGGATTTACGATTTAATCTAACTATAGAAAAATATTGGCTGTAAAAACAAACAAAATATTGTGTTCATTCAGTGTATTGAAAGGCTTCAGGCTAAAATGCATTTATTGTTTTTAAACGACAACACACGGGTAACGGTTCACCGCTGAAACACAGTCCCGTTCCAATACAAATGTTAACTGAGATAAATAAAATATTCCGCTTTATTTGTTTTTTGGAGTAAGGGACTAACGAATTGTTTGTTTACAGTGATGGATTATATTGTAGTTTTGGGTTTTAGTGGAAATTTATTTTAATGAAGCATATTTTCTATTTTATGTGTGAGAAGAAGATTGTTCCACGCGTGGAGGACCGATTACTATGCCGCTCTCACGCGCAAAGTGTTCTGGGTTCGATCCCCGGTCAGACAAATATCTGAATGATGAATTTGTATTCAGTTCAGGAATCAGGAGTTTTTGTGTGCGTCCATGGCACCCACGACACAAGGAATCATAGTGTAGGACTGTGAATATAGAAACCGTCTTATTCTTTTTCAGTGTAGACGACTTTAAGGTCGCAAACAAATGTGTGATATTTTAAAATATGTACCCAAATATCCTACTTTAAATGCAGGATCTCAAAACATTACAAACAATTTGAGTGGTTTTCCACTATTAGAGAGTATTAAAATATTTTGAATTTTTAAATGACCTTAACTTGCATTTATTATATTTCAATCAGTTCTATCTGGGGTAGGAAGGTCCTCGAATGGAGATCACGTCTCGGAAAAGGAGTACAGGACGCCCCCCGACCAGGTGGACTGATGACCTGAAGCGGACGGCGGGTAACCGCTGGATCCAGACTGCTCAAGACTGGTCGGAGTGCCGTTCTTTAGGGGAGGCCTATGTCCAGCAGTGGACTATTAAAGGCTGATGGTTGGATGGAATCAGTTCTAAGCAAATACACATGAAAAAGTCCAACAAAAATTTTATACGTATTTATTTATATTTCTTAGGAACACGAAAAGGTAAATCTTTGATTTTCCACCATTATCGACGAGGTGCTTTTAAGCTTTCTCATAATTCAGTCATACTTCAGTTAAACCGGAAGGCCGACTCACACAAAATAAATTTATTAAAACCACGAGTCGCGCGGCTTTGTTTTAAATCCCAGTCATTTACTTTTGTGATATTTTCCGGCTTACGTAAGCAGGTTTTATTTCCCTGTATTCTCAAAGAACTCTTTGTGGTTCAAATTCAGCACCTATTTTTTAACAATAACAGTAATTAAGTTACAGTGTTTTCATTTGGCGACCCGCGTGGCGGAGTGGTCACCATATCGGTCTGACGCACACAGGGTTCCAGGTTCGATCCCCAGACAGATATCAGATTGTAGACTGTTCTGGGTCTGAGTGCTTGTGTATTCGTCTTTGTGTGTGTCCATGGCACCCACTATACAGGGAATCCTAGTGTGGGGCTGTAAGCGTAGATATTAAGTCCGATCTGGTCTGTCTTTGTATGATTTATTTATACTGTACAAAAAGTTGAAAGAAATAAAATAGATAGTTTAAAAACATAATGATTTATTTATATTAGCGTTACAGACAAGAATAAGTACAATAAAGATCACAAAAAGATACACAGTATAGACAAGTATACGATATTAAAACTATAATAGTTAGAGCATGTTCTAAATTACACGTTTTTTGAAAATATTTATCAAAGGGATTATTTATGTTATAAGAGCTATTGGATGAAAATTAATAATTTTGAAAAGAAAAAAGTTGAACGTCACATGACGCTCGGCAGATGTGAAACATCAAAATTGATATTGGTACAATAAAACAAATAAAAATAAAATAACTTTTAACTTCCATATTAGTCTTAATAACAATTTTAATAGAGGGAAATACGTCATATTTTCATAAAAATTACAATTACCTGATTTGAAAACAAATATATTAACATAATTTCAAATATAAATAATTATCGAATTACAATAATAATATCGTAACGAATTGAAATCGATAAACTTATTTAACTTTATTACAATACGCAGTCGTTTGAAATTTGTACACATAGATGGCGTGCCTTTCGCGGGATCGCTGAGTCTGAGTCACCGCATTTGATATTTCACATCAAAATACAGTTTTTACATGAACCATTTGATATATATCAAGTATACATACAGATCAGCTATATGACCACTGCAGTACACATACTGATACAAAACTCAAACAGATCGTAGGTCATCTTAAGTTGACCACTGAAGCGTTACTAGCCAGTTGCTGGTATGAGAGCTGCTAGAACACCTCACGAGCCTAAAACCGAGATCCTCATGTGTATATCAACAATCCTCAAACCGACTGAGGTATAAGGACTGATTGAATAACTGCCATTCTTATGTATTAATCGTAAATGTTAACCGTACTAACCTTAATTAATAAAATAATTTCATTAAATTTAAATTTGATAACACTTGATATTTGCTTTGCGTATTAAACAGGAGCCGTATTGAGTAAAGATAAAATACAAGATACCGTTAAATCTTTAAATACAGAACGAGAACAACTTTGGTCCCTTTCAACAATATGTTCATAATATAATGCAATCAAAGCGCAATAAACAGCGAGCAAGTATTATATAGAAGAAAACTAAATTGAATAGAGATTGATATATTACAAAAGCTTTCGCCTTTCCGCTCGCGTATTCTCCCGCGCACGGTTACGGACACAAACCTATATCTAAATAGATGACACATGTACCTTTATTTGTATGAAAACCAAGCGTGCCACTTTTTTCCGATCGACTGACACTTGTCAAGAACGTTTTAGAGATGATGGATATAGAATTCTCCGTCCAATAGAAAATTGATTCAAAAGTCGTGTCGATTCTTCTATAAAAATCGATTTTGAAATCGAAAATTCGAAAAAATTAAAAAAAAAAGGAAAAGTTGAGCAGGAAAAAATTCAGAAATGATCAATGTTCAAGAAATCGATCGACTAGATTTATTTTACTAGTGCTCTGCGAATGTTGTACGTATGCGTGCCATTTTATACGAGTAAATGGTTAAAAAAATAAAAAAATGTTTTATTTAAATTTTATCTTATTTTGTACAAAATTGTGGTAGAAAATAGAAAAATCTCTCTAATTACACATTGGAAATAAAAAAAAAAACTTACAGTGATTAAAGTATGTTTTATATAAATTTAATTTACTGATACAAAACATAGATACATCAATACCTTATACAAAGTTGTAAAGATATTGCTATTAGATTGAGATGCGTCGATGTTGCGTTGGCGTACTCGTAATCACGTAACACATGAAAAAATCCGCTGAAATGACCACGACAACTCAGAGATACCATATTTGATAATTATGTTATAAATTATTTGATTTATTTATACTAAAAAAATAATCTTCTATCTGGCCATGATCCAGCCATAATGAATTCATTAAAATGAGCAGAACAAATTCAGTTTTGTTTGATTGGGACCAATATTTATGCCCGGTCTTTAATCCATCTCTCTTTAACCGTGACATCACTTGGAAACCTGTAAATTTAATGGTAAGTATTTTGAACAAAATAACTAAACATAATCATGTAATTAAAACAAAAATGTAATTAAAAAATACTTAAACGTTACACGGATAACAATTCAGTTAAATAGTTAGAAAATATTTATTAAGCAAATATTATTCATCCATTTCCAAAATCGATTAAATAATCGAGAACAAGAAACAGGCATTTACAACACCAGTTACTCAATTTGAAATAACCAATGACAATTGTCTTTGAGCGACGAGAGCAAATATCGATCGTTTTACTTTTCATTGCGGATTTTAATACATAAGCTTTATAACTTTATAACCAAAACTGGCAATGTACTATAAATTATGAAAAACACATTCGGTTACTAGTTGTCTTTGTAAAACCACAACATTTTTTTAATAATTGATTATAAAATAAATCATACATATTTTAAGAAAAAAAATACTGACCCATAAAAGGAAATATTTTCTTTATCGCTGCAATATTTTCTTGTGGAATTTGTACAATTTATTACCGCGCAATTCGGCATATTTATTGATGTTAATTGACATCCGGTGTCAACAAATGTTACTTTCGGACTAAATGACATTTCATCAAAGTGAGTTGAATCCACCTCCTTATTTCGAGGTTTAACCACTAAATCGTACACATGCGGGATCGATTTAGATATAGGTCTGTGGTTACGGATTTTTATATACGACAGACGATTTCAAAAATAAAAAAAATGTAACACGTACATGACACTTGATATTAGAAAGCTGGTCATTCTAAAATTACAGACAGACATTTCGATATAATTTCCTTAGATACATAGCTTGGTAATCATTGTTTTAAAATTTACAATCGAAGCTAACGAACTTTATGCTCGTACTTTAAAATATTTGAACATTGACTTGCTTTTTGCAAAGCAACAAGATATACACAGCACTTGATACTCAATCTTTAGTATTTGATTAGTTATATTATAATATGAATATACCTTATCAATATACCCAAATACTGTTAATGCAAGACTTACATTTTCGGTATTACATCAGTCAAATTGGTGTGATGTAAACCCACGCGTACTGATATCAAGACTGAGTATCCTGTGTACGATGTACATTAGCCTCAATAAGTTTTTAAATTTTTATCCTTAATGACTTGTTTCACTAACAATGGTTCAACGGTTAAAGAATTAAATATTATGAGCACTTGTTGAGTGCACTGTTTTTATTTAAAGCGACTGTACACAAAAAACGTATCTATATATCATCGAATTACTAAGCTTTTAACACGAGTTAAAAGCTTGGTAATTCGCTAACAACGAATACTACATAGTTAGATGATTTGTTTTTGTTTATATTTACTCTACTAAAAACTCTACTATTTAACAACAACAAAGCTTTTTAACAACAAAAATGACTATCTATATACTTTAATACACCATAATGCTTTTTATTCAACACATTTGTTTTTTGACACAACACACGATGAAAAAAACATATCAACAAGGTATCGCTAATCCATTCGTGGTGAAACAAGTCGGTCAACTTCACTTAATTGTACAGTAACAACACTTAATCCACATAAACTTCATATTTAATTAAACTGGGGCTTCTTCGGGGTATTATGTAAATGATCGCGATTAACTTTATCAAGAATTCCTTATTATCCTAGTAATGGGGTTTTACGTAATTACAGTCCATTTCATAATGGCTTCTAACAATGAGCGCCCTTTGAATTCCCGATTTCTTTCATAGCACCTGTCTTGAATTCCTCCACCGAATATTTGTCAAGCCGAAAGCCTTGAGTATTCGAGTCTATCTACCTACGTACTAACTTTGCAAATACGCAAGAGAATATTTTGAAGATTGTCGACTCATTTGGCACTGGTCATCTTACCCGAATTTGACTCACGAGTAAAAAATCGCCTAATATTTAATTTTGATTCTGGATTTGTGCACTTTTCCTTACTTGGACATCCAGCTAAAAATTTATGAATAAAAAAGATCACGGAATTATTAAAACTATACGTCAACTTAACGATGGATTACAGTTTTTTTAACCCCACTAGCTTTTTATTTCATATTTATAAATTCAATTAAACGAAGCTTATAAAATACAGACGGATGCTCAATTCCCATCATTTTTTAATTTATTGAAAGCGAACTGTATTCAACTGTAAGAACATACGCGCACAGACGGTACAAGCCGTGCGGAAAATACCCGGTATTTGTGACAGTGATGCACACACGAGCGGTTAAAATAACGGCAATTGGTTTACGTTAATATAAACGTTGTACTTTTATTCATACTTAAACGAACAAAATACTTCTTTTATACTCATATCATGAATATTTGCTTTGCGTTTAAATCAGTTGCTAAAAAGCGTCATATGCGCGAGCACAATTCCGTAAATATGATCAACGGTTATTTAACTATTCGTGTATGCATTTACCAAAATCCGGAGCCTTTGTTTCTCTTTCCTATCCTAAACCTCGAATATCACTGAATAGAGCAAGACCGCTTATCGTTTTGAGTATTGGATCTAACCAGTCTATTCAAATTGAGCTTAGGGCTACCACTGGTGCTGTCGCCGTCACCCTTCGCACACGTCTTCGTCCTCATTATCATGAGATCAGTTCTGATGCTTGGTCTTCTGACATTTGGCGCGACGACTCCGCAAGCGTCAGACAATCTTCTCTTGATGGATAGCGTACACTTTTTACTCCTACTGCTCTGACTGCTGGTCGGTGGTAGGGTGCAAGGGCTGCCAAACGCTGTGCTGACACGTTTGTGGTGGTTGGGTGCCATTTCTAATGGAAGGTTTGCGACAACGAAGAGTTCGTAGAACAGATCGTCGACGTTCAAATTCTTCCTTGCGGATGTCTCGACGAAAACGCACGCTGAGTCCTGAGTTGCACAGTACGCCGTTGCTTCTTCTGCTTGCACAGTCCTGTGTACAAGGAAAATACTTTAATGAAATATTTACAAGCAGAAGACAAAAAATCTGTAGTTTGCGAGTAAATGATTAAAGTCAATATGGAAACTGAAGTGCATTACACGTTATGTGAAATAAATTTCCTGTAGACTGATTAGGCCAGTTTTTAAGACGCGCACTTCAAGGGCATATTTTTCACTAAAAATGACATATCTAACATATATGTGACAAACTATGATTAGGTCTTCTGTCCTATTTGTCGTTTTGGGTGAACATAACGCAATAATCATATACCAGCAAGTGGTCAATATGTCCGATTCATACTGTAGAAAAAAAACAGCTTAGAATCCTCCAATAAGGCTGAAATATGGACTAGAATTCAACACTTTTCGTTTCAATTTACTTGGTTTATATTCCAAACCTCTAGCAATTAAACGCCTAAAAATGTACTTCGAAATAAATCCCAGCGCTTACCAACAATCTTCCTTCAAACGGAAACACAAAAGGCATCATTTGACGTTCGCTCCACTTCTAAATGAGCGAAGACATTCTCAAAGGCAGGCGCGAGCACTTGCGGTTGACGTTATGAAAATGCATTAGAAATGTAAAATTTATGAGAAATGTAAGTGACGTCACGTAAGCGCCTAGAGTCGGCACTTTTGTTCGTGATGGTACTTGGCTTTCAAGAATAAAAATAAGGTAGAATTTTTATTTAAATAGTTGTAGGACATTTTTATTATAATTGTCCAGTTTTAAAAGTTTCGTACTATTTACTGTAATCGAACGCCTTTTAAAAATGAGATGGATTAAGATCTATTGCCATATTTTGGACTTTAAAGTAGAAATTGAACTGAACTGAATTGATTCCGGTTGTTTACAAATTAGTTTTTGTATGTGTGGCACCCACGAAATAAAGAATCTTAATTTTAAGTTATAATTAAGAAAGTTTCAAGCGCTTTACTAATTGAACGGACAGCAAAGAACACATACTCTACTTTCTGTCCGAATGATTTACCACATTGCTAATATTACCTATTCGTATATTTAATAAAAATATTTCAGTAGCTCTTCCTACAGCAGCAACCTTTCTTTTCTTCAAATCTTACGAAAAATGTGAAGCATTTTCATGCACGTATCATTAATTTAAGAACCAAATCCATTTATCTTAAAGTTTACATTTTACCAAATTCTCCCAGAAAAATATAATATCAGAGGCGTAACAAATTGTAGTACAAAACTAATTTAGTCAGAATAAAGTTTTTACATTAGCAGAATACTGAAACATTTGTCTACGTTCCAAACTTTGTGTTATTATTAAAATCTTTTTATTTTTAATTTTTTTCGTGTCATAAAAAATGACATGCGACCGCATCGAAATCGATGAAAATCTGTCAGAACCGAATAATAATGTCTGCCTTTTAGAAATTTGATTTTTTTGGTATCTGTAGTTGGTGAAAATTCTAAAGAGGGATTATTAATAACGGTTGCTATTCAGTAGACTCCTTAAGGAATACTAATGATTCTGTCACCAACGTCAAGTAACATTTCTTCATCTTTAAACATCCCTCTATGCTTTATACTGCTCTATAGTCTGTGGTTTATTATAGTCTATGGTTTGTCAAGATAATACAGCATATAGGCCTTACTTAACCATAAACTGAAGCGAACACGCAATAAAACGGCAACATTTATGGACTGCTCTAATGGCACAGTGTATAGGATCGTAGCGTCTTGTGCAATAATTTAGGTCCCAGGACAATCACCGTCACAGCATCAGACGGAGATGGATGACGTAATTTATTGCACACGACAATAGACGACATGACAGATGGCTGCTAAAACTTGCGCCATTTTTCTCTGTTATCACTAATTCTGGGATTGACTTTGTTACAGGCGTGTTCAAAATGTTTTCACTTTTTATTTTTACACTTACCTTACGATATACGTGATGATCAACATGTGACCTGATCGAAAAGTCTGTGACAATCTTTGAAATCGAAATTTGTCAATTTCTATCTGTTAACAATTGTGAAATTTCGATCTCTAGTAGGTAAAAATGGGATAGATCAACTATTAATAACCCAAGATTGGATATAGACAACTTAAGAAATAATAATTAATATTTCAGCGGCGTCAAGTGGAACAACTTTATCGTTAATATTTTGGTTATTAACTTTAACATTATTCTATGCTTTGTGCTGCTCTATGATCTATGGTCTGCCAAGATAATAGGCCTTTACTTAACCATAAACTGAAGCGTACACGCAATAAAACGCCAACATTTATGGACTGCTCTAATGGCACAGTGTATAGGATCGTAGCGTCTTGTGCAATAATTTAGGTCCCAGGACAATCACCGTCACAGCATCAGACGGAGATGGATGACGTAATTTATTGCACACGACAATAGACGACATGACAGATGGCTGCTAAAACTTGCGCCATTTTTCTCTGTTATCACTAATTCTGGGATTGACTTTGTTACGGGCTTGTTCAAAGTGTTTTCACATTTTATTTTTACCCTTACCTTATGATATATACATAAGTACGTTTGACAACAGGCTGAACTAGCTTTTGACAGTGATGAGCGCTGTTGTGCTCCATTTTCATTTTTTTAACTACTCTTTTTAACATGTGACCTGATCGAAAAGTCTGTGAAAATCTTTGAAATCGAAATTTGTCAATTTCTGTCTGTTAACAATTGTGAAATTTCGATCTCTTGTAGGTAAAAATGGGATAGATCAACTATTAATAACCCAAGACAGGATAAAGACGACTTAAGAAATAATAATTAATATTTCACCGGCATCAAGTGGAACACCTTTATCTTTAATATTTTTTTGTTATTAACTTTAACATGTCTATGTTCTGTGCTGCTCTATGATCTATGGTCTGTGAAAAAAATACAGCGTTTAAGCCGTACTAAACCATAAACTAAAGCGTACACGCAATAAAACGCCAACATTTATGGACTGCTCTAATGGCACAGTGTATAGGATGGTAGCGTCTTGTGCAATAATTTAGGTCCCAGGACAATCACCGTCACAGCATCAGACGGAGATGGATGACGTAATTTATTGCACACGACAATAGACGACATGACAGATGGCTGCTAAAACTTGCGCCATTTTTCTCTGTTATCACTAATTCTGGGATTGACTTTGTTACGGGCTTGTTCAAAGTGTTTTCACATTTTATTTTTACCCTTACCTTATGATATATACATAAGTACGTTTGACAACAGGCTGAACTAGCTTTTGACAGTGATGAGCGCTGTTGTGCTCCATTTTCATTTTTTTAACTACTCTTTTTAACATGTGACCTGATCGAAAAGTCTGTGAAAATCTTTGAAATCGAAATTTGTCAATTTCTGTCTGTTAACAATTGTGAAATTTCGATCTCTTGTAGGTAAAAATGGGATAGATCAACTATTAATAACCCAAGACAGGATAAAGACGACTTAAGAAATGATAATTAATATTTCACCGGCATCAAGTGGAACACCTTTATCTTTAATATTTTTTTGTTATTAACTTTAACATGTCTATGTTCTGTGCTGCTCTATGATCTATGGTCTGTGAAAAAAATACAGCGTTTAAGCCGTACTAAACCATAAACTAAAGCGTACACGCAATAAAACGCCAACATTTATGGACTGCTCTAATGGCACAGTGTATAGGATGGTAGCGTCTTGTGCAATAATTTAGGTCCCAGGACAATCACCGTCACAGCATCAGACGGAGATGGATGACGTAATTTATTGCACACGACAATAGACGACATGACAGATGGCTGCTAAAACTTGCGCCATTTTTCTCTGTTATCACTAATTCTGGGATTGACTTTGTTAGACTTTGAATGACGGTTCCTTTTTTATCCCTTTTTACGAGATAAGTTTGACAATATGCTGAAGTAGCTTATGATAGTGTTAATACTAGACAGATAGATAAACAGATATCTCAATTATATGTATTCATTTCTTTTCTGGGTCTGGGTGTTTGTGTACTCATCTATGTATGCGTCCACGGCACCCAAGACACTGAAACCTAGTATGGGGCTATGAGTGCAGAAAGCGTATATTTTAAGCGTTTTTGCGTTCTTTTTTAATGTTCATATTCTTGGACTCCTTAAAACTATGTAACAGTTCCTTCTTTCGTTTTACAGAGCTTAGCTACTGGTTGTTATTGCTTTTCATGGATATCCCTTACAGACTCAAAAAATATAGATTTGAATGATGCTTAGTGAAATATTAATTAGTAGTTTTCATATTTATTCGACCCTTTAAACCAGAACACGACACTTTTACAAGGCAGATCAGGTGATCCTTACGTTGTCAAAATACGTAGTCCAACTATTTAATCTCTACTCACTTGAGTTCTCTGTCACACTTGTTCCCAGCTATCGCCATGGGCACTCGGGGTGCTTGCCGCTTGCCCCTGCTGCTGCCGCTCGTCGCACTGGCCTTCGTCTCCAGGATCTGCTCCCGGAGCCGTATCACCTCCTCGAAGGATTCCCGACTGTCCATCGCGAAGACCAGCACGAAGAGGTCACCTGAATGAATAATTAATATACTTAAGATAAGTTTTTTCTAAACTTTGCGTAGTGTCTGTTGATGTCTGTTAACACCCTAATGTAATAGAGAGAAATGCAACTTTTAACCGATTTAACTGAATCTTGGAATAACCATATCGTCGTCAAGCCATTATTGTCCCACCGCTGAAAACATGTCATCTTTCAGAGTAAAAAGGGTTGCAGTCGTCCAAATGCTGGCCAAGAGCGAATTGAAGGCGATAGAACCCTTTGTGGTTCGACTCCGGCGGCACCACCGCCACACCTATTTCTACCTAATAACAGCAATGTTAGGCATTGCTGTGTTCCGGTTTGGAGGGTGTGGTAAGAGAGACAGACTTTTCCGAGGCGTTCCAGCTTAGTCCTCAGGGGTAGCGGCGCATCTGTGGCCGACCTCAGGTAGGAATATCTAATCCTATCTGGGGTTATTAAGGTGCGTGCTTGGGATGTGGTAAAGGAGACATATTTGTCCAAGGTGTTTCAATATAGTCCTCAGCAACGCATATGCAGCCGACCTCAGGTAGGACTCTTATCACATATATGATTGATTAAAAATGTCCACGGGCGGTAGTATCCACTTACCATCAGGTAAGCTCGTTTGATGCTTCAATATATTATTAAAACATGGGTTAAATAAGAGCTTGTTTACAAAATACCCGTTCTTATTTATTTTTATACAAGAGCATTAAAATGATTCCACAATAAAACCGCAGATATCGAATTCAGCCAAATATTTACTTACCGCAAAGCATTTAAATCAGTTCAACATTTAAAACATTCGTTCGAAAACATGAAACAAATAAACGATATCACGAAAAATTCGACGTTACTTAACCTGAATCGAGTTTGAAAATCAACAAGCCTCTTAGATAAACGATACTTTGAGGAAAAAGGAATATTTTAATGAGTTTGCCTTCCTGGAAGCCGGAGCGTGTGAGAAGGGACAAAACCTCTAGAATTTACGATTTCTTCACTCCCTCGGGAATATTGGTGCTTGTAAGCAAGTATTCAAAGCCGTTATAATATTACAACTATGTTACGAAGCGTTAGGCAACAGCGGAATAAATCTTTCGGATATAAGACAGAAGAAAATTACTCTCGCTAAAACAGAAATGGATTTAATATTTTCACGAAAAATGTTCTACTTACCTGCCTAAGTGCCTACTCTATTTCTGTAGGAATTTAGTTTCCAATCTTGAAAACTCTATACAGTTTTATATCGTTTTAGTCTTCATATTAAATCAGGTTTATTATAAAGATATTATGCGATTTTAAATATTGGTTGTATAGATAAAGCTTTCTTTAGAAGTTAACTTCAATAGAGTGTCTCTACTCCGCGACATCCATAATGGATTTCCGTGAAATTTCCGTTACATATTTCCCGAAAATACACGTACATTAATTTCTAGCCGCCAAAACAAGTATATTTTTAATAGTAAGATTAGCTGAGTATAGTTTTTTTTTGTTATTTAAATGTCCGCTACACTACACTACGCTAAATTGGGGTTTATTTGGTCTTGTTCCTGAGTTCTATTGTGAAAAATTAATTGAAAAAATTCATTAATTAAATTCATAACGTTTTTATTCATTCAATAACGGCACTAAAACCAAGCAACATTTATCGAAAAGGATTGTTCAAGCAAATCAGTTTCGTAGTTAATAAACTGAAGTGGCCGCAGTTTGGAGTGGGATCGGCCGAAGCACCACTACACCTGATAGAAAGCAATAAACTCTGTTGTTAACTTATAAACGGGAACAATGCTAATAAAATGTTATCGATTCTTTGTTACATGAAGATAAGATCGACTGGAGAAATCAGATTTCAAATAGCCGTAGTGCTTGGCTTGTTTTTTAACACGCTTTTTTATTAGCTTGGGTTGTATGTATGTATGTAGGTATGTATTCAAATATGTAACGGCATCTTTGAACCCGATTTCAATCCACTTTGAACGTTCAGTTTAATTCAAAATTATCAAAAACCGATGACAACACACAATTTTTATAATTTTGTAGGTAATCCTGAGGATGTTGGTGGGGCGCTTTTCGAAAACTAATAAATGGAGCACCCCACGCCTTTTTCACAATTATACTATTTACTGTTCCTTAATTGATTCCTACATTGAAAATATTTTATACTTTTTAGTTGATTTTATCATAAAAACGTGTTTTTTAGTTTTTTGAACTAGATTCATTTGTACAGGAAAACACTTCTGTCCATATCCTTTGTCATCGCCTACTTATAGGCTTCCTTAGAAGCAACTTAAAATCAACCTATGTTTGTTAAGTTAAGATTACAGTCCTACGTATATGTATAAGTCTCCCATGCCACACTCTTCAAACACTGCGTTAACACAACGTTTATCTCCTGCTAACAGTTAACTGCTATTAACAGACAGAAGTAAGCGGTGGTGGCACCGCAGTCGAAGCACAAAGAGTTCTACCACCTTCACTTCTTTCATATAGTTATCGCTACCTAACTCTTTGATATTTTATACTACCTTTGCAATATATTTTGAATTTGAAATGCGATGTTGCACTGCAATCAGAGTAGGACCCTCGACGGAAATGTAAATGTGTTGCAGCTACCAATACTAAATCAGTCGAAACAGTCGAGTACCACTTGGCCCACTGGCGTACAGTAGCGGAGTCAATAGGCCTTTGCAATGTATGGTCAGGCAAGCCCGCTGCTAACATAAGCCTTGCACAGTGAGAGCTGTAGTTTTAGTTTACATTTCATTGAACACGAATGGTATTTGGATATAGAGGATATATAGAGGAGCTTTCGTTTATTTTGGTATGGTTTGATTTGTTTTTTTTATGAAATAGAAATAGCTAGTAAATGAACAGTTAACGGTTAAGTGAACTGTCGATCTTGGACATTTGTAACAAACCCAAGATGGGCTTGGAATCCTACATTAGATCGGCCACAGATACTTTCCAATAACAACAAGGAAACATTTAATTTACATTAAAAAACAATGATAGCCTAAGCCTAGCCTAGTGGTTAAGAAAGTTCGACTCTTGGTCGAGGGATCTGAGGTTCGAATCCCAGGCTTTGATTTTTTAAGTGATGTCTAACAATTCGTACATTGTTAGCGCAGTTGACTATGGCCTTATCCTTTTTATTCTGAGAGGAGACCCCTGCCCAGCAAGGAGGCAGTAATGGGTTGATGATAATGAACGCTTAATACTGCTTTTATAAGTCAACAACACATGCAGTGAAATTGCAAAAGGTTCTACTTTTATTCAGCTAATTTCGAATCATCTCCACCAAATGTGAGAAATCCCTCACATAACGTTATGGAGATTGGTCTATGGAGATATTACATCTAATCAAGAGAAATATTACTTGCATTAAACTTTGATTGAAACTGTCAAACTATTTTACTAGTTCTGGGAACTAAGATTATTCCCACGATAGTTGGCCAATTAAAAGTTAGGAACTGTAGAATACAAGTTTTAAGTACTGATAAATTAATTATCAATTTATAAACGTCTAATACTGTTTACGTTTAAGAGGAGGCTATGTTTTCAATATATTTACAACTCGTTTGCGGTGACGAGGAATGTATGGCGATGAACCAACTTTACCATTAGCTTGGTACAAAAACGAAAGTGGTAATTTGTTTTTTTTCAAAAAATTATGTATCAAAATTTTTAATTGTGATTATAAAATTGGAAACGTTGCTGTTCATTTTTCTTATGAAAAAGTGTGATAGCCGTAAAAAATAATAATATACATGTAACCAGAATTTATCACGTAAATTATAAAGATTAAAATCGTTCTGTTCCAGAGCCTTATTTTCTCTGTTCTATATCTTTCGGTCCAGTTCTAGTTGGATCAGCGTTGGGCTTAGTTCTCTATGTAGACAACTTAGTTAGGGAAGAGGAGAGAGGAGGGACCTAATGAAAACAGAACATGAGCCAAAAGGGGTGCGAGGCGTCCTAGAGCATGTAAGCTCTTGGCACTCGTATATGTATCGCCAAAGGTTTATAACAATTGTGATTTACTTTGGGATCGTTTGTTTGTGACAACAACTTTAACGTGCTTCTATGAATATAGTAGATTCTTGTATATCTAAACTGTTTCCTGACACATGATAAGCATTATCATTCGGCATATCACGCAACTGCATTTACTCTCAAATCGTCCGAGTTGCTTTTCAGTTTTTAAAAACATTTTCCCAACCTAATTCTCATATTTTCCGGAATTACTTTTTAACTTCATTGAAACTTTCATCTCGCTTCCTAAAATTAATTTCATTTAGCATAAAACTCAATCTACAGCCAGCTTCTGCGAATTATGAAACATTAGGCTAACTTTGTAAAAACGCGAAGTGGCGGCCACAATGCGGTTTTCAAAACAAACTTCGCTGCTCTGCATGGAAACTAAATGGTGGTGCATTTTGTTTACTTTTGCCTGATATTATGAGTTACATGAGATTTGCACGCGGCTTTATGTGCTTCAGTTTTCCGGTCGGTTTATGGTTTAAATTTTATGTGAGAACTTTATATGTTTTCAAATTACCTTTATAATAAGTATATCTATGAAATTCCATTGAATTATTCTTGTTACATTTCCGTAATAATCTTCAATACGTACTGACACAATTGTGTCAAAATGGGAAAAGGGCATAAACATGTTTAATAAGTTCTTATCAAATGTTATCGTCATAATTTATAAATTCAATTGTTAGTCGAGATCGGACCAGGAGTATTAACACATTTTTGAAAACTTTTTGAGAAGAAAACTCAGACATTTTACACATGAAGGACTTAAAAGCATTAGTTGTAACCTATTATTCCGTCACGCCAAGACTAATTTAGTCCAAAATCTCAAATTTTAATTAAAAAATACAAAAAAGGAGAAAGTTAAAACCACAGACAGCTTAGACGTAAATCTCAAGATTTAATTATAAAAATACAGAATAAAAACTGGTAAAACAAAACATTTATTAAGATTTCGCTAGGATTTTCATTAACACTGTATAACTTATTTAAATAATGATTGTAATAACAAATGACGTCATTGTTATTTATCTCTCGCTCGCTCTTTATATTGTGTGAGAGAGAAATACATTATACAATAGCTAGGGTTATACATTATACAATTACACAATGCAAATACAATATACAATGCAACGATAATTAAAAAGTTGCTGAGATCATAAGAGTATTTTATGAATTATCGATATAACGATAATATAGCGTCAAAGTTTCGATATTATCGGTCATCGATCGTTATTTTTAACAATGTGCATCCCTAATTAAAGGCTTTATTTTATTTCAAAATATTTAATTAATTAATATGTTATATAATAATATTATAATGTATTTAATATTTAATATAACGGTACAATAAAACCATAATTTAACAAAGAGGATTACTTATCTGTAATTGGAGTTAAGCTAAAAAGCATACTCAAAATGCAGCACGCTTCATAGATTACTGTGTCCCGCGGGATCTCTTGAACAGCTAGAATAATGCTATAAATTTGATTAAAAGTATTATACTATCTTATTGTTAAGTTAATTTCGTTTCAGACTAAAATGGGCGTATGAAATATATCAGTGGTAATAAATGGAATTGGATCATTATTTGAGTTCGCCAATCAATATCTGAAGGTAGAACCCTTTGTGGTTCGACTCCGGCGGCGCCCCCGCCACACCTATTTCTGCCTCATAACATCAGTGTTTATGTTTGTTGTTTTACCGGCCACTATCTAAATATATATAATTCAAAGGTGACTGACTGACAAAGTGATCTATCAACGCACAGCCCAAACCACTGGACGGATCGGGCTGAAATTTGGCATGCAGGTAGATGTTATGACGTAGGCATCCACTAAGAAAGGATTTTGATCAATTTTACCCCCAAGGGGATAAAATAGGGGATGAAAATATTACTTCGTAATGCGAGCGAAGCCGCGGGCAAAAGCTCGTTATATATACACTGGAAACAATGGAACAAGTGTCCATCTATTACAGTTCAGGAGATAGAACATTGCGACAGACGGACAGACAGCGGAAGTTCAGTAATAGAGTTTCGTTTTTACCCTTTGGGTACGGAACCCTAAAATGCTACAATAATCCTCATACGTTCCCTGTATATGTATAATTAAGATGAAATATGTCATCTCGTATTCGCGATGGCAACCCTAATTACGTTTAGCAACGAGCCTACTAAATTTGCAATTTGCCGCGGTCGCCGAAACGTAGAGCACGTAATTACCATTTATAAACAGGCCGAAACAAATGTAAGCATACGTTACGTAATTATACCGTAACCGCTGGACTCAATGTTATAATTACCGCTTTTTTGTTCTCGTATGCGATGGTTAAAGGGTTAAACATGCCGTTAACACTATAATGAAAAGAGCAGGATTCATTGTAATATACTTTTCGATAGTTGCTATTTTCTTGTAAAATTGGTGTTTTCTTATAAAAAAATTCGATAGATGCTATTTTTTTAACTACCATTACCTTTACCGCTGGACTTAATGTTACAATTACCGCTTGTTTTTCTCGTATAGGATGGTTAAAGGGTTAAACTTAACGTTACCATTATAATGAAAAGAAAAGGATTCATTGTAATATCGTAGTCGATAGTTGCTATTTTCTTGTAAAATTGGTGTTTTTCTTGTAAACATTTTCGATAGATGCTATTTTAATTAGCATTTATAAACAGGCCGGACCAAATGTAAGTATACGTTACGTAATTATACCTTAACCGCTGGACTCAATGTTATAATTACCGGTTTTTTGTTCTCTTATGCGATGGTTAAAGGGTTAAACTTGCTTAACAGTGTAATGGAAACAGCAGGATTCATTGTATCAGCGTTTTCGATAGTTGCTATTTTTTTTTAAATAGCTATTTTTGTTGTAAACATTTTCGATAGTTGCTATTTTTTTTTAAATTGCTATTTTTGTTGTAAATATTTTTGTACTTGCAATTTTCGTTGTCTAACACGTTGTAAAATCGCATTTGTATTACAACGGTAAACTTATATTTTCTGTAACCCTTATTATTTAGCTATCTATTTGTTTTATCTATGTTTTACTGCTGGGCCAATGCTGAAGCCAATGCTTCTCCCTACAACAATGTTTCATGATGCCTTTAGCTTACTTGTGAAGAATAACAACGGATCTATGAACCACTAAGGTTAGAAGATTTCTTTTTACTTCTAAATAATTAAGTACAATATCGATGAGGTCTATAGCATACTGGGCCCTTAACATCAGGTGGGCTTCGCGTCCTTAGGCACTTTTATTACGTATAAAATGCTAACTGCTAACCAGCGAGACACCTAAGTCAATATCCCAACCGCAGTGAATAAGCAAACTTGACTGAAATACAACATTCAAGAGGTAATTTAACCCTTGACCGGTACGAGATACCAGACAAACCGCAAGTCACGCAGAAGTGACGTAGGGCGAAGTGGAAAATGAAACGTCCTTCTCGATCATAAATTTTTGTGCGTAACTGTTAAGGATTTTTAGGCATGAGGTCTGTTTTAAAAAATATATAGTTTTTAACTTATATGCGTTTGTGTTTGGTTTTGAAGTACGTATTACAAAAATTAGCCAAAGTCAATATTATACCATTATGTCATAATGCAAATAAGTATACGGTTAAGTAAATCGCTAGGAGATTTTGATATTATATATTTTTAGTTAAAACACGGGTAATGTATACGATGTAACACTGTTTTTTTAATGAAATCATATTACCAATAAGCACGCATTAGGCGTCATTGCCGCGTCCACGCTTGACGTCGCTTCTTCCTGATCCGCGCCTAAAAGCTTCCTGCGTGGACCGATTGAGTTTAATAATTCATGGCCGGAGATAAACTTGCCAAATTAATTTACCTGTTAATTCATAGCCACTCGCCATGCGAAGGGACTAAGGTCTTCAATTATGTGAAACTTAATAACTGTACGAGTGTATGAACAACTATTCATACATGAGGTTAATTTTAATTGAGGGCCACTTCCAACGAAAACTAATTAAATATTGTAGAATACGTAAAACAAAGCAAAATTTTTCGCTTTGAGTATTACTACTATAAATGTATTATAAATGGGTGTGTGGTATACATGTTACCGAAAGTTTATGAAAATTTTCATTAGATCGTGCATCATCACAGAGTACAAGAAAATTTATTATATTCGTGATGAAGAGTATTATATGTATTAATCCAAGTCAAAAACTATCTACTAAATGTAAACAATGTTCATCCAAATGCGATTAATATGTTTATTAATGTGTTTGTGCACAGCACATGCTCACAAACTTTCGCGTTCATAATGTAAGTAAGATATTATACTCATACATACAGTGTCGGAACACGATGTAGCAATAATAAAACACATTATTTCCTCGCATCGCGATGGCTGTTCGATAAAATGCATCCTCAATCTCGCGTCTGACAAACGAGGACGATCACACAATCGCCCGCGGCATACATACATTACGCTTGTCATAGAGTACAGATCGTATAGAAATGGCATGTTATTTGATATATTACGTATCTGTATGTGGCGAATTACAAAAATAAATATAATATTTTACTTTGTAAACCCCGCAATCCCGTCTAATTGTATTATTTTTTTTCAGTTATTTCCCCTATGCAAATCTCTCATCTCACCCATAAGCACGTTGGTACTTTCATAAAGTAAATGTAAGTAAACTAACGGAAAGTACCCAGTAAGTAAAAAATAATAATAAGTAATTAGCCCTAACAATTTGAAATGACTACGGAAAATTAATAGGAATAATGGAGAGTCCTACTAGAGTCAATCACAGAAAATTGGTTATGCCTGAAAACTATGAAATAAATGACTTATGAAATAAACACCCTTAATACATCTTAAGTACTACGTAGCGATTTTGCATTAAAATTTTAATTAATCACTTTTAAAGATGGTTTGCAATTTAACATTCGCATGTTGCATACACTTTATACAGGAAGAAAATTGCACACAGATTGGTTCGGAATAAATCATCACAAATCACATGTTCAATATGGGTTGTTCGCACAGATCGTAATCAAAATTGGTAATAAATAAAAAGTTGCTTCAATTGCAATCGAATTAATCCGGCTATAAAACTCTTACGGCGTAACTTTCAGCCTTCTACAGATATAACGTAATAATAGAAATGATTTGTATCTCGTCGCCACAACTTCACATATTAAATTTTATAGTTTGGCATATCTATTTGTTTTTAACTCTGTGTACCGCGGACAGCAGACTGAAACTCATAAATATCCGTTTAAAATGTTTCCGTCGTATTTAAAACATGGCATACATCGTTTAAAAATGGCAGCGATAGCCCAGTGGAATGAATTACAGCTTTGATTTACAGCTATATCCTGAGTTATATCGTAAATGGAAGGTGGTTGCCAAAGTGCTATAACCCTTTGTGGTTCAACTCGGAAGATACCATCGCCATACCTACCAGCTACCCAATAACAGCAGCGTTAAGCCTGCCGTGTTCTGGTCCTGAAGATGGGGTAAAGGACACATTCTTATGGAAGGCTTTCCATAAGTTGGAAACTTTCAGATCATAATTGTTGGAATATAGCAAAAACTCAAGCCTCTTATAATGTATAATATTCAAGTAGGTTATATATGATAAAGCTGGCAGCTGAAAAACATATATTTTTACTTCTTCTAATTTGTCATTCTGTCAATGATTCGATATAATAAAAAGTATCTTTTTGGAGTGAATTTTATTTTATTATATTTCATAGTTTATTTTCTCGTTCTCCTGTGGCCTATTCCCAACAATAATGTATATAAATCTCTGATCTGAGTGAGCTTCATATACCATAAATATGTTTTCATAACATAAATATGTTTTCTCAGAGGTAGCATCTGTAGGCGACTTTAAGTAGGATTGCAAACTTATCTGGAGTCCATAGGCGGCAGTAGCCACTTATCAGGTGGCCTGCATGCACATTTACTACTTCTATATTTAAAAAAAGAAACAATTTATCTTCTCTTCTAGTAATTACGAAGAACATTAAAAAAAGGCGTTTTTTTATGTGACTAATAATGCGGGTATGTATACGAGTAATAGATACTCGTATGATTTTTTTTAGAATAATTTAGTTGTCATGCTTAGCTGTTAGTTGTCTTGGAATATATTGATCTCTTCAGGTATTCTATATTGATACTGTAGAATCATGAGCAATGAACCTGCAGATTTCAGGAGTACAGAACATCACCATAGCTCATAACTGGTACAAGTAGGAGCTCCCAGGAGAGGTTACGACTAAAGCGGTGCATGTACCACCGAGCAATCCAATCTGATACCTTCAAAGCGTGTCGTCAAAGCGTTGTTTGCACGCACGCCGATGATGGCTTACGTGTGATCTACGTTGCGGTAAGCCAGTTTTGGTACAGGGAAAACGTGGGGAAATTGGAAAAATATATATAGTATGCAAAGAAATAAAATGTTTGAGTGTTCATAAACAAAATTTTGGACATTTTGCTCTTTTAAATTATTTTTGTCTTTGTGAGCTATGGACAACTAGCTTCCTAGACATTGAACAACACTTCACCTTTTGGACGGTTTGCGCTTTGAAGCGTTCGTTCTGTCTTTGTGAGCTACGGACATTTTCCTTCCGAAATATAGTATGATAGTCTTTTCACTCTTTGGACGCTTTGCGATTTGAAGCGTTTGTTTTGTCTTTGTGAGCTATGGACATTTTGCTTCCTCAATATTTTATGCTAGTCTTTTCACGCTTTGGACGTTTTACGATTTGAAGCGTTCCCCTTTTCTTTGTGAGCTATTCATTATGATTCCTAGATATTGTACGCTTTGGATTTTTCAGTCTTTGGATGTTTTGCGATTTGAAGCGTTCCTTTTACCTTTCTGAGCTATGAACATTATGTTCCCTATAAAATAAACATACTACTAAACTAGACACAGCCAAGCGTTATGCAAGCGTTAGTTAGCACACACACATACAGCGCAAACCAATTAATTGGAACGTCGTAAATTCAATAGCGATATGTAACACCACAAGATATGGCCCGCTCGACCACATCCTCGACGTTGCAAATAATTGCATAAATGGTAGGTAACTCGACACTGTACGGAAACGATCTTAAACTAAGATTGGTTCGAAGCAACGCTTCGCACGCAATTAGCGGTGAGCGATTACGACTTAGGAATATAGTCAACCTTTCCGTACGATATAAAAGCTTTTTATTTTAAATATAAAGTATAATTGTAATATTATGTATTTTATAATTTTAAGCAATAACTTTTAATTTAAAAAAATTAATGTTACTTCAACTTAAAATACGAAATACACAGTCAATATAAGTTGCTTAAAAACAAAACAGAATTTTGTTAAATTTTATGTTATTAGAGCCATGGGTAATATGCTTCGTTTACCTTTTAGTTAGAAGATATTATGTATTGTATTTTGTCTATTATTATTACCAGTAGTCGAGTATTTAAATGATACATTTGTATACTTAATAAATTTCCTTAAATAATAAGCACCAATGTAAACACACGTAGTTCCCATCCGCCGTTCCCACGAATCGCGTTTGATCGAACGAAGCCTTACGAGTAGTGACGTTCTAAGCAATTAGCATGCCCTAGTTTGTCGGTAATTTGGTCTGTGTCCACCCATACGTATCAGGGCGAAACCGCAGATGCTAACCGCTGCCTAATAACCCTTATTAGAAGACGCAGTTTATTGTTATAGTGTGAGCCCACGACAATTTGACTGTACGATTTATTCAACTGCGAAATAAGTAAAAAATTCAAAACCTTATGAAAAATTTACTGTATTGGCTTATCAAAATAAATTCTATATTGTGCTAAAGTACTCCGAATTCTAAACGTCTACCAATTCGCACTTTGCCAGCGAGGTGGAATATGGCCTAAAGCGACGATCTGCAGTCAACCTACTGCCGCGCATTGACTGTTATCAACCAGAGATAAGATTAGATACCACCCTAGGTCGGCTACAGATGCGCCGCTACCCTTGAGTACTAAGATGGAATGTCTCAAAGGTATGTTCTCCTTATTCCCTTAAAAAACAACACAGCAGAGCTTAACATTACTGATTTAAGGTAAAAATAGGTGTAGCGGTGGTGCCGCTGGAGTTAAACCACAAAGGATCCTACTACCATCTTCAATAATATCAGGTGGTTAATAGGCTCGTTCGCTATTAATAAAGTCACTATTTATAAAACCAGGTGTTTTTTAAATACCCGAGTAAAACCTTACTGAATATTTAATTTCCAAAATGACAAACTATATCCCACTTCGCTGGTCCAAAAGCTTTGAGATGTTAAAGGGCCTATAAAAATAAATACCTAATGTATTCGCCGAACAGGTGTCCTTAGGGTTATTTTAAGTAAAAGTTTGTTTATATAAAGCCTTAGAGGGTTGTCAGACCTGTTCAGTTTTTAGTCTTACTTTTATGTAATGCAAAATACACACACATTAAATAGAAACAGCTGTGTTTTATTGTAACAGCAAATGACACACAACTTACTTATGTTTGTCAGTTTTAGGTTTCTCTACGGCATAAAGACGGCTATATAACAGCAGTGTTCAGAGCTGCTTTGGTCTGAATAGAAGGGAAGGACTTGCTTATTCGAAACATGCTTATTCGAGGCATTTTAATTCAGTCCTCTAGTTGTAGGCAGACACTAAGAGTGAGACATAAAAAGGGTAGCAGCCAGGCAAGCATGGTGGAAATCGCTATAGACAAAGACAAATATGCTTAACCCTTGTTTGCAAGAATAACTCAAAAACAAAGAATTTCCACAACATATTATGCAAGTTAGCAGTTTATTCGCAGAATTCCGAATGGTGTTGCATTAAAATGAATAGAACTGTAGCGCCGGATCTCAGCTCATTATATTTTCTCGCTTTTGAGCATTTCAAAGCGCATCTACAAGATCTGATGAAGACTGCATGTAGAAGCGGGTTTAACTGGACGAATACTAACTACTTTTAACCCCTACGCACAAATAATATAACAAAAGTACGGCTTAATTTGTGAAACGTGTTTAATGTTAATTGGATTATTCATTCTTCTTCTTATTCATTATTTTTAACGATGTTTTCTATTCTCACAATCTCTCAATAGGATTCCGTGTATAGCGGAAGCCATAAACACACACAAAGACGAATACACAAACACCCGGATCCAGAACAAATACATACATTCATCTTTCTGATATCTGTCTGATCGGGAATCGAACGCGGAACGCTTCTGGCGTCGTAAGGGATTTAAGGGCATAAGAACTGTCAAACGATTATTGTTTCCTTAACTTCACAATAATTTATTAATTAAGATGACCCGTGAGGAAGCATTTAATATGAAAAAAAATCAATATTTTATTGATAACACTAAAACAGCCAATACCTACAAAGAATACAATCAGTTAACAATAAAAGAGAATAATGTACTGAACTATTTCGTCCTTTCTATTACACATTCAAGAAGATGTTTTCCAACCACTGTAATTCCGATTAGGGAACATCTAACATTTCCTTATCAACCCGTCACTGCCCAACTTCTGGGTCGAATCAATCGGTGTCAGAAGGGTTAATGGTAACTACAACACTAACCGTATGCGGAATCAATTCACACACTTTGAGAACGATATGGGACTCTCGGGCGCGTAATTTTCTTCGTGATGTTTTCTTTTACCGCTATATAGATAATTTTCAAAATAAAACTAAGATATTTATCACAGATCTTCGTTTTGTATATTTGGAGATATTTATTACAGATTATAAATTATAATTTTCAAAAAATATCTCAACTTTAACTACTCACTTAAAATTCAATTTTTTTTTTGCCTAACGTTATTGCGAATTGTGTAAAAATATTTTTTCGGCTAATGTTATTGCGAAATGCGAATCATATATTTTAATATTAAGCTCTTGTTAAGATTATTGCTCTAACGCGCGTACCTCACGCGCGGCCGCGGAATAGCTATTATCTTCCAAACACCCAAACAGAAGTTTTGCGTCGTACCGTAGCCGCCGCGGTTACGGAAATACTCGAAAAACCGGCATAATACAATTACAATCGGAAAGAGATCGATATAATTTGCTCATCATGTACAGAATCAGCACAAAATCGCACACGTCGCGAAATTAAATAGTATAAAACATGTAAGTGGCAATCTTATACTTATATTTTCATATTCTAAAAAAGATGCGTATCCGCACTCGCGCTTTAACCCGTTTTAAGCCTGAAGTACCGTTAAGATAAAAATAAGAAAATAATTTAAAGGAAGAATTTAAAGTGACCATATAATGTAAAACGAAACTTCAAAGTTAGTGTGGCAGACATCATTGTTTTCAACAAAAAGCACTCCACAGTCTATTTAAACTAATTCTCAATGCTTTCCTACTCTCACGTGTGCTTTCGCGAAGAGCCATTTTGCAGTAAGAACGGAACCAGCAATATAATGCAAGGATCATAAAAATGTCATTAACCCTAAGTAGTGCTCACAGATTACTTACACAACAGACTGTTTAATGTTAATATAACACGATCAAAAGGAACGATCACTAAGTGGTTTATTCTTTGTTGTGTTTTCACGTCTTTGAGTTTTACTTTGTATATTTCTTTTAGGATATTATAATAAGTTTCGAAATACTGTAATAATATAAGGCTAGGCGGCTTTACATGGATATATCTTACGAGTATATTATTAATACATTTTAGCAATTCACCCTCGTCTAATAAAATGAGATATTTTTTTAGATATCATATTCAATATACAAGACTAATCAAAGAAAAGCCATCCATTCTTAATTTATCCTAAGATCACTAATTTCATAATACATTTTCGTAAATTGTTTTATAAAAAACTAAACTACACTAACTAACTTAACGATGACACGTTATTCTATGACACGAATTAATGAATATTCTTCTGTTGCCTTAAACAAAATCCTTTAATTTACTTGAAGAAAAAAGGATACAATTAACCAATTTACCTATCTTTAGAGCATCTCACTGATTCTACTCGGTAGAAAAGAACGCATCATTTTACTTGATAAAAGGTAAGTAACTAAACTACCATGATACCTAATATATGAGTAACACCCCGCCCCATCGACCACAGACAAATGTCGCCGTCAGTTGCTGACGATAGGTAGGTAGGTAGGCTGTAATCGGCGTCGGTCACAAATAGTTGTCGGCAACTGCCGATTAACTGCCGTCTGTTGTAAGCGGACGACAATCGGCCACGGTCACCGGAGAGCGGCGACAGTTCTTTTTTTTATACTATAGGAGTAGCAGACGAGCATGCAGTCCACCTGATGGTAAGTGGCTACTGCCACCCATGGACATCTTTAATCAACCCCAGATAGGATTAGATATTCCTACCTAAAATTGGCCACAGATGTGCTGCTACCCCTGAGGACTAAGCTGGAACGCCTCGGAAAAGTCTGTCTCCCTTACCACACCCTTCAAACCGGAACACAGCGGCGCCTAACACTGCTGTTATTAGGTAGAAATAGGTGTGGCGGTGGTGCCGCCGGAGTCGAACCACAAAGGGTTCTACCACCTTCACACAGTTTTAGAGTTTCACAGTTGTCGAGTCGCTCGTGTAACTTACAGTCGCAAGTGTGTTACCACCCTAAACTATCTCAAACTAACAGCACTCTAACTCTACCCACTCTGTGCTCTCTCCGAATGCCCGCTTTTAGGTTAAATGTGAGTCATAAAAACGTCGTGGAATTTGTTTAATGGGACTCTTTTATTCGTGCTTACCACAAACACTTTAAAATTTCAACTCGGAAACGAGCTCCCCAGTTCATACGTATTTTATTTTATTCCTTTACGATTTGACGTAAGTTAGGTTCCCGGGAGAGAATATAAAATTTGGGGTTCTGTGCGACTGATAAAATAAAGAAAACTAATAAGTGTACTTAATTAAATACGATTTTACTTTCCGTCTTTCCTTACGTCCGCTTGCCTGTCTGTTTGTTTGTCTGCTTATTTGTCTGTGACAGGTATTCTCAATCAGAAAACCTAAATATATCATAGTATGATATCCTATTACACCTTTTATTTTCCTTGGTTACTTTTACCATGTAACTTAATTACCTTTATATTAAAAATAATATAAATCAATCAATGCAATTAATAATGTCGTGAAATATACTTTCAAAATTGCTACCTTTTAGTAATAGACGAGCACTGACTTCATTTATATGTGTATTTAAAGTTCAAACGTGTGGACAGAGTGATCCACTTGGTTCGTATACCAAATCGTACTCGTTCGTTTAACAAATTAAACTAAACGCTTTTAGAAGTTTGGAGCTTGATTGTGGAAGCGGCATAAGATCAATTACAATCTGTAAAATACAGATACCTGCCACTTTAAACGGAATCGTTTACGTTTAAAATTTCAATATCCCCGTTTGTGAACAAAATTGGCACAAAGTGAAGTACTTAATTTGGAATCGCTCAGCTTCATATTCGGATCATTTCAAGCGTTTCGCTCTTGTCCAAACTTTGTAGATCGTTTTAAAACACGTGTCGAATTCGTAGCGCCATGTAGTACGAACATTTTAGGCGCTGATTTTCCCTTTATGTACTTTTTGATTGAAATTTATACCACTGAAGTTGGAAGAGGAGAACTGCAAAAAGAAGGTATAGTCTCCGACGATGTTATAGGACAAAATTTATTGACGACCCGCGTGGTGGCGCGGTGATCATACCGGTCTAATGCGCTGAGGGTTCGATCCCCGGCCAGACATATTTCTTAACGATGAATTAACATTTCTGTTTCTGGGTCTTGGTGTTTGTGTATTTGTCTCTGTGTGTGTCCATGGCACCCACGATACAGGGAATCCTGGAGTGGGGATGTGAGTGTAGAAAGCGTCGAAAGCGTCTTTTTAATAATACCATACCATTATTACCATTTATCCTGCAGGCTCT
The DNA here is from genome assembly GCA_014595695.2 of Epargyreus clarus clarus. Taxonomy (NCBI): domain Eukaryota; kingdom Metazoa; phylum Arthropoda; class Insecta; order Lepidoptera; family Hesperiidae; genus Epargyreus; species Epargyreus clarus. Next base: position 2,542,380 of record JACTTY020000049.1, on the reverse strand, counting down.
TCTGGTTCCAACACGTAGAGAAAAAGGGAGAAGATAGAGCTCCAAAGCGCGCTTTACTAATCCTACTCATAATGCAAATTCGCTCTTTTCTTTTACTTTTTCAGTTATATTTCAATTTCGAGTTAGATATGAGAATTCATCATCACAGCGCGTGTATATATGTATATATATATATATATATATATATATATATATATATATATATATATATATATATATAACACTTTATAAGTAGCATACTAAATTATTTTCGTGCAAACATTTTTTTCATATTTCTGACAGACAAGGCACCTGATGGGCGAAGGCTAAATGGACAGATAAAGCAGGAACCTCTGGTAACAAAGGCAATCTGCAAGATGCACAAAAGAAGCAGAAATAGCGACTTCTCGTATCAGCCCAAATTCACTTTGGGGTCGTTTAGCCAACGAAGTAAGCACGTAACAGGCTCCCTTTTTATTGGTAGTCTAGACGTTGATAAAACACTTTATCCTAATTCTCACAACTTCAGCTTTGCTCATTTTGGTTTAGAGTGCATGACTCTCACTTTTACTTAATAATTAGTCAAAATCTACGGACACATGCTACGAGAATCATAAATACAATTTAAATTCCACTAATTCATACTGCGGTTATATTTAAGCTTAAATATAAAGATATATCTAAAACTGTCGGGTTTGAATTTTCCTTGGTCGAGTGATCATTTAGATGTGTGACCGGGAATCGAACCCGGCACCTCCTGTACGAACACTTACAACGTCGCAAGTGCTACGGGAAGTATGGGCCTTTTTCCTGTCACGGATGTAAACCCGAATCAAGACGGATCGCACGCTTGTCTTATTTGAACACGTAAGTTAATTCGCTGCACTCCTCTAGTTTTTCCGGCACTTTCATGACAGGAAAAGCATTATATGAAACGATAGGATGCAGATAGCACACATGCGGACCAGTAACCTTAGTATGAGTTATTACGTTACGCTAGCGGACTTTATCAGAACTGATTGGAAATGTATGGGACATAAGTAAACAAATACAAAACCAGTCATTTTTCAATTCAACAAGTCAAACAACAAAACTCATACTAAGTGTACAGATGTACACGCAGACACAAACCAGCTTGACAGGAAAGACGAAGCACATACATACCTGTGAGAAAGGAGAGTCTCCTCATAGCCGGAAAGGGGTGGTTGCCTGACGTATCCAGCAGGTCTAACTGGTACACCTCCCCTCGGATCCTGTACAGCTTGCGGTGGAAGTCTTCGATGGTGGGCGTGTAGCTGTCTTCGAACCTCGTGCCAAGGAAACGAGCCACTAGAGATGTCTTGCCGACGCGTGCTGACCTGAGAATATAAAAAAAATACTTATAAAAATCTTGCTTACTTACCCATGAACTGTGGGTTAGTATTTTTTTTTATTTTTTAGAATGCCATCTTTTTTCTTATTCTCAGTTCAGAATTCCTTTTCGTGGATGTTGGGACCAAAAATAAAGTTTGGCTATTTGTGTATACTCAGAGTACAAGGCAAAATTCACCATTAGAACTACATACCTTGTATATAGTTAGACATCAAACAATTAAACGGCTAATGGTGACTACTACGCCATTCCAAACAATGCATGATGATAATATCTGGAATGGCAGATGATTGAGAAAGCCGATAAGGGAATAATATATAAATATATATAACTCAAAGGTGACTGACTGGCATAGTGATCTATCAACGCACAGCCCAAATCACTGGACGTTTCGGGCTGAAATTAGCATGCAGGTAGATGTCATGACGTAGGCATCCGCTAAGAGAGGATTTTGATCAATTCTACCCCCAAGGGGATAAACTAGGGTATGAAAATATTACTTCGTAACGGGAGCGAAGCCGCGGGCAAAAACTCGTTAACAATAAGTACGCAGTCCGTGCGAGAGGAGTCGTAAACACAAGTAGTTTTCAATACAGATAACATCTTTTTATCGAATGTAAATGTGACGATTGTGACGTCATTTCAATTACAACTAAAAAGACTGAACATGCAAAACAATTTTCGTTGTATGCATTAAATTAACCCACCCTTTTTACCCTAATATATTTTTTTAAATGGACATATATATAACCAAATATACCAATATGTACGAGTTGCAGGATTTTTCTGTCTTATAACACAATTTTTTCATGAAAAAAAAACACTTTTTCAGAGCACAAATATTATGAAAATATCACCTCGTAATGTGTGGAGACAGCAACATTTTATCATTGAAACCAATAAGGCTTTCAGTGGAGCCCTAAAAAGTTCTGACAGATAACAGTATCCTTTTCTCCCTTCCTCGCGAATTTACCAAAAGACTTTTAAATTTAGCTCAAACATTTCCTTTGAAATCACGAAAAAATGGTAATACCAGGTGTGCCGTGAATTGTGTTAAGAGTAAGACATAAGTATAAATCTAGACTCGAAAAAGTTTCTTCACAAAGTTAGATACGTTTTTATTGTAATGTTGCGAATAAAATCAACATCATTCCTCTGTTATCTATGAATACAAATGCTGAAGAAAACATTTTTATTATTTATTTCGTAGTCTTATTTCAGTTTATATTTTTGTAACATATCATAAGCCCTTAATTGACCGGAGGAGGATGGCAGCCCTCGGCGATATTTCTTGCGTTTTTATTAAGTTCATAGGGAGTTAAATACCTATGTTATTGCCACAGCCACATCGAGAACCAAACAGTACCCTTACCATGAGTTTTCAAAACATCCCACAATTTTACGTTACGTTTACTCAATGCAATATTCTGTTCCGTTTGCTTCAGTAGACTGAGTAAACGTAACGATAAGTAAGTGCTCAAGTGTTTCTGTCTGCTTCACATGTTCGCAAAAAAGAGAGACAAAACATAAAGCTCCATTTTGTCAATTTAGACATTAATGTTACGTTACTGACACTATAGTCCGGTAGGCCGCTGATTAGAAATCGTATGGACAAATACATAAACAAATACCAAAACAGTCATATTTGTCGAAACGTAACAACTCATGATAAGGGTACAGGTTCGTAGGGAAGTGCTATGAAAACGAATACTCTGTTGTTCATATGTTGATAAGGTCTCTCACAGTCGCGTGAGAGATTTAATCAACTTATATGAAAGCTTTTTACGTTAATTATTATCTCTCGTCACATTAATGATTTTTAGGGGGTTTTTATATTGTTTTATCCCTTTTCAGTTACATTTTAACCGTCGGTTTTTTTCAACATTTTTAATTTTTTTTTATAATATAGGAGTAGCAGATGAGCATGCAGTCCACCTGATGGTAAGTGGCTACTGCCGCCTATGGACATCTGTAATCAACCCCAGATAGGATTGGATATTCCTACCTGAGGTCGCCACAGATGCGCCGCTACCCCTGAGGACTAAGCTGAAAGCTTTGTTTTTTATAGACCCTGATACTGTAAACCGTCACCTGCAAACCGTTTTATAGATCCGTAAACAATTACATTTACAGTCGAAAACAAAAATACTTTACAACCGAAATGTGTGATCCGGTCTAATGGTCAGTAGTATTAACGTCACTACGAATGTAAAGTTATTTTTCTAAGGGTTTTAGGTACTCTGGCTTGTAATCCTCTTTGCTCTGCTCTTCCATTTGCCCTCTTCATTTGTTATTTCCGTTTATTTCTTATTTCCGCTTATATTTTTGTGATGTCACATTTTATTTTTATCCTCTGCTTGTTAATTGAAAAATATAGTTACAATAACGTAATACTAGTACTCTATTTTTCGTATTTTTAACATTACCAAACAGACTGATATTGAAAAATGTTATTAAACTTTTCTGTCCATATCGTTTGAAATCTACCGAACCAAATTTGACAAAAAAAATATTTTGAAAATATTACGATTCTTATAAAATTAAGTTTCATCCATCGAAACATATATGTATGTTTTAAATATACATCCATATATGTTTTAAATATACTTAACCGAATTCAACAAGCGTTTCTGCACTTCAAATATGATCGTGCTTTCTAGCTGCTTACTAAGAGTAGTAAGCAGCAGAGTAGTAAAAATATAGGGATATTCTTATGTTGAGAATCAAAAACAAACACTGATTTTATCACCGCCGCTGAGAAAGAAAATGAGTACAGAATCGTTTAAAAGCAAATACAGTTCAGCGCTACTAAGGAGACAGCTTGCTGCAGAAAACTTGAAACATGCGCATTGGAAGTCTATGCACCTAAGGGAATTTTTTGCCTTAGAGTAAGTGATTCCTTCAGTAAGCAATATACACACATACATACGCACAAGTTCAACACTAGCACACACCCACACCCACATGCAGAAACACACACACACATATACACACACAGACACACATGCTTGCAAGAGTCACAATATAAGATAAGTTATTAATTATTTAAGTTCTTTTTTTTTCTTTTCTTCACTGTATACTGGACCCAAAGTTAAGTTTTTCTTGTATGTCGGCTGGGATTGGGGAAAAACACTATTAGCTCCCGCACGACACCGGAGGGAGTAGGGAGAGGCTGAAAAACAGCGCTGCTCGGGGCCCACGTCACGAGCCAGCATAATGCTGAGCCACTTCCTTTGCCCTTCCATTCATGTTTAATTTAGTTTGCTTTTGTTGGTCATTATTGTGTATGTTATTATTTGTATCTTTATTTATGTCTTATTATTTTCTGTAAATTATTTGTTTCTTGTGTTTGGGCAATAAATCATATTATTATTATTATTATCTGTTGCTTGCGTTAGCCTTATCAAGATCGTGCTCTACTAAACTCTTCAAACATAACAAAATCATTAGGAACCGTTGTTCTGGTTTGAAGGGTGTGGTAAGCGAGAGACATACATCTGCAGTTAATTACCGATGTCCATATGACAGTGACCACTAACTTTGTATGTTTGTTGACTACTTCTTTAAGTATAAAAGGTCAATATCTAAATATATATAACTCAAAGGTGACTGACTGGCATAGTTATCTATCATCGCACAGCCCAAACCACTGGACGGATCGGGCTCAAATTTGGCATGCAGGTAGATGTTATGACGTAGGCATCCGCTAAGAAAGGATTTTTATCAATTCTACCTCCAAGAGGATAAAATAGGGGATGAAAATATTACGCGAGCGAAGCCGCGGGCAAAAGCTCGTTGTTCTATAATATAATGCAACGAAATTACATTACACTTTTTTATAGCTAACAATCGGTATGCAGGCCACCTGATGTTAAGTGGCCACTGTAGCTGCTGGACACCCACGTCCAATCTCAAATAGAATAGAAATCCCAACTGAAGTCGTACGTGGTTGCGTCGCTACTCATGAGAACTAAAATGGGCCTCGAATAACGTGTCTCTGATACTGAGTCAATACTTCTAACTTTTACGAAATTGCCACCGGCAGCACCACCGCCACACCTATTTCTAAAAAATAACAGTAGTGTTAAGCGCTGTGTTCTGGTTTGAAGGGTGTGGTAGACATATTTTTCCGAGACGTTCTAGCTTAGTTACCTGCGCATCTATGGCCGACCTCAGATAGGAATATCTAATCCTATCTACGGTTATTAAAGATGTCCATGGCCGGCAGTAGCCACTTTCCATCGGGTGGACTGCATGCTCATCTGCTTCTCCTGTATTATAAAAAAAGACTTGTAACGCAAAAAACTCTAGATGACTGCATTTCAACACAACACACTTAAGATCAGACACAAAAGGGTTTAATGGTGATATTTCTGCGGTAAAGTTGTACACAGTACAATCAATAAACTTAACCCTGTCCCTTCAAGAGCACCTTTCGTTTATTTAGGTCTGCCTAGAACTCTAACCTTTGCGCCTCCCGACTTTCACAAATAAATCATGGCAAATTAATTTGATCTCGGTGCTGTCCCTCTGGGAGGACACAGAATGATTAGTTATAACATAAAGATAAATAGTTGCTAAGAATAACCTTTTTCTAAATATTCCACTGGGTTTAAAAGGGCAAGGTTTCTTTGTATATGTAGATAGATAGGCAAATAAAGTATTACTTATTGCACACTTTAGTAGATCTTAGTAATAATACAAAATTAAATAATTTGACAGAAACGGTTGATTTCGTTTGAATTCAGTCCTCAGGGTAGCGCTTTCACACCTATATTATATAGAAAAATAACCCTAAATAAGATTTCAATCTTATGTAGGGTTATTTTTTATATAGGTAATATAGGAGTAGCAGACGAGCATGCAGTCCACTTGATTGTAAGTGGATACTGCTGTCCATGAACATCTGCAATCAACCCCAGATAGGATTTGATTCCTACCTGACGTCAGCCACACATGCGCCGCTACACCTGAGGACTCCAAGCTGGACTGGCACGGAAAAGTATGTCTCCCTTACCATATCTTTCAAACCAGATCACAGCAGCGCTTAACACTGCTGTTATGAGGGAGAAGTAGGTACATTATAGATGTCCGATCGTCCATGGGCGACAATTGTCACTTCAGATTAAGATAATCTTATATATAAAATTCTCGTGTCACAATTTTAGTTACCGTACTCCTCCGAAACTGCTTTACCGATTTTCACCAAACTTTATTTTTCTATTTTTCATACCCCTAAGTAATAAAGTTGTTCACCCTTAACATTTTTTTAATTATATGGCAACACAACGTTTGCCGTTTCAGCTAGTATTTTATAAAATTATTAATAATTAATTGAACGGTGTCTTCGTGGCCCAACAGCAAGTTTGCAACTGATCGAGAAAGTAACGTTAGATATCCTTTAATCTAAGTTTAGCTTGTTCGAATGAAAAAGTTTAAAGGAGCTAATTACTAAAGTCTACGGTAAACTCACTCTGTAAGGCCAGGAACATAACGTAATAAGCTACATAATCCCTTCTTTTCTTAAACTAATAGGATTTTTTAACACTTGATTTTAACTTTTTTAATATTTTCTTTAGGTATAAACTTTTGTTCCTATATGTAGTCTTTTAGAATCTGTTTATTTTTCTGAAATTTCTTATTTAAACTGTGTGCTGATCTATCAATAATTTTGTAAAGTAAAAGAAACATCTTTTATTTGAGGAATAAACATAATATATTACGTACGTCTTCTACTTTTGTATTTTTTCTTTACAAATATATAAATTCAGATAGGTCATTGCCCTTTTAGAAGAACAGAACGGATTATTCCATAACGATTTATCACATAAATCTAAGCCGACTACTTAAAAAAACACAAAAAATATCTTAACAATCGTAATGCGATTGGGAGAAACGAATTAAATAAATTGGATATTCTTCGCCCCAAATCAATTTCAATAACGACATAAAAATTGAAACAACTGGACCCAACGTAATTGACTTATTTATTTGTAAATTTAATCAAAGCCCGCTAAAGGGAAATTGAAAGACATTTTGAATACAAAGCATGTTACGATACAGATTTATACGTAAACGAAGGTTTTAGGAAGATTCATCCTGTAAGAAGAATATGGTAAACGTTTATGTAAACATTGATTCCAAAAATTTCGGAAAAAACTTTTTTTAGAAATTTTTTCGGTACATTTTTATAATGAAAATGAGAAATAAACTTGCCTGCTGTCCACCTCGTAGATAATAATCGCAATATTGATGGAAACCCTAACTGCGGGCGGCCACAGATGGTTTGTTACCCATGAGGACTAAGTTAGAATGCCTCTTGGTACTGTTATATGGTGTAAGGGAGTAATGCCATCCACGTCAAACTACGCAGGATTCTATACAAATATACTCAGAGAATACTTGTTTAATATTTATGAAATGAAATGAAAAATATTGATTTCCAGAATGTAGTAATGGTGAATGGTGACAATTATTTTATTATTTTCCTACATTCTACTATCAGAATAGTGTGCAATATCAAGTTCATAATAATAATTTTACTTCAAGTTTATTTAGATAATTTATTAGAAATTCGTAATATAGAGACACAATATATGCAGTAAATTTTATTAAAATAATGTTTTGTTGATAATTTTATTTCTCATTGTTTTTTCTTTAATGTGCTTTAAGAAGTACAACATCAAAAATTTAAATAATAACTATATAACTAAATTTCTTCCTATATCCAGTATAGTATATTCGTTGAACGTAAAAGTTTTTCAATAACCGAGCAGGGGATACCCACCGACGTCTATATTTCATGAATATTGTATTATTTGGTTTTATGGCCTATAAATTGTTTCTGTTTGCAACATGCATTAAGCTCTACGTGATTTAACGAAACGAAAAAAGTTTGGGACGTTTTGATTTACCCGTTTGAGGATAATATGAACGAAGTTATAAGTTTTTTATATGCGGTTCTGCTAAGGATTAGATGAAAGGATTTTAGTGGGCTTTTGTACTACTTTTATCTGTAGTTTTAAAGTAGCTAAGTTAACTCTTACCTTAATAAAGAGCAGAGGTCTGTAGTTAGTTTAATTTTTACCCGACTGTGGAAGATAATGTCTTTCATATGTGTGTGTATTTTTGTTTATTAAGTAGCAAACACAGATGCAGTCAACCTGATAGTAAGTGGCTACTGCCGCCCATGGATATCTTTAATTAACTACAGATAAGAGTCCTATCAAAGGTCGGCCACAGAAGCGTTGCTTCCCTTAAGCCTCGGTTAAATATCCAAACAGTTTAAACTGGAACACAGCTGCACTTAACACTGCTGGTACAAGGTAGAAATAGATGTAGTGGTGCTACCGAAGTCTAATCACAAAGGGCTCAATCACTTTCAAACTTGTCCGTTTTTTAAAATCATTGGCATCGCTCGTTACTCATTTCCTAACCACAAAAGGTAAAACCAGTTTCAATGTAATCCTTTTTTTTTGTTTTTTGTGTTTTTTTTGTTTACGAGGGGGAAACCTTCAAAGGTACCCGGTGCCGTGGGAGCGACACGGGGTTATGTGGGATTCTGACCGCACTAAAACCCCCCCGGTGGCCAATTCAATGTAATCCTAGTGGTTCAATGTAATCCTAGTGGTGTGGAAAACGTTATTTAATTTCATTTATTTCCTAACTTACATCAACGCTCAAAGTTATATAAGATTTCCAAGGAAGCGGTCAGACGCTATTATAGTTAGAAAACTTTGCAAATACTTCTCAGACGAGACTCCTTCGAAGCTGCGATCCGAAAATTCCTCCGGTTTATTTCCGTCACGTCTTCCACCGACGTTGATTAATTATAATTGGTTATACCGCAAAACTGAGTGGAAACGGCCTCTTGAGATGACCGAAGAAAATGCTTAAGCAGTAAGGCGCTGGTAGCAATGCCTGCGGAAAACTAGGTGCGATGGTACTTAATGGCAAGAGAGAATTTTTAAGAAGTGTTTTTAATTTCTTTAAAATAAAACGATATTATTAATTAAGTAAACGATTAATATAAATTAAGTAATATTACTTGTGGCACTATTTATCTCGTAATTAGGTTTGTCTACTAAATTAATCCAAGAGTTCCGTTCTCTATACTATTGTCATAGACAATTTTATTATTTTATTGTAATTTTTATCTTAGCACAGGCTACTACACTCTTTGGCACAGCCTAATATTTATATAAATGTTTTTTTTTAACCTTTTAATTGTCTATTGGCTAATACTTGATATAATTACCTTTATTTGTCATTTTTTTTTTTGTTTGTTATTGTTTATGTTATTTACCTGAAGTGTAACTTAATCTTCACAATATTCTCAATCATGTGATGTAAACTAAAACGCAGTGGTTATATTATCTTTGATGTAAACAGTCAACTGTGGGTTTGGTGTGGGTTTATAGAATTTCAATTTTTTATTTTTTGGTTAATTTAGACTAAATTTTAGTTTTTTTTTTTTTTTTTATTTAGCTTGTTTGTATTAATTTTATATACTATTATTATTTATTTTTTTATTACTTTATATTATTATGTCAGGAGTTGTTGATACTCTTCGGACACTTTTGACACTTGTTCTAGTTCTTCGGACGTAAGCTTAAACTGTAATTTAACTAGAGTATTTTCTTCTAAACACAACTATTTAAATGTTTGCCACATTAATGCGCAGAGTATTCCTAGTCATTATTCCGAACTTGAGGCTACTTTTAACGTAAATAATTTACATGCCATTTTGATTTCGGAAACATGGCTAAAACCCTCGTTGCACTCATCCACATTCTCACTTCCGGGCTTTATTCTGATTCGCAACGACCGCACAGAGAAAGGGGGTGGCGGTGTAGCGATTTACTTAAGATCCTCTTTTAAGTACAAACTTATTGCGTCTTCGCCGTCTTGCTACACTGCTTCCCCAGAGTATCTGTTCATAGAACTGGATGTCATGGGTACTAAGGCGATTCTGGGTGTAGTATACTGTCCTCCATCCGTCGAACTATCTGTCACTCTAGAGTCAGTTTTAGAGACCCTGGGATCTGAGTACACACACTGCTTAATAATGGGAGACTTTAATACTGACATGTCTAAGTGCACTCCTCGTTCCCTAAAACTTAAATCCTTAATCGAGTCGGTCAATTTCTCAACTCTTGCCTTATCAGCTACTCATCACAATATCAACACTGATGACTCATGGATTGATCTTATCATCGTCGCCTCTCCGGAGTGCATTGTGACTTATGGTCAACTTTCTGCCCCTGGCTTTTCCCAACATGATCTTGTCTACACATCCTACAAAATTAAGTCTCCCAAACAAATTCCCACCGTATTGCAAATGCGAAATTTCGCAAGAATGGATGTGGGCAAGCTCAAGAGAGATGCCTCGTCGATCAATTTTTCACCCTTAACTGATGCGTCAACGGTGGATGATAAAGTCTATTTTCTCAACAACGCCATTCTTTCGCTTTATGACGCTCACGCTCCGTTGCATGAGGTGAAATTGAGGCGTCCTCCTGCTCCCTGGTTCACTAACGACATTCGCGCAGCAATGGCCAGACGGGATCGTGCTTTCCGCAAATATAAGAAGGAGCGCACTGAAACCAATTGGGTTGCATTTAATGCTGTGCGGAATCGATGCAATCAGATGATACGGACAGCTAAACGCCGATATATCCATTCTAATATCTCTCTCTCGTCAGCCGCTGATATGTGGAAATTTCTGAGGTCACTCGGTGTGGGAAAACCTTCTTCGCTGGATTGTTGTTCCTCTCTCTCTTTGGATGACTTAAATCGTCATTTTACTTCCACGTCTCACATGAACAATACAATCCGGTCCCACACTATAGCTTCCATTGCTTCAATGCAATCTTCTTTTGTCCCTACCTTTGAGTTCTCTTCTATTAATCAGGAAGAGATCAAAAAGGTTGTCTTTAGTATCCAATCCAAGGCTGTAGGATGTGATGAAGTGAGTAGGACTATGATTTCCAATGTCCTTGATAACTTTCTTCCAGCTATTACCCATGTCATTAATTTTTCCTTGTCCTCCGGTCAGTATCCCTCTATCTGGAAGAAAGCCTTTGTACGTCCACTTCCCAAAGTATCCCATCCTACGCTCCCTAACCATTTCCGGCCTATATCTATTCTCCCGTTCCTTTCTAAAATTCTGGAAGCCTGTGTACATAAGCAAGTCTCTATTCATATATCGAAATATAACCTGCTGAGTATATATCAGTCTGGGTTCCGCTCCGGTCACAGCACCTCCACCGCTTTAGTCAGAGTGTGTGACGACGTCAGAAAAGGGATGGACGATCGTAAACTGACGGTGATGGCGGTTGTTGACTTTTCTAACGCTTTTAACATAGTCGACCACGATATTCTCCTCGCTATTCTTACTCACTTACAGTTCTCGCCCTCTGCCCTGAATTGGTTCTCTTCATATCTTCGCGGGCGCCAGCAGTCCATCCGTATGGGTAATGCCTCCTCGGACTGGGCTTATTTAGATGCTGGCGTCCCGCAAGGCGGTATTCTCTCTCCTTTATTATTTTCTCTATTTATTGACTCCATCACTCCTTTTATCAACTGTTCGTATCATCTGTATGCTGATGATTTACAACTGAATGCTCAAGCCGAAGTTGATAACATCCACAGTGCAATAGGTGAAATAAACACTAATTTGAGTGCTCTCCGGAGTTGGTCTATGCGCTATGGGGTATCAGTCAACCCTGCCAAGTGTCAAGCTATCATCGTAGGAAGCTCTAGACTGTTGGCTAGGATTGACCGGAATTCTTTACCAGCGGTCATTTATGACGGTACGCAAATTCCAATATCGGAGTCGGTGAAGAATCTTGGCATATACATTGACAGCTCCTTGGGATGGACTACACAAGTTACAGAGGTGTCTCGTAAGGTCAATGTTACCTTGCGATCTTTATACCGCCTAAAGCACTTCCTTCCCGTTAAGACCAAACTAATGCTTGTGAACACCCTTATTTTGCCTATCATAGATTATGCAGATGTGTGCTACCCAGATCTGACCGAAGCCCTTCTGAATAAACTAGAACGCCTTCTCAACAATTCTATCAGGTTCATATTTGGCCTTCGCAAATATGACCACATTTCGCAGTTTCGCAGTCAACTCAAGTGGCTTTCTATTCGTCAGAGGCGTAATTCTAGGATTCTCTTTATGCTTTACTCTATCTTGAATGATACGAATACTCCTCCTTATCTTAAGGATCACTTCCAATATAGGTTTTCAACGCATGACAAGACGCTTCGGTCGTCTAATAATTTAAGAGCTGATATTCCACTGCATTCTAGCGGTTTTTATCATTTCTCATTTTCTGTTCAGGCGGTACTGCTTTGGAACGCCTTGCCCGTGCATATCCGGAAAGCCCCCAGTAAAGCTGTGTTCAAAAAGCTTGTCCGTGAACATTATCTGAACTCCTCATCAAACTCTTAATCGACTGTTATTACTATTTGTGTTTATTTATTTAATTATATATATGATGAATGGTATTTATGTATGTATATATATATATCATAATATAATATATATTTATTTAATTATATATCTGCTGTTTTTTTATTGTTTGTCGCTTTTTATTTCTTTGTACACACCTGCTGCAAATTCTCTATATCAGCTCAGGGTTGACTGGTAGAGAATGCCATCAGGCATTATGTTTGCCCTTTTGTGCATTTCTTTATAGAGGTGATGCAATAAACTTTTAAATAAATAAATAAATCAATGAGTTTTTAAGCATAAGAATTGGAAACATGAAAACTTGTTTAAGTAAGTTTGAAGGTCTCTTTGTGATTCGACTCAGGCGGCACCACCGCCACACCTATTTCTGCCTCATAACAACAGTGTTACACGCTGCTGTGTTCTGGTTTGAAGGGTGTGGTAAGGGAGACATACTTTTCTGAAGCGTTCCAGCTTAGTCCTCAGGGGTAGCGGCGCATCTGTGGCCGACCTCAGGTAGGAATCCTATCTGGGGTTGATTAGAGATGTCCATGGGCAGCAGTACCCACTTATCTTCAGGTGGACTGCATGCTCGTCTGCTACTCCTATATTATATAAAAGTAAGTTATTTCACACCACTATAGGTATAGTTTTTTCTATTGTAAGCTAAGTAATATCTTAATTTGTTAGCTGGGTAATTAAGCATTCAAAATATTAAAATCGTTTATTACTTGTATTCGACATAAAACATGAAGTTAGTATCCAAATTTCTTATCCGCGGTAATGGTTTTTGTTACCATCTGCGCTTAATTTGTTGTGGCTTACTAATTTACTTGCTAATTACAAGGAAATGGGTGTCGCGCCATGCTAATGATTTTAAGAAACAGACAAGTTTGAAGGTGATGGAGCCCTTTGTGATTCGACTCGCGCGGCACCACCGCCACACCTATCTGTCTCATAACAGCAGCGTTAAGCGCTGCTGTGTTCTGGTTTGAAGGGTGTGGTAAGGGAGACATATTTTTTCGAGGCGCTTCAGCTTGGTCATCAGGGGTAGCGGAGCATCTGTAGCCGACCTCAGGTAGGAGTATCTAATCCTATCTAGGGATTATTACACATGTCCATGGGCGGCAGTAGCCACCTACCATCAGGTGGACTGCATGCTCGTCTGCTACTCTTATATTATAAAAATATGGCTTTACGTTACCGTCTGCGCTTAATTTGTTGTGACATACTAATTTACTTGCTAATTACAAGGAAGTGAGTGACGCGCCTTGTCAATAATTTTAAAGAACGAACAAGTGCGGGTTAAACTCACGTGGAGAGAGTACCGGACGTTGATTATTTATCTAACATAATAGTATAATATAATCAACTTCAAATAGACTTGAGCCCACGCATGTACGAGTAGTACCTACGTAACGCTTTTTCATTACGTGATGATTTCTACCATTCCTCTTCTGTCGCAAACTACATAAAGGAACTTCGTGCCAAGAAATTATAAATAATATACGTTTTGTTTTTTTTTATCATTTTTCGTATCCCCTAGGAATCGTATCGCGATCGTTTGAGTACGCGAATGAATATTTAAATACGACGATACCCATGGGTGTTCAAACTTACCTCGCACTATTATGTTGTTTATTTTGAAATTCCAACTTTTTAAATTTAACTTTAAGTAATAAAAGAAAGAAACTTTAAAAACTAGTTTAAATACTTGTTTTTTCTGAAAAACTTTTTGAAATCACCTGAGTGATTTCAATGTTAAACGATTCCGTATTATAATTTGACGGCGGTGGTAAGAGATACATTACATACTTATCCGAGGCGTTCCAACTTAGTCCCCAGGGGACTAATCGCTAATCTGCTAGTTTTCTACTTCTATGATATAAAAAAAACATGAGAAACTGTTCGATTTTTTAATAGTATTCTTTAAAATGCCTTTTTGAAGCATTTCGTAAGAATTCCACCTCCTCAACTGCATTTGTCTGCTTTTGTCTCAGTAATTTGTATATTTAAAAATGGTACAAAATTGTACCAGCTTACCAGCTTGTTATTCCCCGTGCGCTGTTCACGTTTTATTATGTACGGTACAGCGGCGCGCGACCGGATATTAGTTAAGCATCCGTTGGGACAGGAAAAATGTACTACTCATATCACATAAACTTTTTGTGGGGTGAATGCCAGTTTACCTTTGCTTTAATATTTCGTTGGAAATAAAACGATAGTATAAAATATAACGGTATAAAAATAAAATATGTTTTTATATTAAAATATTTTGTTTTGATTGCGTTACACATAGGTTTGTGCGTTACACAGTCGATTATCAACCAAATAGTATTAAAACATTTTGTAAAATCATACGACTAAAACTAGAGATCTCTTCTAATTAGAGAGAAAGATCCGTGCCTATCATTGAGAGATAAACAGGTTGCAGCAAACAAAACAGTTCTGATAGTTACATGGATTAACTAATACGTTTTTAATAATATAGTATAGGAGAAGCAGACGAAAGCAGTCCACCTGATATTAAGTGGCTACTGCCGCCCATTGAAATCCTTAACCAACTCCAGATTAGAAATGCGCTGACGTCGGCGACGGATGCGCTGCTACCCCTGAAGACTCCGTTGGAAAAGTCTTCCATTACCACACCTTTGAACCAAAACACAGCAGCGCTTAACACTGCAGGCATGTTTATAAAACAGGGCACCTTAATCTACAATATACTATAAAAAATAAAGTAAAAAATACATACGAAATCCAGAGGGAGGTAACAAGCATTATTTTCCTACTACCTTATTTAAACGCTTTGAATTTTAAATATTACGCTTCGTCGGAACGTGAGACTTAATTGAAGCTTACGGTCAGTTTTTTTGGTTAAAACCTGCATTAAGGCTTCGTATGTATGCTAAGCTCTAAAGTTTAATCCACGTGTTTAAAGTTGGGGTTTTGTAATGAATTTTACCACGTTGTGTTGTTTTTCTTCTATTTTTACGAATTATTCATAATTATGAGAAACAACGCCATCTTTTATCTACACTAATATTATAAAGAGGAAAACTTTGTTTGGTTCTAATGAATAGGCTCAAAAACTACTGGACCGATTTTAAAAATTCTTTCACCATTCGAAAGCTACATTATCCACGAGTAACATAGGCTATATTTTATATGAAATATATGCGATAAATACATTTTGAGGCGGTACAAAGTTTTCCGGGTCAGCTAATAAGGATTAAACATATAGCGTATATTTAATTTTAACATAAAGTTTGCTTTGGAAAGCTAACCAATAATTATTTTCCCGAAAATCCCGAGAACGCTGATAATGTTAATATGTATGTAAATGGCAGTTATTTTACAAAACATTGCATTCTTTGATCAATTAACAATTAATTAACGAACGGAAATGTTCAATTTTACGTCAGATCAACAAAATACGGCTAGTCTATCAATTTGCCGGTTCACCGATCAAAGGTGTGAACAGAATTAATCGTATATTCACACTTAATCGTATTTCACACTTACATATACCCATTTACTATTAACTAATAGTATGGGCAAGTGATTTTCAGAGCATTTTTTTATATTTTATTTTTTAACGTTCTTTGTGATCATAGATTCCAACAAAGAACCCAAGTATCTTTAAAAATCATCGATTAATTCGATAGCACTATAAATAAGCCAGTTGTTAATAATTAATCTATCCATTTACTTCTTATTTCTAGAAGAAAATATGAAATTTTGATCTTTGCAAGGGACAACATAGAAAAGAAGAATTCCGTTCCAAACCTGATGATCGGGATATGCTTAAATTATTTTTAATTAATCCAAAGATGTCTCCCGAGGACCCGAGGTCCATCATATATGCAACCTCTCAGGCCTATATTGTTTCACTTATCTCTGCATAATCATAGTCTTCAAACCAAAACAAAAGTACACAACAGAACTCTTACAAAGTATTACAGCTACTTGTACAGCGTATTAAAATCAATTATTTTTCTAAAGATAATGGATATAATAATAATAGGATAGAATAATAAGATCAGCGAAATGAAAACTTGCATAAAATCCAAATGGGGTCTTCAAGAATCTTTTAAAATATAAAATATTTTTACTCGCCCAGTACATAATTTTAATGATACAAAAATTAATTGAGGACCTACATTCCGGAATAATGATCGCTGCAAGGTTGACCTATTTTCTGATGATCCAACTATTTAATTATGTACCGACCAGGAAATTAAAATAAACCTTTTTAAAAATGTTCAAAAATGTGGTAGAACCCTTTGCGGTTCGAGTCTGGCCTCACCACCGCTACAACTATATCTGCCTAATAACAGCAGTGTTAAGCGCTGCTGTGTTCTGGTTTGAAAGATGTGGCAAGAAATAATTTTCCGAGGATTTCCAGCTTAGTCCTCAGAAGTAGCGGTGAATCTGTGGCCGACTTCAGGTTGGAATATCTAATGCAACCATATCTAAAACAACAGCGTTGATAAAATACTCTTTATGTAAAATACATTAACATTACAAATAGACACTTCAATCTTATTTATGTGTATACATTTCAATGTACATTGATGCCAATTATCAAACCCCACAAAAATCTAATTATTCGAATTATAAAACTCTTATAAAATTTTCAACTACAAACGAATCTACCATATGTATCGTAGTGGGTACATAGTGGTAAAATTTTCAACAACAAACAGATCTGCCGTATGTATCGTAGTGGGTACATAGTGGTAAAATTTTCAACAACAAACAGATCTGCCGTATGTATCGTAGTGGGTACATAGTGGTAAAATTTTCAACAACAAACAGATCTGCCGTATGTATCGTAGTGGGTACATAGTGGTAAAATTTTCAACAACAAACAGATTTGCCGTATGTATCGTAATGAGTACATAGTATTAAACTTTCCAACAAAAAACGAATCTGCCGTATGTATCATAATGGGTACATACTAGTATTAAATTTTTCATCGACAAACCAATCTGCCGTATGTATCGTAGTGGGTACATACCTATTATAGCTAAGTAGTGAGAGATTAGAGCAGTGCGCGTCACGACACAACTTTGATCGCCGAACCGCGAAATTGATAGATTATAGCGGTTTTCAGTTGATACCGCGCTGGATTGCATCCCACTTTCATTATTGAATAGCGAAAATGTTGGTACGAATTGCTACACTAATTTGAAGTAGATTAGGCTTTTTTAGGCTCTTTGTTATGATTAGTTTTTTTAGAAGCTAACGGGCATGCTGTATTTGCAATAAGTGGCCACTGCCTCCCATAGATATCTGTTACCATATTGAACAAGGGTTTTATCTGAATCCTATCACAGTTGAGTTTCCACTTTAAGGAACTAAGATAGGCGTGACCGTTGTTAGCCGACATCCAGACTCTTTTATATAAACGCGATTTGCTTTGTGGTTCGACTCCAGAGGCACCATTGCTACATTTATTTGTGCCTAATAATGGTAGTGCTTAGGGGGTTCGATTTTCAGCTAGACAGATGTTAGGAATTTCGATTTTTATTCTAGGTTTCTAGGTCTGGGTGGTTTCGTCTTTGCATGTGTCAAAGCTACTTACGACAAAGAAAAAATCTAGTGGATAAGGGAGTGGAAAGCATTTGTAACTACAAAGAAACCTATATCTTTAAGTACGTTCACGACAGAACGATCTTTAAAAGTAATATTCACTTTGCTTCTCCATTTCACTTGCAGATTTCCAATAAATATTCTTCTATTTGAAATACCGGTCGCCGGATGCTTTCTCGGCTTCGTGCTATATTTAAGCTTTAAGCTGACAGATGTTAAACTGCAAAACGGAAAAGTTCAGAAGCTCGGAAGCTTTCAGCGTCTAAGCTGAAATATCTTATGAATTGTAAAACTAATACGTGAAATTAACAAATACTGATGCGAAATATTAGCGGAGAATATTTTTGAAAAGTTTATCTAAGAAAACTTATTTAAAAGTTAGTTTCCTTATAGTGTTAGTTAAGTTTTCTTAGGTGAATATATTAAAAATATTTCTATTTTCTTTCCAATAAAAGGAGATAAGATACATCTTTAACAAATGAAAAACTGATATTATTGAAAACTTAATAAAATAAGTAAAAATAGTTGTGATAACAATTTGTCTATACAAATACGAGTAGATAAAGAGATCATGAGGAGTATCAGGTCGCTGAAATAAGATCAATTAATTAAATCCCGAATAAGTGACATAATGTTACAATATCCATTTCAAACAGTGGAAAAAACATCAAATAAATATTTTAGGTTAAATTAAAAAGTGCTAATTAATTAAATACCTACTTATTTTAAGTAAGCTTGTATTTTTTAGAAGACTGAAGTAAAAAATGAGCATGTACAGTCCACCTGCTAGTAAGTGATCACTCTGTGGACATCTGTGGCCAAACCCACTTGTTCTAAGTGTGGGCTCTATCTGAATACAATCAGAAAGGCATTGGTCGCCTCATATGTACATGTCATTTTTCATTAGCAAAATAAAATAGCTTTACTCACCCTAGCATAACCAGTCTGAAGCAGTTCTTCGGCGGTGGCGCGGAGTCCTCGCAACCCTGCGGCAGCGGCGCGCTGGGTCCCGGCGACCCGCTGTCCGAGTCATCCGTGCCAGCGCCAGCGCCGCGCCGGCACAACCACGACGTCCCACACTTATCCCTCGGATCCTCCGCGGGAGTTGCGAACTGACATCGCCGTGGCGACCGCTGTCTACCGGCAGGCGATAAAGACGACTTTAGAGGTGACGATGGAGCTCTAACTGGACTGGGAGATGCCCGCACTGGAGAGGGTGACACTTTCACTGGGGAGGACTGGAGCGACAAACCCCCACGGTCTGTAGTTCCGTTCAACATTTTAATTGTTATCACGTGAGTTGCATGGTCTTAACAATTTATGGAGTGTTGATAGATTTTGATACGTAACACATATTTTTATCTAGGGAATACTTGCACTACTCATACTGTAAACAACTGTTAGATTGGTTTTAATTAGTTTTTATTTCTAAGTGTAAATTCATAGCAAATTGTTGAGTTCACCTCTAGATGTTCATGTGCCTATAAAAGAAAGGTAGCTTACAATAACTTCTGATAACTTTCGCTTTATACAATCAAAGAAAGTGTAAAGTTCTACGAACGCAACTAGTCTAATTAAATGGACTTCAAAATAGGTGGATAGATATAGTAATTTCTATTTTATGACAATTACTTTATCTATGTATGTAATTAAAGATTGCATACAAATCCATTAATACATTTAAAGTATCTACAGATATTTGGTAATTTCCTTGGTTATTTATTACTTAATGTCAGAAATTTATCGATTTACTCAATTATTTAGACATTTATTTATCTCTATACAGCTTACAATTGTAAATTTACACATTAAGAAAAAAATATAATATCATTATGTTGTTTGCGCACATTTTTATTATGTATGCTAATTGTGACTTCAGTACTTCTCTTATAATATTATAGAAAACCATTTTCAGTTTCATCAGGATCCTCAAAAGGATAGCTATCGAACAGCCCCGAATTTGCATACACAGCCTCCAACGAATAAACCCATAATGTTATTGTAAGCAACTGAAACTTTGCCATAATTTATTTTGAAAGTTCACCTGAAAGGGTTAAATGGACCATGGAAACTTTTAGGGTTAGGAAGTCGGTTCATATCGCGTACAGACAGGTGTCTGTAAGTGTTTGCTTAGTAGAGACTTTGGTATAACAAGCTTTCATCTTTTAGCCCTTATGGAGGACGATTTTGCAAAAACTTATCTTAGCGCATAAATAGGATGATATAGATAAATAAATAGGTAAATAATTTATTTCAAAACATTAACCACAATACATAAATAAAATATACTTATATACAAGTAACCAATAAAATAATGTCAAAAATAACTTACAGAGATAGTAAGGACAAAAAGAAACTTATGTTACTCTCAAAACGTAATTCCAAAATATTAGTTTTAAAGACCTGCAGCAAAAGTTTATGAAAAAGGTTCCGAAGGTAATAATCTTCAGCCTCAGCTTTTAATAATATAATAGGTTATATTAGGATTTCCACTATTGTGATAAATTTTCGTATATTTCTGGCAGATAAACAGACAGACGGATGGACGACTGCGTTCTTCCATTAGCTCTTCAAGACCGCCATACAACGCTAATTTGATCCTGTCAAAACATCACGCCACGTTAATTTTGGGGCTTTTAACCCTCTAATTATATCCTCATGTGTCACAAATGGAATGACCACTCCTTTTATTGGACTGTTGGACGTATATCTAAATATATTTTATAGACTCATTCAAAATAAACGTTTTCTACACTAACAACCCCACACAGACACAACAGACAAATCCAAAAATAACTAGACCCAGAAACAGAAATGTAAATTTATCATATAGATATCTATCTCGCCGGGAATCGAATCCGGGACCCTCTGTCAAACTGGTATGGTGACCGCTCCGCCACGCGGGTCATCATGCAAATAATATGTGATGTTAGAACGATATTATAAAGGTAGTCGAATCATTGCTTGAAATGAGGAGGTACCGCCTCAAATATTTCTAGTTTGAAGAAGTCCTTATCTCTACATATGTATGTGGCGATGTTAGTACTTTGGAGTGGTTTCATGTAGACATTTTGTTGTAGTTAAAGATAACACTAATAAGAATACAGTAGGTACGTCTAATAACAGGTCCATAGACATCTCCACTAATATCATAAAGAAGAAAAATTTGTTAGTTTGTTTGATTGTAATGAATAGGCTCAAAAACTACTGGACCGATTTTAAAAATTCTTTCACCATTAGAAAGCTACATTATCCGCGAGTAACATAGGCCATATTTTATATGAAATATATTTGATAAATATATTTTGAGGCAGTACAAAGTTTGCCGAGTCAGCTAGCAACCAATAAACTGCAAACAACATTTTCGATTAATTATAAAATTTTGACATTTCAAATGAAGTAATGAAATTCGAATCCTATTGGCTTCTGTAATCGCATCAAAGCACAAAAGCGTTGTTTAATTAAAGTATATATTACATTCCATTCACAGCAGCGCATTAATATTGGTAATTTCGATACATACGAAACAATGCGGATGTGATATTTGCCGTTTTATCTTTGTCTCTTATTTATTTCAAACATTATGTGGTTATGAGCTACCTACTTTTGTATTATCACGATTAAACTTATATAATAATTAAACTATGTGAAAAATATATGTAATGTACGAACATTGAAGAAGCGACGTTGGTTCTACCCGATTTTCTTTTCGATACTTTTGCATAAAACGATATACCTATCTAAGAATAAAAAATCGTGTTAAAATCCCGACAAACTCAATTAAATCATTAATTTTTTAACATACAAACGGATATTGTTTCTATAACGAGTCTCAGTTTTTTAGTAACCATCAAATACAAGGGGTAATTCAAGTAAGCACCAAATCTTTAATTTACTTATTTTTTATGACATTGGGACCGGAAGGTGTCAGCCACGTCAGCAATATTTATCATTATTCTTTCATTTTTTTGGTATTCTTTGTCGGTAAATCACTCAAATTGTGGTAATATTTTAAAATTACAGACAGAAGGAAAAATATTTTGTTCATAGTAGAATATACTCACTATGTGGTTATGAGTGATATGATGATCTGTTACTGAATTATCATTATTATTTCCCAGCGTAATTGGTTATTACTTACTGTTACCTACGGTTACAAATCAATTTACTCCGAAGGGGGATGATTTAATTAAGCATTTAATCAACCGCAAGCCGAAACATACGTTACATTTATAAATATTATTATCACCTTTATTTTTATCACGCTTTTATTAGCTTGACCTGTATGTAATATGTATGTATGTAACGGAATTTTTGAACTCGATTTTTTTGAACGGTACGATTAATTTGAAATTTTGAACAATTATCAAGAACCGATAGCAATACACGATTTAAATAATTTTATCCCATTCACCTTCAGGATCGTCAGGAACCAGTGTTAACGATTTTTCTTGTGCGATTTTAGCGTGGTTTTTAGTTTTTAAACTAAAATTGTTATAATGATATTTATTTATAATACTTACGTAGCTAAGTTTCATGATATTCGCATCCATAGTCTAACTTAGAAGAACCCTTTGTGGTTCGACTCCGGCGACTACCGCCACAACTATATCTGCCTAATAACAACAGTGTCAAGCGCTACTGTTTTCTGGTTAAAAGGTTGTGGTGAGGGATTTACTTTTTCGAGGCGTTCCAGCTTAGTCCTCAAGGGTATGACCACAATCTGACCGACCTCAGATAGGAATATAATCCTATCTAGGGTTGACTACAGATGTCCATAAGCGGTAGTAGCCACTTACCATGCATGCTCGTCTGCTACTCTCATATTATATAAAAATGGCCACTGCCAACCATTTATGTTTTTGATTGATAAGATATTATTCTAAACTACACTGGAGTCCTACCTGAAGTCGACCAAAGATGCTTGAAAACTACAAATTTGTAGGACTTAATTGACAGCTCACGCATGTCTTTCCATTACCACAACAATCTTACTAAATATTACGAAAAAAGGTTACCTTTACGTGATATTTTTGTAAGCAAGTGTCAAAAGTGATGTACTGCTCTATCGAGGCAAATGGCGTGGCCTATCAGCTATAAAACGCTATTATTCTGTTAAGTTTCGTAATAAACCTCGGCAAGAGTTGTAACGGTTATAATGATAAGGCAGACATTTATATTTTGCTGTAACCCAAAGTTATGGATCTCTTTCAGAACAATACGACGTACTTATCTAAATATAATTAAATGTAAACATTTAAATCAATAGCAGTGATAAGATAAGAAACATTGTAATAAAATATTTTTATAAAACCCTCAAGCACACGCCTGAGAAATCTAGAAAAGACTAGCTGACCCGGCAAACGTTGTGTTGCCATATAAATAAAAAATGTTAAGGGTGAACAACCCTTTATCACTTAGGGGTATGAAAAATAGATAGTAGCCGATTCAGACCTACTGAATATGCACATAAAATTTGGTGAAAATCGGTAAAGCCGGAGTACGGTAACTAACATTGTGACACGAGAATTTTATATACTCTCAAAGGTGTGCGAACTCTACGAATCCTTACTTAAGCTACAGCGCGGTGTATTATGGTCTAAATCCTTCCTCTGAAAGGGAGACCTAAAGACGGACGGACGGACAGACGGTCATACAGCGAAGGCTTAGTTCCGTTTTTAGCCGTTGCAAGGGTTCCGTTTTTACCCTAAAAATGGCGGCCATTACGTTACTTATGACAAACGAAGCACTTCCGGTTGACTTAGCGGATTGATCGGTTCCCATATAATATCCTGTGATGCCCCATCCATCCACGAAGCCCGTCTAAAGCAATCTTGAAATTCTTATCTTGCAATATTTCGTCTCATAGGCGTAATATTTTCCTGCTCCCAATAATACATTGTTAGGGACATGAATTGACAGGTTATAAACAGCAGTGTTATAGAGATAGATAGAATAGACACGTCACAAAGATAACGCCAAAGATATAAGATAGATACGAGTAAAATATAATTTAAAAGATATAACTTATGTTTGCCATTACAAACCAATTCTTCTACCTTCGTAGTTGTGTTTCTGTAATGGAGGTGTTACTGATTACTCGCTTAACCTTTTAAAGGTGGTAGAACCGGTGGTTCCGGTGGCACTACCGCCAACATCAGTGTTCAGCGCTGCTGTGATCTGGTTTGAAGGGTATGATAAGGCAGAATTCACTCATTAAACGCAAAAGGGCCGCTTTACTGCTTTTTTCAACCACATACCTATGTGAAAAGGCATTCTCTACTCTTGTTTATACTACATATATTATAATTATTTATAGAATCTGATTTGAGATTACAGCTTAATAGCAACATCAACCCGAATATCCCTGATTTAGTTGCAAAAAAGCAATACCAATCTTCACATTATTTTTTTTTCATATTTTTCATAATAAACAGTTATAATTACCTTCAGTATTTGTTTTTTTTTTTTGTATCTGTAGTAACTAAAAAAATACCTAATCCGTTTTTTTGCTGTTTATCTTATTAAGGGGTCCGTGAAAACTGTGCTTGATTTCCGGTCCGTGGACTGAAAAAGGCTGGGAAACGCCGCACTAAGGCAATAAAAACCCAAAGAGCCTTAAGAGTCAAAACCCCAGTCCATTCACTTTTTTCCAGAAAAACAGTACTCTTTTAGAAAGTCAAAATTTATTTTAGACAATACATTACAGCTAGCACCAGGAGCATAAAGCTTAAACTTTAAAATAGAAATACTTTTGCCACTTCTAACTTCCCGATTACGAAGTTAGCGCCGAGTGCTTCCGAAGTAAACAAAGCAACTGTATTGTTCCGACAGAACGAGTTTATTGTAAACCGATTATAGAACTGATTTTTGAGTCCCATTGCAAAATAGCAGTGATAGCGTAGTGGTTGAAAATCGGCCCCTCAATCGAAGAGTCTGAAGTTCGAAATCCAGATGCATATCTCTGATTTTTTAACCGACATCAAAAAGGAGGTGGTTATCAATTCGGTAGGTATCTTTTTTTTAAAGGTAATTACGTAAATTTATGATCACTTGCTTTACCGGTGACGGAAAATATCTTGAGGAAAAAAGTTCACAAAGGTATGATAAGTCTACCAATACCAGCGCGGTGAACTTTTGACTTAACCCTTCTCTTTCTGAGAGGAGACCCGCTAGGCACCAATTCATCAAAATTTTGGGAGTGACAAAGCCAGGCGGTTTTATCTTTTATAATATTTTTCTAGTTTTAATTTATAAGTACGTTGTATACTCTCTGTAAGTAGTTTTCGTATGCATGTCGCTGTAGTTTCGGGACCAGAATAGGGCTGCCTGTCGTAAGAGGCGACTAAAAGGGGGCTTCCGGGGTTGCGGGCGGCAACAGTGGGTAGCTCGAACCGCCCGGTAAGCGACCCCGGGAAGGGCGGCGGTACGTGTGGTCGCATACCGTCGTACGCACCAGACGGTGAGTACGACGAAATACGTACGACATACGTACGACAAAAATACCACATAACCCTGCGTCGCTACCACGGCGCCGGGTACCTTTTGAAGGTTCCCCCTCGTAAACAAAAAATAAAAAGTCTTCGTATGCAAGTGTCAACATATTCCTTTAACACATAAACCTGAATCTTCAAAGGTAAGAATCTGAGAAAATCTTAATAGAATTATTTCCCACCTAACGCAGATTACGCCGCTCTTCTACACAACGTTGAGACATAACGAGTTTATCGAAAACCGATTATAAGATGGCGAGAGACAAACTCTTTGTTTTTTAATTGAATGCCTAACGATTTTAACTTTCATTCCATGTTGATATATATTTTTATGGACGTAAAAAAGGGCTTGTAAGCTTGGTTTGGGGTCCAGTCCCATCAGCATGGGATAAGAAAATCAAATTTGTGTTTTTTTTGCCGACTTCGTTGACGCCGCTACTGTTGAATATAAATAATTACATTGATTATATAAGTCAAAATATTTTATTAAACGTACATTATTAGGTATTCAATTTACATTGTTTTGAAACGCATTAAGTGAGTTCCCGAAATTCATTAATTCACATAACATTGTTGAACAAAATACCGATCGAAATTATAACTCTCCCGACAAATGTAACTAATGAAATAATTACACATCGGCTTAAACGTCCACACAATTTGAATAGTCCAAATCATCAATGGTAGGTACATGATTGCTATAAATTGTAACTAGAATTCCGGACCAATCGAACAATAACAGCAAATGCAATAAACATATTGACATAACGTTTATCCGTGGGAATCACCACGTAATCACGTCACTAGTTTGCAGGAACAATGGAACAATTGACGCTATAAACTCTGACCAGAATTCCGGAACAACAGAACAATAATCCGGACAAAATCCGGACAAATGTAATAGCTGCAATACAACACGTCATAAAAGCCCCAGACACTGCAAATTGCCTCGTAAACACATCGCTTGTATTTAGTTTTGAATATTATATACTTACCCTACAAATATAGAGCAGTTTACCAAATTTTGACCCAAACTTTCTAGAATTAGTTGATAGAATATTATGTTTTAACCATATTTAGGCCAGCGCCGTAGAGCATGACTTTCCTCTCACACTGAGAAGAGAACTGTGTGAGTGTGAGAATCAGCAGTGAGACAATAATGGATTGACGGCGAACTTTACGGAGCATGTTTAATAAACAGTGATATGAAAGCTATAGACGCAAGACTATAGGCTTATAACACACAATTATAAACTCTTAAGTGAACTTTATTGATGTGAAACTGTGATTCAGAGTAACTATGGAAACAAGATAAACTTTATGCGGTTTCGGTTATCAAACACATAATCAATACGTAAATTTTTATCAGACAATACGTAAAAATAAATAGCGACATAAAATCTTTATATGTGTCGTTGTAAGTGTTTTTGCTTTTATTCACTTTACATGTGAAAAAGTTCAAGGTATAAATCCCAATCGAAATTCCGGGTCATGCAACAGTAATCTCGACAAACGCAACACATATGACAAACACATCGACACCGTTCACGCGCTAATCCCGACATAACCGCATTCGTTGGCACGCTTCACATTGCTTCGGACGGAAATAATACCGTAACAAATTTCGTATTAGATATATAACATGTATTATTGTTAATTTAAGAAAGAAAACAGAATAAAAACACAAGAATGGAGCGAAATATTAAAAAAATGTGGAAGACTACCTCAGCGCCACTTATTTTTTCCAACTACAGCTAAAAACAAAACAACAATATCCCGGTCACCCCATACAATTATCGGCCAAAATTGGAGAAATAACATAAAAAGATATTTTTTGAAGCCATGGAATCTAACCGTAATTCCGAATCATGCAATAATAATCTCAACAAACGTTACACATACTACAAACAACACATCGACAAATGTTCACGCGGTAATCCCGACATAACCGCATTCGTTGGCACGCTTCACATTGCTTCGTACTAGATAGCGTACGTTCGTACGAGATAATAGCGGATCGAATTTGGGATTACATACATCTTCAATTGTGGAAGCAAAGAAAAGCAAAGCAAAAAATATAATAAACACTGAAATTGGGGATTAGATTCCTATTCTAGATCTGGGTGTTTGATACTCGTTCTTAAAGTGTCCACGGTACCCATAGTATAAATAATTCTATTTCGAGGATGATTGTAGAAAGCTTTGTAAATTAAGTAATAAGCTGGAGAGTTTTGGAAAAACCAACTGATTAAAAATATAGGCTATGTCACTCTTACAATACAGACGAATGTAACGACACATCACGTATAAAAATTCAAGCCGTCTTGATTGCAAGGCTTGCCAAAGAATGGGCCATATGCTCCGCAGTCGGATAAAAAAGCATTATTATTAGAAGTCTATTTATTCACACTCTACGTAGCGCCGTAACGAGGTTAGTTACAACGAACGTTGTCTAAATCAAGCATCGCTTTATAGGTTTTAGCTCCGAGTTTTAATTGACTCTCTCTCGTTTAACCTTTAACCTCTAGAGACTGTACACACTAACTTTTACATCGAAGTTAAATAAATAGAGTTCTATCTGCCAGCTTATTTATATAATATGAAAACTTCAAAACCGTTGTTGGTTTTATATATTTGTTCGTCAGTTTGTATGATAATTTGTGTGAATATGTAATTCAAATGTTTTTTTTTTCTTTTTGTTTAAAATACATGAGTAGCGTACGAGTATGCAGTCCAACTGATGGTAAGTGGTTACTGCCGCCCATGATCATACAGATTTCAGAAACAACCCTAGATAAGATTAGATTCCTACGAACAGCTGTGGTCAGTCACCGATGCGCCGCTATCCCTGAGGACTAAGCTAGAATGCCTCCAAAAATCTACCTATGTCTACTACCACACCCTTTAAAACGAAACACGGCAGCACTTAACACTGCTGTTGGTAGCCAGAAAGGTGTGATGGTGGTACCGCTGAAGACAAACCACATACGGTTCTAGAAACTTAAAATGTCATAATCTAAATCATGCATGAATTACTTTTTTTTATAATATAAGAGTAGCAGACGAGCATGCAGTCCACCTGATGGTAAGTGGCTACTGCCGCCCATGGACATCTGTAATCAAGCCCAGATAGCATTAGATATTCCTGCCTAAGGTCGGCCACAGATGCGCCGCTACCCCTGAGGACTAAGCTGGAACGCCTCGGAATAGTCTGTCTCCCTTACCACACCCTTCAAACCGGAACACAGCAGCGCCTAACACTGCTGTTTTTAGGTAGAAATAGGTGACATTACACAACGAGTATTTAATTGTCTAGTTTCCGTTATTCTTCTTAACAACGAAAACAAATATATCGATATCCCGACTCGACAGCGGAAACTTAAACATCTTGTCATCTGAGACGCTCATTCACTTTGTTCGAAATGGAACGAATTTTCCCTTTGTTTATTATTTTAGCGATTTTATTCGCCTGAACTCTTATTGTTTACGTTGAAACTTGAGAAAACCATCCGTCTGACACAAACAATATATCAAGAATCATGAGCCTTCAATCATATGAATATTATGTCAAATTATTAATGAAAATATGTATTCAAATGAAATCAAATCATTTTTTTTTATTCAAAATAGATTCTTCACAGAGCACTTTTTGAATGTCAATACAACTACCACCACTTCACAAGGTGTTTCTTTATGACGAAGAAGCGGCGAAAGAAACCATAACACACAACTTTTAAAAAAATATTTTTTACAATGTTAAACTTAACCTAATGCTACGAGTACATGTGGGGCTGGAACTACTTCAGACAATTCTTATATTTTCTTGATACGAATAAAATAAATGCGCCGCACTCGCGACAATTGTTTAACACAATTTGGATATAAATTAGTTATTTATTAAACGGATGCACGAAGGTCATTCCTAATAAGGATCATTAGCACGCAAGATTTTCTTCAAATGCACTTAACCTAGTCAATATTACAGGCTTGGAATTTGACACTTAGACCCCCAAGTAAATAGGGCAAAAACACATGATAGAACTGAGTAACAGAAACGTAGTATCTGTACAGAACGTGCTTGAATTGACATCGACCGCCAAGAATCTTGTGATGTAACACGTGTTATCGATTTTTCCGATCTCTCATTCATTATACATAACATGAAGTGTCGGTTATCGAATTTTAGGATATAGGTATACATTTCAAAGAACTGGATTTTAAATAATTCACACCTGCACTATGGCGTGTTGTAATTTACAACTATATTATATTTACTTACCGATAATAATCTATTTTATTAAATAAATCATAATATGTTATAAAATTATTTTTGTTTAAATTTTTCATCAATTGCAAATTGATTTACTTAAATTATATAATTATCCTTGCCAGACTTTGGGGAAATTCCTCAGCCCTACAGTGGAACATAAAACAGATTATAGCCTTACGGTTTTCAGCAAAAATAATTTACACATTTTCTCAAAAAATATTGCGACTTTTAAGTATAAAATATGCGCTAAAATCCTTTTTTGGGATCACTTATACAAAAATATTATGGGTTTACGTCACTTACCTAAACTATTCCAAATTTCCGCAAACACTGCCCGAATAATCCAGCCTTGATTTCACGATTCGACCTATTTCGTCCGCTGATCCGCTCAGCGATGGTTTGACTAACAAGGCACGCTATACCTATATATACAATTTCTAAAGAGAATTTACACAGCGGTATTCCTTTGGAGGATAATAACATTATACACAAACAGACGACGGAGTTTCGACTGTAGTAGAATGATAATAAGGTTTCCTAGCTTGCTGCCCAAAGCCTCGGAGGGACAAGGGCTCGGAAATAAAACAATTAGAGCCGGTTAGCCAGCATCTTCGCTGTGACGTCACTCCTAATTTCTACTGCAGGACTTATCCATTTAGATGTCAACATTTATTGTATAAACTGTGGCCTTTGAAATATTTAAGACCTATTTTAGGATTTCTATTTGCACAGTGCACACTTTGCTATGGCTACTAAATTTAAAACATAGATTAGTAAAGATTATTCGCTCCTAACAAGAAAATGTAACCTTTTGACAATTGTCACTGTCGGCTATTTTTGTATTTGAAAAATTTAAAAAAAAAATAGTTTTTAGATCATTTACGAATGAAACGATATTTTTTCGCACTTTTTCTTCGATTTCATGTCTTAACTGCGCATGTCGGCATTGTTCCGCGTAAATTACACCATGACAGCCGTTAAATGGCTGACAGAATTGTCAGTCGTTTAAGTCATTTAATGACTTCCTTCAATTACAAGGCGGTGAGATATCTATACTTATCTATGATTCTAAAGTAGAATTCTGAAATTAGTTCAGTT
The DNA here is from genome assembly GCA_014595695.2 of Epargyreus clarus clarus. Taxonomy (NCBI): domain Eukaryota; kingdom Metazoa; phylum Arthropoda; class Insecta; order Lepidoptera; family Hesperiidae; genus Epargyreus; species Epargyreus clarus. Next base: position 2,511,109 of record JACTTY020000049.1, on the reverse strand, counting down.
TTCGAATTAGCATTGAAATTGATACCCTTAGTACAAGCATATTAACACGCACATGCAATGATTAATTCATTGTCGGTGTCAGCTGACGTGCATAAATTAAGCATTAATTAACTTCATGTGTTTTAAGTAAAATTTGAGTAACAAATATGTAGATTACCTACGTGACTCTATGAGCTAATTGTTAATCTTTATATTTCTCGCTAGCCAAATGTTTATAATACACTTCACTAGTTTTCTAAATTATCCTCGCTTTGAGTTTTGCTGACAAATTATATTTCCATTATTAAGTTAGTATTATGTGTAAAACAGTGCAAATTCAGATTATTTTTATCATTTGTGTGACGTCTTGTTAAGCCTTGTATCCCTATTTATGATATTTGATAATTATCATCAGAGGCCATGAGGCCCTTAACACTTTAACGACGTGGGGTGGTTTGCAGACCCCTTATTATGGTAGGATATTCCATGCTAAAGTATTTTAAACAAAAGTTTGCAGCCATATTATTAAGTAGTTTACTTCATCTACTACTATTTACTTTATCAATAATAAATGTTATTTCAGTAACATCAGCTGATAATATCAGTACACTAGCAGAACCCGCGGCTTCGCCCGCGTAAAAAATGTCATATGACATACAAATAACTGTAATCGTACTTTTAACAATTTTAACGATAAAGTATCATTAAGATTTAATTAATAAAAGCTTTTTTTTGTCACTGTGTACCTAAATTAGTCAAGCTTTCTTCAGAAACATACACTAAAACTCTAATTAGTGGACTGTAATGAAACTTTCTTTAAAATATAAGTTTCATGTAGGTTACGATAATTATTATTTACACTATTCCATAGGATCCGTCCATGTTATATGGGGCCTTACATACAGTGGTTCTTTCCAGGGTCTCTGGCTGGGTGGTTAGAGCTCCTATTCTTGCCGCCCGCGACTCCAGTAGTCTCCCTTTAGTCTCGTACGACAGGCAGGGGATACTGTAGCCCTGTTCTAGCCCATAATTTTAATCCAAGGTCTATGTGTCTACCACACCACCATCACTAATCCACGCATAACCACAACCATACCCCACGACAGGACAAAATCTTGGCACGCAGTGTGTCCAAAGTAGTTGCGATGTACCTAATCAGTATACCAAAATGTAGGCCAATTTGAATAAACTTACGCATTATCATAAAAGATTCCCGTATACATACATATAACACTTCTTTTACCTCCTTGCTAGAATTTCAAAAACATTCCTATGTACATATGCATCAATAAATACTTTATCAGCAATTCTCTGAAAGCTAATATTCAACACCAGCGGTCGGCAACCCGATACCCAGGGTGGTGTGTGGCCCGCGACTTTCCCTTGTGGCCCTCGGGTCTGCGCGTTACTAATAATTGGCCAAGTGCAAGTCAAACCCGCACTTGGAGGGTTCCGTACAACCAAAATTTTCTTTTTTTTTATTTCTAGTATTTAATATTGCAGCAGACATTAAAGTACAAACATTGTGAAAATTTGAACTATCTATCTACCTCTAACCGTTCAAAAGTTAGTTGGAAAAATATCGAATAGCAGTTTGTTGTATGGGGACCCCTTTTTATTTTCAGCTTTTTTTATTTTTAGTATTTGTCGTTATAGCTGCCACCTTTATGCATCCTCTGTAAGAATTTCAAATGTCTATTTATTACGGTTCCAGAGATAGAGCCCTGTGACACGGACAGACAGCGAAGTCTTAGTAATAGGGTTCCGTTTTTATCCTTTAGGTACGGAACCCTAAAAAACCGCTGTTCTGCACTTCAGTACGCGCAATTCATTCCCATGTTAAAATATATGTTACGACGGCCCGTGGAATTTCGCCCTACACTAAACTTCTCTGTACTCTGTTCTTTTTCCAGACACGCCAAAGGAAATAACTTCAATAACGGTTTTTAAAGAAACTTTCTTTACTTATAGTACCCTGATGGGGTTGATTGTTGAGTTGCTAAAAACGCTGAAACAGATGTGTAAACAGAAAGGCATAATGCATACACCCTTTCATAGCCGTCTTAAGGGTTGATCTAAAAAAAACAGTGACTTAGATACTTCATTGAGTCCAATGATAATTGTTCATAGTGGTTGCTTCCAAATTAACGGATTATAAAATAAAGTTCCAACCCCTATTTAACGACCTTAAGGGATGATTTTCAAAAAATGGAAATTAAGTGATATGTTAGATATTATTTACAACCAAAAAGCAAAAAAACAATTTTCATAGACATTTTAGTTTCTACCCCTATTTTATCATCTTAAGGGTAGATTTTCCATAAACGTTGTTAAAGAAGATCTATTATTATGTACCAGAAAGCTAAACCCTATTTTTACAGTCCTTGTTTCCTAATAAAAGGATTTTAAAATTAAAGTCCATCCCCTATTAAACAACCTTAAGGGTTGATTTTCCAAAAACTGTGAAGTAGGTGTCCAACAGTAGGTGTTTCAATCAGAAAGCCAAATAACAATTTTCATAGACTTTGCTTAAAAATCTGCGGATTTCTAAACGAAGTTTCCACTCCTATTTTACCTTCTTAAGGGTAGATTTTCCATAAACGGTGTTAAATAAGCTCTATTATTTCGAACCAGAAAGCTAAATGCTATTTTTACAATCCTTGTTTCCAAATTAACGGATTTTAAAATTGAGTTCTATTCCCTATTAAGCGAACTTAAGGGTTGATTTTCCAGAAACGGTAAAATAGGTGTTCTATTATTTTCAATCAGAAAGCTGAATACCAATTTTCATAGACTTTGTTTCAAAATCTGCGGACTTCCCAACAAACTTTCAACCCCTATTTTACCCTCTTAAGGGTAGTTTTTTCATTAATGGTGTTAAAAAAGTTCTATTATTTCCAACAGGAAAACAAATTTTTATAGTCCTTGCTTCCGAATTAATGAAGTTTGAAATAAAATTCCAACCCCCATTTAACGACCTTAAGGGATGATCTTCCAAAAACAATGAAATAGGTGATTAATTATTTTCTATCGAAAACCCAAATACCGATTTTCATAGAGTTTACATCAAAACAGGGTGAATTCCATACAAACTTACAACCCTTATTTGACCCAAATAAGGGTTGATTTTCCAAAAACGGTAGAATTAAAGTTCTACTATATCTAACCAGTAAGGCAATGGCCAACTTCCATAGTGCTGGCTTTCAAACAGGCAAATTTGAAAATAAGCTGTTAACCCCTATTTTACTAACTTTAGGGTTGATTTTCCAAAAATGGTGAAATAAGTGTTTAATTATTTTCTATCGAAAACTCAAATACCGATTTTCATAGAGTTTACATCTAAACTGGGTGAATTCCTTACAAACTTACAACCCTTATTTGACCCACATAGGGGTTGATTTTCCAAAAACGGTAGAACTAAAGTTCTACTATATCTAACCAGTAGAGCAATGGCTAACTTTCATAGGGCTGGCTTTCAAATTGGCAAATTTTTAAATAAGCTGTCAACCCTTATTTTTCCAACTTAAGGGTTGATTTTCCAAAAATGGTGAAATAGGTATTTAATAATTTTTAATCGAAAACCCAAATATCGATTTTCATAGAGTTTACATCAAAACTGGGTGAATTCCATACAAACTTACAGCCCTTATTTGACCCACAAGGGGGTTGATTTTCCAAAAACGGTAGAACTAAAGTTCTTTTATATCTAACCAGTAAAGCAATGGCTAACTTTCATAGTGCTGGCTTTCAAAATGGCAATTTTTAAAATAAGCTGTCAACCCCTATTTAACCACCTTTAGGGTTGATTTTGGAAAAACCCTCAGATTAGATTTTTATTAATTTAAATCAGAAAGCTAAATATCCATTTTCATCCAGTTTGCTTTAAAACTGACGGACTTTCATACTAACTTTCAACCCCCATTTAACCCCCTTAACGGTGGAATATCAAAAAATCCGTTCTTATTGCGCATCTACATCATAAAATGAAGCTATATTTCAAATTTCATGATTGTAGCTTCAGTAGTTTAGTCAAAACCTTGATTAATACGTTTTGAACGTGAGTATCTTTTCGCTTTTATATATATAGATTAGCTGCGAACACGGCTAGACAGTACGTAAGATGATCTATATAGTTTAACGTAACCTAATCTGACGTAATGAGTTCATCCCACCTCCGTCGAGACAAGGAACAAAGCTTCGCTTTTAGGTAACGTTTCGCTTCACTTTAGATTATCAGGTAAATTGCTGACCGATACGCTGACGTCAGCTCTTGACGAGATGGAGGCTTAGCGAGACGTCTGGATGGTATGAATTGCAAACCACTTTACGAGAAACGTTTATTCAGTTTAACTTTACCGGTATTATATAAGTATTTAAGTATTTTTTCCAATTAACTTAAGTTAATATTAACTAAGTTTAACTTAAGTTAGTAATAATTAACTTAGGTTAATTAAGTGCCATATTTGTTATATGTGAAAAAACAATAAATTCGTATTCAAAAAATTAAACCTATGACACTGTTATGTGTTATTTGAATTATACTTTTAATAGAAAAGGTTTATTGCATAAAATTATAATTAGGTATATAACACCTTAAGCTACTAGATTTGTTTTCATAAGCACCCTCTTAGCTCTAATGAACCCTTTGACGTCGAGTGACGAAATAAGGATTACGAAAACGTTATTCAATGACCCGGCTGAGAATCGATTCTCGATAACGTGATGTTTACTAAACGAAATTTCGGCTCAATTTAAGATCTAAAAGTGATTAATTATCAATGAGTTTACTTTTAAGCAACTTCAAATTATAGCGATAATATAGGACTGTTTTATTACACTTTAGGTTTTAAGATCCAAAATGCAGTTTAAATATATGTCTGCATGTTATGTCCCACGATTGGAAATGTGTCCGTCCTTAGAGTGAGAGGAGACCTAACAAAAACTAAAAAATTAAAACCCATTGAATAAACTACGTTACTTGATATCGCTTACGTCTAAAACTTAATGCAATGTGTTAGCTGATAATATCAGTACAGAATTTATTCTCAATTACGTGACTTTGAAAGTGATATGAGACAGTGACATGTGTGATTTTAGAAAAAAATACGTGAAAATGGGCCGTGACAGATAACTCATTATATTAAAAGAAAACTAGGAATTTTGTCTGAAAATTAAAATTTCATTGAACTTTGTGCTGCAACACACATACATAAATAACTTGTTTTCTAACTGAATACTATAACCAAATAACGGAATACTGTATAAGATGTACTGATGCTACTGGTTGGTAGAATCCATTCTCGACTACGTGACTTTAGAGAACGTGACAAAGGCTACTTTTAACTTAATAACTTCTAGGAACGATGCTAATTTGGAAAATCCCACCCTTATAAAATAACCAGTTTGCTTCTAATACTATCTCAAAGTGACAGAATATCGTATAAAGTGTATTAACGTTACCCAATGAACCGGTTAATAGAATAGATTCTCGTTTACGTGACGCTGAAATATTTTCACTTAAATCCCTTGCAAAGTACGACATGTAGCAGAAAGTACCTACAATACTTCAGTTAAAATATATATTTCAAGCAGAGGTTCTTAAACTTATTTTGTATTTCGCCCAGTTTTAGAATCGATTATTTTCTAGCGCCCCCAAATCTAGCGTCCTTTGGCGAAAAAATATCCTATTTCTGTCTCGAAAAAGAGGCAATATCCACTTTGAGAAACACTGTTTTAATGCGTACTCTTCGAATCAACAATCGGGACTACACTTTTGTTTCTGTAGATAAATAGCAAAAAGTGACTTATCGTCCTGTTTGTCTGTTCGCCTGTCTCCAAAATTTGTAAAAGTTCAAAATGACATTTTAAATATATTTTTTTTATAATAAAGGTGTAGTAGACGAGCATGCAGTCCACCTGATGGTAGATGGCTACTGCCGCCCATGGACATCTGTAATCAACCACAGATAGGATTAGATATTCCTACCTGAGGTCGGCCACAGATGCGCCGCTACCCCTGAGTACTAAGCTGGAACGCCTCAGAAAAGTCTATCTCCATTACCACACCTTTCAAAACGGAACACAGCAGCGCCAAACACTGCTGTTGATAGGTAGAAATAGGTGTGGCGGTGGTGCCGCCGGAGTCGAACCATAAAGGGTTCTACCACCTTAAGTTAGTTTAATTCATAAAAGATGACATATGTTTCATATGACGATGGTGCAACTGTGCAAATTAAAATTTCATTTTCATTTATCTTCCCTAACGAGCTTAAAATATCTTCAAAAAGCGAGCAATAAAGAGTTGGTGCACCCTACACAGCGTCTTGAATTTGCGCTTAATCTTAGCTATAAAAATATATAGCAAGGGATGTTTCTGTCACGCTGTTAACTAAAATAAAATGGGTACGAAATCGTTACAGGCATTTCCGAGGCAATGTACAAGATTTACTTTTTATAAGCCATGAGATAAGATTTTTTTTACGTAAGAATACGTTTGTGACGCGCGTAGCTCCGTGGTTTATGTAGACTATAATAGGGATACAAGTTAAGCAACGTGGAGCGCAGATGGGCGTTGGATGGGTACCCGTCGGTGGAAAAATTTTAATGCGTGCTTCCGTGCTTCCAAACTCTTGTCGATTCCGGTTATAATTGACTAAACCTTATCGAAGTTGTCAGTTGTTAAACCTTATAGTTGACTTCATGAGCAATATTCTAAATAGGATTGCCTCTGAGCTGTACTTCCCACTATCACTCATTGGAGCAACGTAGCAGAGTGGGAAGTGAAGTGTAGCTAACATCAGGCCTCCTCCAGTTGTTGGGGATAAAGTAAAATATTTGGTGGTAGGAAATGGAAAGGATTGCAGCCACAGAAATTACCGGAAACTACAATTTATATTATTACTTCATATTGTCATTCTAATAATGACAAAGTGCTGCTATAATACTATGTTCATTATTCTAATTAAAGGCAAATATTTCGAAGCTGGAAAGTTTAATACATTTCCAGCACCTTGTTATTACAACACTGCAAATGGAAATGTTTACACTTTAATAAATAAGATCGTGTTTCCGTGCTAAGCAAATAACTTAACCGTATTATATTATATCAGCATTAAATAAACCCATCCATTACTGGTTATTGTGACTTCATTCGCATAGAATTTGATAAAGTCGTTTGTCTTCTTTTAAGTTATATTTAATTTTACTTAGTAATATTTTGGGATGCGAAATCGTTAACTTATTTCGCTGTGACCACGATCTGCAACTAGTTCAAAATTCACTAAAGAATTGAATCCAACTATGGTAAATAAAAATAATATGATGTACCTATAATTTTCATGACTTTTTTCACCACTAAATAAGGCTTTTCTGTAAAACAAATATTTAGAAGGATAAAAAAAATCAAAAACTCATAGTTGGAAAAAATATTGTATCTGACCTTTTTAAGTGAGCCGTAAGTCTCTAAGTCTAAAATTAAGATATTTCATTTCATCTAAATTATGTTTTTGTTCTGGGTCTATTTATTAGTTCATTCGCCTCTCTGTGTGTGTGTGTGTGTGTACATAGCACCCAAAATACAGAAATTATAAGGAGCTATAAGTGTAGAAGGCGCCATTTTGTACGTTATATTGTTACTAGCTGACCCGGCAAACGTTGTTGCCATATAAATAAAAAATATGTTAGGGGTGAACAACCCTTATCACTTAGGGGTATGAAAAATAGATAGTAGCCGATTCTCCGACCTACTGAATATGCATATAAAATTTGGTGAAAATCGGTAAAACCGTTTCGGAGGAGTATGGTAACTAACCCTTAATTAAATTAAATTTAAATTATTTTTCATCATCCTTATGAAATCTAGTTTAATGCGTATCACGCTCCGTTAAAATTTATTGCGAGCCCAAAATTATTTCGTTTCGGTTCATAAAAAGGGGAGAATTTAATAACAAACAAACAGATGGCGGCATGTTCATAGCTCCATGGATAATAAACGCTGTCATAATTACACTTGTAGTAATTACTTGTAATTGTAATGAAACAGTAGCACTACCATGAGTTAGCATAGAAACGCCACTATAGAAATTGTAAATAGAAAACTATTGTCATTTTGCTAGTGAATAACATAACTACTATCGTTACGGTATTTCTTGACAACGTCTGTCAAATTAATGACTCATGGGACCGAATTTGTATGGCAATAGATAATAATGACATTCGCTAGCGATTTGATTTCGATAGGTTTTTTACGTATCGAGTTACGCCAATACGGATTTTAGTTCTACGAGTAACCACCAGAAGCGCTGTACAATTTTTCATACATTTATTTTACGCAGTCGCTAGCGAGTAATACTTTTGTAAACTCATGGTAGTTCTACAGTATTATATAATGCCATAGAATACGTGACTGTTTCTACTAGGAAATGTGTTGTTTTTAAATGGATCTTATAGCGCTTTCATCATTGTACTTAAAGAAACCCCATAGACAAATTAGATGTTTATCGATATCCTATTTCTATGGGAAATTGTAATATTTGCATGGTCAAATCTATCGTTAAAACCAGTGTTAGATTTAATACGGCTGTCAAAAAGTAGCAAATTAATGGGTTGAAATTCGAAGTCTTATCTTGGGGATAGGGGGTTCGAATCCCCAAATCTTTGAGTTTTTAAAGTTGTGGGCGTATAAGACATCAATAATTATTTAATGTAACGGCGAAGTAAGGTACCGTAAAGTTGTAAATCAAATCTAACAGTCTAGCTATTCGCTCTCGTCCAGCGTGGTCCACATGGTCCATATCGTCCTTTCTGAGAGGAGACCAATGCCCAGCAGTAGAACAAAACTGGAATTATATTTATGAGTACGAATCAAAATTGGATGAACTGTCCACAATCTTGTACCGAGCTTATATTATGTTACATGAGCCAGACAAAAAAACTTTAATTACAAAAATCCACAATAGAGCTGTGAAGCTAAGCTCCTACTTAATCCTCGGGGAGAGCAACGCATCCGTTATTAAGATTAAGTGGGAATTCTCTTATTTTCATTTAATTAAAGTAGATGTCCATGGGCTACTGTGGCCGCTTACAATCAGATGGGGTACATAGTCTTTTATTACATATATTACAAAATTTTCTTCAATTTTGTCACAAATTACTGTCCCACGGTTACGGGTCTCCTTTTTTATAATATATCTATCTGATGGGAAGTGGCTGCTGCCGCCCATAGACATATGTAATCTCCTGACGTAGGATTAGATTACTACCTGAAGTCGGCCACAGATGCGCCGCTATCCCTGAGGACTAAAGTGGAACGCCTCGGAAAAGTTTGTCTGCCTTACCACACCCTTCAAAGTAGAACACGCTTAACACTACCGTCAGTAGGCGGAAATAGGTGTGGCGGTGATGCCGCCGGAGTTGAACCAGAAAGGGTTCTACCACCACCAAATTATAGACTAGGCCCTCAATTCGTTTCAAAGCGAGAGAAATTTAGGGACTAGTCTACCGCGCTAGCCAAGTGCAAATTGGTAGACTTCATACAACTTTTGAGAACTTTTTGTTGAGAACTCTCAGGCATATAGGTTTCCTTACAATGATAATTATTTTTTAATTTCTAATACTTAACTACGCACACCCATGTGTAAAAACTTTTTGTTGAAAAAAAATTTAGAAATGTAGGTAGGAAACCTACATTTCTAAAATTGATGTTTTCCTTCTGCAACAAAGCCTGATAATTGCTTTTTAATTACAAAAATCTAATTAAAAAGGCCTAAACTATGTAATCGTATGACTATAACATATGAATATGTATATCATTGTCGTTTTTATGTAACATAAAATATAAAATTCTATTATAATAAACAACAAATTACAGCCAGGAGCAGAACATTTATAAGCACGAAAGATTAATTTTACTTCGTGTTCGTTATACGACAAATTTTATTACGTACCATTTATTTTTAAGAATGCTTAGGCTTCTTATACACTTTCTTTTTGTGAGAAGAGTCGAAATTAATTAATAGTAAGAATTTAGTGTGATAAGATACATACTTATCCGAGGCGTTATAGCGTTCTTTGGGGGTAGTAATGCACTGTCAACGACCACAGATGACTCTAATTTTATCTGGGGTTCATTACAGATGTCTATGAATGGCAGTAGCCATCGGGTGAACTATATGAATGTTTGCCAACAAATTTCAAACACTTCGGTTAATATTTAGCAAAGATAGGATAAATTTAACAAATATAGCTTTAGTTCTAGCAGGAGGTGACTCTATATAGGTGCGGATAGCATGAAATCTATCAACTTAAAAACATTTAAAACAAAATAAGGAGTTAAAAATGCAAATTTTATTTACTTAGTTCGATAATTCTGTCATTTATGAATCTTAAAAATCACAAACAGGGTAAAACTTTCTCCAAAGTACAACATAATACAAAACAAGTAATTTAATTAAAAAATCAAAAACCCGACTGCACTAAACAGGCTGAAGTAGAATTTCCAAAAACAGTGAAATTGGCATTTCATTATTTTTATGCAGAAAGCTAAATACAAAGTTTAATAGTAGGTATCTGTTTCAAAATCAAAAGATGTTCAAACAATATAAATAACCTATGAGTAAAATTCCATCACTCTAAAGTGCAGCGGTTTCAATTAGCGTTGATCTCTGGCACAGCAACACTACTCATTTAGTCAGACAGTCATCTCGATGTAATATATATATATATGTGTAATCTACCCGTTTAATTTCCTTTGTTTTGATGCCCTACTCAATAGGTTCGGTATTTTCTTTAAACGTGTTACTATTCCGCAAAAGAAATCCACCACTTACGATCTATTAAACATCTATCCGGTGATTATATTACCTCGTTGGGGTAGAAATTCATTATTTTTATCCAACAAGCCTGATACAACATTTTATAGTGTTTGCTTCAAAATTGTCGGTTGTTCAAATTAACTTTTAACCCTTATTTTACCCTCTACGGGTTGATTTTTCGGAAGGGGATAGATAGGTGTGTCCTTGTTCCTACCCAGAAAGCCAAATACTAAATTTTATAGTTGTTGCTTCAAAATTAAAGGATGCCAAAAAAACAGTTTTTCCCTATTTTACCATTTTAAGGGTGGAATTTCCAAAAGGCCTTTCTTAGTACTTATTTACGCTGTATAGCGCACTCATGTGCAAAATTTCAGAACTCTAAGTTGAGCGGTTTTGGCTGTCCATTGATTTCTGAAAAATGAAAAAGTCATTTAATTGGTCAGTCAGTCAGTCATCTTGCTGTTTTATATATATATACAAATATGTTTTTATAATCTACGTTTAATCTACTTTCATTTGATACCCCACTCGATAGGTTCGGTTAACTTTTTTTGTGAAATGTGTTACTATTTCGCGCGAAAAATTCGCCCTTTTGATTATTTTTTCCTAAAACCTATCTAAGGACACTCGGGTCATTGAGACGAATATAATGACACCTTAACCGTCGAAATTTATCCAGCCGTTTGTAAGATCGGCTCAAATAAAGAAAGACAAACATACAAGATACGCGCGAAAAACATAACCCTTCCTTGGCAGTCGGGTAAAAATACGTGTGGCACTCGGAGACTGCCGCGGTAAAGCTATTGCATAGCATTTTTTATCAACTTATGCAATTACAATTATATATTTATTTTATTTATGCAGTATGCAAAAAGTCATTAACCCGTCAACTGGCGTGTGCACCCCGGGGCGCACAGATCGCTACTAAAAAGTATCACCGCTGTGCCGGTCGGAGGGGGGGGGTGTTAGGTTTTTTCGTTACGGAATTTCTGCCTTCGGTCTCCACACTCAAGGCCCGCGATAGAAGCTATGCAATAGCTAAATATAACACGATAAAAATATCACAATATAAATCGCACTTGTTTAAGTCGCCTTATACCCAGAATTCTCGTCTTCTAATTTCAAGCGTGACATAAACATTACTTCGGCTCGTATGTTATGTAATTCAATTGTTTATATAAAACTGGAATAATCCCATTGGTTTCATCTCATTTTTCTCTTGTAATTCGTAACGGTTTGGGTAAACAAGCTTTCAATCAACTTTATTAAGTTTTCCAAGCAAACAATTATATTTTTGGTAAATTATTATTTTGCTACGTGTACTATGAAATTACTCATTTTTAGACGACATCATAATTTCGACTTTGGGGGTTTATTTCTTATCTTAGTACCTCCGACGAAGTTTCGGATCTTTGCGAAAGCTCTCCGAAACTTCGCGATCTTAATTTAATTTGTATGATCTTTCGCATGGAAGTTTGCTGGTGTGTGATTTTAACGTAAAACGTAAGTATTTAATGTAACTCTTTGCGTGAGTTGTTAAAATCGCTTCAACCATATAAGATTAAGTTATAAAATCTTTTATATTTTTAATTAAAAGTTTAAATAACAACCTAGTATGCTGTCCGTTTCATCGTAATAGGTAAAATCCTAATTAAAGTTAGTAGTTCGTTAACGCTTTACCGCGTTCTTCAAACCACCACCACTACCATAAGTTTTTTTTTTTTATAATATAGGAGCAGCAGACGAGCTAGCCATCCACCTGATAGTAAGTGGGTACTGCCGCCCATAGACATCTGTAATCAACCCCAGATAGGATTAGATATTCTTACCTGAGGTCGGCCACAGATTCGCCGCTATCCCTGAGGACTAAGCTGGAACGTCTCGGAATAGTATGTCTCCCTTACCACACCCTTCAAACCAGAACACAGCAGGGCTTAACACTGCTATTATCAGGCAGAAATAGGTAGCGGTGGTGCCGCCGGAGTCGAACCACAAAGGGTTCTACCACCTGATGGTAAAGTAAAACTATAGATTATTCTACCGCCGTTTCATTACATTTCGGAAACTACTACAACATATTTATCTTAGGTATTATAACACGGCCCTGAAATACCTATACATTTATATAGAAAGTTAATAACAGCGAGCTAATAATGGACCATTTTCCTTAAGCGATACGAAATACTTTTTAGGGTTCCGTACCCAAGGGGTAAAAACGAAACCCTATTACTAAGACTTCGCTGTCTGTCCGTCTGTCTGTCTGTCACAGGGATCTATCTCATGAACCTTAATAGATAGAATCTTTAAATTTTCAAGTTATGCAAAATCAATCATCCAATTTTGTTTTTGGATAAGTTATTTACTAAATAAAAAAAAATATTTTGCGTAATGGAAATCTTTATTTGGACCTGTAACCTTTTTTTGGTAATTAGAAAAGATGATATCTGTTAAGTGTTTTGTGAGCGTCAAGTAAAGATGATGATAATAAAAATTAAAAATATCTTCAAAATAAATCGCTATTTTTCGGCGTTTTTCACTTTATCTATTGAACCGTAATATTCAGTGGATAAAGACTAAGACAGACTAAGAAAAATCATCACAGTGCATTTAATTCATACGTTGTTACAACAAATACTAAAAATAAAAATTAAATGGAAATTTGGTGGTACGGAACCCTTCGATTTAGTTCGACTCGCACTTTTCCAATTATTCTTACCATATATTGTTATATAAGCCAATAGCACCAGATACGTGGTGGGGAGTGTAAGATCCTCAGCCTACTTGAAGGGTGCTATAATAAAAATAACCATTACCCTTTAGCTAAATCGTTATCGAGATCACCTCCGACTGAATCGAGAGCACGTGGTTACGTGCGAGTTTTGGGAATGGTTCCTTTTATTTCTTTTATGAGGTTGTGATTTGACTACGTATGTTTAATAGGCACAGAAGTTGGGTTTAGTCGAAGATATTTTTTTATCTAAACAGCTCAGTTCTAACTTTAGGTTACTTTTCGTTTCCATATTTTGGCGTTCAGATTTCTGGCAGAATATATCACAATTTACATATATGATATGCAGATTTTTAGACCTTAAATCAATTTTACTTTTATAGCAAATATTATTATTTTATTTATAGTTGTATATGGTAGAGATGGCAGTAAGGTAGTTCCTTGTCCCTGTAGTTCCGGGACCAGAATAGGGCTACGGAATCTCCTACCTATCGTAAGAGGCGACTATAAGGGGCTTCCGGGGTTGCGGATAGCAAAAGTGGGAGCTGGGATTCGCGGAGGTCTCTACGCAGCGCCGAGGATGGCTACCGAGGATATTAGTTCGGTAAAATCCACTTAACCTCGTGTAACCCTCCCACGGCACCGGGTATCTTTCAAAGGTTTCCCCCTCGAAAACAAAAAAGTAGGTAATTTATAATATTTGAAGTTATAAAAAAAACTTAATTATTTAGTATTTCATCGTTTAATGTAATGTCATCAAAAACAAATTTTCAGGCCTATCTAGCTACCTTAACATAGGTTGGTAATTTCTAAAATTTTACATTCAAAAACCTCAGAATAGAAAACCAAGACTTATATGATTGTATTATAGACTGTTGAGAGAGATGTGAAAACAACGGAACAAAATTCGGGTATGTTGCTTTTACCAATTAATTGAACTTCTGCGCCAGCGAACTGATTGAGTTTCGAAATACCCGAGTACTCGGGCAAGTTTACTCGAACCCGATATCCGGTTATTACAACCAGGTAATTGCTAGCTATAGTTTCAAGCTATTTTATCATGCGAGTTGTAGAACCCTTTTCAGTTCAACTCCGCCGGCACCACCACCACGCCTATTAACAGTAGTTTTAAGCGCTGCTGTGTTCTGGTTTGTAGGATGTGATAAAGGAGACACACTTTTCCGAGGCGTTCCAGCTTAGTTCTCAGGGGTAGCGGCGCATCTGGGGCCGGCCTCAGGTAGGAATATCTAATCCTATTTGGGGTTGATTACAGAAGGCCATGGGCGGCAGTAGCCACTTACCATCAGGTGGACTGCTTGCTCTTCTGCTACTCCTATATTACAAAACAAAAAACTCCGCCACACCTTTTTCTACCTAAAAACAGCACAGCACTGCTGTGTTCCGGTTTGTGGGAAGAGAGACATACTCATCCGAGGCGTTACAACTTAGTCCTCAGGGGTAACGATGCATACGTCACTGAATACTCTTGGACTTTAATCTTATGTGTAGCTGATTACAGATGTCCATGAGGGGCAATAGCCACTTACCATCAGGTGGACATGCTCGTCTGCTACTTCGATATCATGCACATCATCATCGTTCTGTCATCGCTATCATTATTTTGTTTTCATTAAAGCCCGCTCCACATTCTCGCGAGATTCTCGCGAGAATGTGGAGCCGGCTTAATCTGTTATATTCTGTCATCATCATAAATATACTACTAATCGTCTTTATTAGTGGTATATCTATGATCATCATTCTATCATCGTCATTTAGTCTTCTACCTCATTCTATTGTCAATGTTCGTACAAAATTAGGTACTAACTAATCAAGAACAAAGTTCTATTAATATAATTCAATTCCGAGTAACCCAAAATAGAAAAGTAGCGTCACGTATTTTATTAGCGATGACATATTATATTTATGTGACAACCAACGTCACAACGACGCTAAAGCCCGTGCCAGACATAGCACACATTTTGAACACATGTTTGAAACAGCGAAGAACGGGTATCTTAGAATTTGTTCAAAGATTGCTTCAATTATTGGTAGTTTGTCATTTAGTGTCGATTTTTCGAGCGCACATCAAAGCGTTCAAACGTCAAATATGTTCGGAGCCTGCAGCACATACGCAAAGTCCAGTTGCTAGTAGACCACGACATGAGTGACAGGTTAAAAAAATAAACAAATAAGTGTTCAAATGTGTAAGCAAAGTCTTTGTTCAAATATTTGTTTACGTCTGGCACGGGCCTTAGCTTCGTTACGTATGCCGACGTATGCTCATTTGAATTCCCGAAAATCCGGTGTTTTCATAACGGTATCCTGACAGTTGCGTCGGTTTATGAGTTTATTAAAACCGTACATCATTGTTATGGCGACGTTTAATTTTAGATAGTTGTCTTTAATTCGTGTAGTAAGGAAAATATCCTTTTCTGAGAAATTCCAGTTTAGTTCTCAGGGATCGCGACAGATCTATGCCGACCTTCGGTAGGAATCTGATCTGAGGTTGATAGCAGATGTGATGTTGATAGCAGAGCTACTTACCATCAGGTAGACTACACGCTCGTCGGCTACTTCTATTTTCCTACTTCCTACTATGTCTTACTCAACACAAATCCTCTGTGTGATATTGATGCATTAAGAATAACAAAATAATAGAAAAAGAAAAAAAAGCATAATTATTAACGATTAAAAATTGTTCTGAATTTTCGCCCACTAAGTACATCGAGGTGAGGTGTATAAAGCTCCGTACGTTGAAAAGGTAACATTACTTATAAGTCTGACTAATAAATATTATATAAAGTGCTATGAGTATATTGCAATTACCGATAATACGGGTTAATAATGATTAAGATTAAAACAGATAATTGATCATAAAAGACGATATGTGGTACGTTTACACTAAATTTTCGCAAACTTACGATTGATTGTACCAATTTTAGTCAGGAGTAAAAATGGCGTCTGCTCTGACGTCATACAGTACGCTAGTCACGATGCTATGACGTATGATTCATCTGTTGATGGAATCCATTTAAGTACTTCTAACATCTCTGGTGGAAAGGGAACCTTATTTTTTTCTAGCTTATCTTCAGGAAAAAAAACAGGTACCTAAGTAAGGCGCTGAAACTTTCAACGGGATCTTCAGATGACTGCAGCTTCTATTTAAGGTTGATATAAAATTCCATTACAGTGTTCGATCCTACAACCGGACCGGTAAACCGGAAGACCTTATGAACTTTTTGTTATCATTTTTGTAATGATATTACGTACTAAGAGAGCTATTTTTTTAAATTAAAAATAATATTTAAATCTTTTATTTAGATCAGTTAGCTGAAATAACATAACCTTAGAAATAATTCGTCAAGTGTTTGTCAAACTCGCGCCCAAATGGTTCCGTACCTCCAATATTCCGTTAATTTTTATTTTTTGTATCGTTATCATAGCAGCCATAAAAGTTACTGGATTTTGATAATTTTAACTGAATACTTATTATGGTTCAATGTTAAAGCGAAAAACGCCAAACACTAGCGGTTTCTTGAATGGCAACCCCCATTTATTTTCAAGATATTTTTATTTCCAGTATTTGTTGTTATAGCCGCCACCATTACACATACACTGCAAAAAATGTCAATCTATTATGGTTCAAGATAGAACCGTGTGACCGATGGACAGACACCGGGGGCTTAGCAATATGATTCCGTTTTTATCCTTTGGGTACGGAACCCTAAAAATGAAAAATTTGAATAAAATTTTCACATCTTCCGTACTAACGTATCTCAAATCTTAATTTCAAATAATATACATTTTACGAGCGAAGCTACAAACATCCACAATTGCTCCAGGGTACTCGTGTAGGAAACACTAAATGCTAATTCGGTTTGAATTACAACCTCCTACGAGCCACCTTATCTACGAGCTGCCTTATCGTGCTTCAAGAGCATATTAAAGTTATGTCTAATAAAGTCCATGTTTGATCTTATCAACACTTGTACAGTATCTTTTTATTTTTTATTGCATTTTATTCTATAAAATGTAATTTTATCTCTGACCACTTGAGTGACTCTATAAATTCTAGAAAATTCCTTCGTCGTATTAGTCGATCTTTAACTTAAATAAAAACTAGACGTGACATTCTTGAGAGATTTCCTCCTCACCACCAAAAAACCTCACATTGGACACCCAAACCGAATTTAGACTACACCTAGATTTCATCCATAAAATACTCTACAGTGTATAAGAAATCAAAACTTAAACTCCACTTGACTGAGTATCCAATATGGGACAAAGTATTGGAATTCTCGGTGTCAGTGCAACCTTGAAGCTTATATTGGAAAAGTACCCTTGAATTTCTTACGCCGGCGACGTGTCAAAAATTAAATATATGTTCCGAATGGTTTTTGTGTCTATTTTTAAAGGATAAGAAAGTTTAATTAAGATTTTGTTGATAGCATCGACTCTCTAGTGTTTTTAAGGGTATGTTTTTTACATAATAAAAGCATAGTAAGCCAGCATACATTGCACCTGATGGTAAGTGCCTAGATAAGATTAGAATCCTCATTGAGGTCAGCCACATATGCTACTCCTGACGAGGCAACTGGAATGCCTCGGATAAATGTGTGTTCCTTACCACACACTTTAAACCTGAATATAGCCTCGCATCAAACTTTTGTTATAAAACAAAAATAAGTATGGAAATGGTGATTCCGTCGTCTTGTCACAAATAATTCTAAAATCTGTTAACGTGAATGTAACAGTAGGCTTATTAAATGAAATCTGACTGATGACAAGTTGAATACGACGACTGCTTAGTGCTATATACAAGTCAAACTCATATAGTATATACAATAATATACATAAATAGTAAAAATCGTAACTATTCTAAAACAATACTCAAGAGTCGTATGTAGGAAACGTATTGTGAAAGCGCTTACTTCCGAGGGTTTCGTTTGTCTTACAAACCGTCACTCACACGTACCACTATTAAAAATGTTATTTATTATATCGCCATTGCCTATATTGTGACCTGCTGGCGGAAAGATTGTCGGAAGTACCTATCAGTATGCCAATGGCTGTTGTTAGTTGTAACAGATTGCAGTATATCCGACGTGTGAGTACAGTACTTTACCAAATTTTTTTTTTTAATTAACATTTTTGATTTTTAATTTATTTTCAAATAATGTGTAAAACTGTACATGTGAGTTGCTTTTTAAGACAACATCTACCTTCAAAAGCCCTCTCAAAATCGTACATGTGAGTCAACGCTAAGTCGGCACACGAAATATGTGACACTATCTCCATTGCTCCGACAAAATAGTGCTGTAGCTCCGACATTTACATTGTTTCGACAAAACAGTCCAGTTCTGTCGAAACGAATCCCGTAAAAGAGCAGGAGCTCTGAATACAACTGGGAAATCTAACCCTTCATAAGGCAGGTAAGACGCTATGCCGGGTTATTCATATTCAGATTTTATCTCCCCTGATCCGGTGAACTGACTTCATATTTACGGGTGAAAAGGTAGGATTCGGAATAAATATACATAACATTCCTAAAGCTAGGTTTTTTGGACTGAGAAAATATTGTAAACGTAAGTAGATTTAGTTAAACTAGATATTGTCAGAGGATTCGTTCGTTATCGCCCGTTATTGATACTCAATCTATCCTAATTGTGTTTACCAAATATCAAAAATTGACAATGTGTGGCATAAAGACTTTAAGTAAATATGTTTAAATGTAAAGTAATTTTCCATAAATGAATTCCATGTTACCAACGAGATTCGTATGAGTTTTTAGTTTTGACAAAAATTACTGTTTTGGTATTCGTTTACGTATTTGCCCATACATTTCCAATCAGCGCCCCCAGCGGACTGTATCAGAACTGATTGGAAATATATGGGAAATACGTAAACAAAAACAAAACCAGTCATTTTTTTCAAAACGTAAAAACTCATATTAAGTACTGATCACATATCCCTGTATTCGTATACAGTAATCTCGAAGACCGCTCAACCGATTACAATGAAATTTTATGATTGTGTATGGTTGGTTTCACTTGATTAATTTGGACTCAATTACTGCTACTATTGTGCAATTATTTTTATAATATAGGAGTAGCAGACGAGCATGCAGTCCACTTGAAGATAAGTGGCTACAGCCGCACATGGACATCTGTAACCAACTCCAGATAAGATTAGATATTCCTACCTAAGGTAGGCCACAGATGTGCCGCTACCCCTGAGGGCTAAGCTAGAACGCCTCGGAAAGATATGTTTCTCTTATCCCACCCTTCAAACCATAACAGCTGAGTCATAATAGTCACTAGTATAATAACCGCTATACTTAAAAATATAAAGTTTTTGATGTGAAACATCTATAGCCGCACGTAAAAAAGATTTCTGGCGTGGCGACGATTACCTTTAACTACATAGACAAATGTTCTATAAGGGACAGAGCTATTAGAACAATGTGATAAAAAAGACAACTAGTGTTTGACCTTGCGTTTCAAGTGTACGCAAACGTAAATATTGACCATGGAATATAGTGACCAATGATTACTTCAGTCAAAACGGGACATCGATTTTTTTATGTCAAATACTTTTTACTTGAAAAAATATAGTTCGAAATAATAAAAAACACGCTTTTATGATAAAATTAACTAAAAAGTAGAAAATAATTTTCAATCTAGGAATCATTTAAGGAAAAGTAAATAGTATAATTGTGCAAAAAATGTGGGGCGCTTTATGAAAACTGATAAATGGAGCACCCCATGTTTTTTCACAATTATAATATTTACTGTTACTTAATTGACAATGGCAACGGTTCATTTCGGAGACAACGGCACGAAGCATCGAAAAAAGGGACTGTCCCGTTAAAAACGGGACGTATGGACGTATATTTCTCATTGATACTCATGCTTGTCAAAGACAATGAAATAATGGAACAGAAGGTAAAAAATGTCCAGAACTGTCGATAATAGTTTTAGTACATCGTTTACTAGAAATGTTATAGTACAGTTTAACTAAATAAATTATTATTATATAATTTGATGAAAGAATGTATCTATACAGATGTATCGACTGGTTTAAAATATACGATTTAAAAATTGTTTATATTTATTATCGTATATTAGTAAAGATTACTCACTCCTAACAAGAAAATGTACCCAGTTTTGAGAATTGAAATAGTTGCGTAAAAAAGTTTTTGCCACGTCTCCGTGCTAAAATGTCCCTAAAATATTTGAAATAATTATTTATCTATTATGTAAATTACGCAGTATTAGTTATTTACTTGTAAATTTTCTCTAAAAATGTTTTTATTTGTCAAGAATTCAAAAAAACTTACTAATAAGCCGTTTGTGGCTTCATTCAATTTCAAGGCGGCGAAGTATCTTTACTAATTTATGTTTATTATTTTCAGTTTTATTTTACACACGACCATTAATTGCAAAGTTGTGTACATTTTATAAATGTACTAGCTGACCCAGCAAACATTGTGTTGCCATATAAATAAAAAAAATGTTAAGGGTGAACAACCCTTATCACTTAAGAGATATGAAAAATAGATAGATAGTAGCCAATTCTCAGACTTACTGAATATGCATATAAATTTTGATGAAAATCAGTAAGAGCGTTTCGCAGGAGTACAGTAACTAACATCGTGACATGCGAATTTTATATAATCTTACCGTGGTCTTTTTGAGGATTAATTTCTGGCTATACAAAGATTGTTTATTAAATTATGTTTAGGTTAATTTATTCAATTAAAGAAATTTTAAAATACCGTATACTATCCTATATAATTTTATGGTAATATTTTTTATTATTTACCACAGATATCGAAGAAAATTTAGAGATTAGGATACAGAATTTCCCATATATCGATTTTATTTTATTAAAATAAACTATAAAAAGTTATATTTTGACTAAAACACACTAATATAAAAATTAAGCAGTGGGATCTTAAACTATAACATACACGTATGAACATCGTGAGCTTCAATAAAATGTCACTTCTGTTCTGTTGATCTATGGTCATAGATCAATGAAAATTTTTTCATTGATCTATGACAGTTCAATTCAATCAATGAAAGTTTTTGTCAATGAAAGTGATAAAGACGCAAAATGCATGGTCATGCATTTTGCGTCTTTATCACTTTCATTGACAAAAACATACTTTGTCTCTTTCTGGTTACTCATGTAATCATGGCGGATCGAACACGAAAAATAAACAAAATTTAATAATTTCTCTTCATTTACGTGTAATAGGTGATTCCATGAATCTTGTTTCTTTTTCGAGCATAATTTTTGCATTTATGCATTGCACAAGAAGGCATTTTGAGGCTTAAAATTCAAAATAATGACGTTTAACGTGTTCAGTGACATTAGTGTGTATTACTACGCCGCGCGAGAGCGACTGGAGTCGTTTTAACTCGTTTTACACCACTTGACGTATTTTGTATGTTTTAAGTATTGCCCGCTTATTTTTCTGATAATAAAATGTCTGACCGTGATAATTTAGAGAGTGAAAGTGATCAGCCTTCTGCAAAGAAAGCAAAATCACACTATGACACACCATCAAGTCATCAGTAAGTTAATTATTTTTTTATAATTAAAGTATGCATTTACAGATAAATTATGCATGCATTAAGCACGCGTATATTTGGTGTGTTTTGAGCGCCAGCAAATGTAAAATCTACTATCTTGGTAGATTAAAATTCACATAAAAATCATTGCATACAATGTTTTTAAATTATTAATTAATTTTAATGTCATTCTTCTCAGAGAATAAATTTATTAAGACTGACAGAATTGTATTTCAAAATCAGCTGATGGCGTGCAGCGCACGAAAGTTTTTTCTTATTTGTTATAAATATGAACATTAAACAAAAATTAATTAATTTTTCTAATCATAGTGGCATTTATTGTGAAACATTCATTATTGATACTTATAATTTACGATTTTAGTAATATATTGAAATAACTAGCTAAGATTCTTGAGTTTACTAATATATTGGAGCCAATTTATTTTTTTCTGTATATTTTAATAACATATTTTTTATAAATAATTCAGAACCCAACAATCATCACAGGGGTCACAAAATATTATTATTGAAACTGGACGTCACCAAGATCAGTTAAACACAAGACATACTATTAATGTTATGTAAGATTTTGTAAATCTAATAGTACCAGAATATACTAATTTTGATGTGAAACATCTATAGCCGCACGTAAAACTGATTTCTGGCGTAGCGACGCATGCCACGCACATCGCACGCATACGATGGTATATATATACAGTCTATATACAGTAGTGTGTACGGTGTGGCGACGCGTCGCCATGCGCACTGTGCGATTCACTGTGCGATTCTCTCCATTAAGTAGTCACGCTTTGAAATAAATTCGTAAATTTTTGTATTTAATGAAAATAAATGTTTATTCAATAAATAGTCATCGTTATCTGGATAAAATCGTAATATTTTATTTTATCATTATGACATATTTAGTTCCTATTACAATATGTTCTTTTCTGCATATTACTTTTACAAAATAATGTCGATGTTTCACATCTGCCAGGCGTCCCGTGACGGCTCACATTTTTTTCTCATAACGACACTTATATATATTCTCCCCACCTTTCCCTTACATCACCTAACTTATAAAAAGTAAGCTAATAAAAAGCAAACAAGCAGTACACACAAAGGGCTCTTATAGGAATTTAGGATGAGGGAAAGTATCCTGAAATGAAGAGCTCTACAAACTGTCCGGCCCTTTATTCAAGGTCAAGAGAACCAGTCTAATATGAATACAGAAACGATAAATTAGGGCTTAGGACTAGATGAATGTACGAGTAATAATGATTATGAAAATTATGTACTAAAACTTTATTGTGCCAATCTTGAGGACGAATTTTCTCGTGGAATGAAAAGGGTTTCTGTCCATAGTCCCCTACACTGACCAATTGCGGATTGGTAGGCTTCACACATCTTTGGGAACTTCTTTTAGAGAACTCGCAGGCAGGTTTCCTTATAATGTTTTCGTGCCTCGCCTATGCATGAGATATTTCATTTAGAATTCGCAGATAACACGAAAAACCAGAGGACATCAGTGTACGATCGTGAATGACATTTGGATTTGAATGACATCACTAAGATATTGTCATCGATTGGGTAACCTGATTTAAAATTCAATTGCAAGTCTTAACCCCCACATACACACAAACAAAGCAAATTGCTAAGCTTCTAAAATCTTCCTTTTCTTGTCCATCTTGAAGTCGGTTAACAAATTAACACATTTCTATGCGTCACAATACCCTGAAGGGTCAACTGAGTCCGATCCAACGAATAAATAGAATAGTTATTATCAGTTTCTCGCCGAACGGGTTAAGTCTATTCACGCACCGTTTTTATATTCCTAGATATTGGGAACAGAAATCCCGACCCCTACATTGTAGCAAGTTTGGATGATATTGTCACTTAATCGAGTTACAGATGAGTGGATAGAATCGATATACTTACCTATAAGTTTTGTGAGTTCCTTACATTTAAATGTTAAGCGATATAGGTAAGGATTATATTATTATTTATATATTTTACACATTTTGCACTAAGCCAGCGCGGTGGATAATGCCCTATAATCCCTCTCGTTCTGAGAGGAGACCCGTGCCCAGCAGTGAGACAGTAATGGGTTGACGATGAAAATGAGTTTTAATACACAAATTACGTTTAGGTAAACTTAGACTAAACCAGACAACGGTTGAATGAATAAGAGTTTCCTTATGTAAGAGAAAAGTTCAGAACATAAGTACGAGTAAAAAGTTTATGGAACAATTGTCTATAACTTTCGTTTTTCGACACACTTGTTTTTATTTTAATACAAGAATATTTAATCTAGTTTGAAAGGTTTGGTGCAAGAAAGACTCAAGCACCTAACTAAAACTCCTGACAAAAATAGTTCACAATAAAATTATTTCAAACTTGAATTAACCCTATTTAAGTTGTTAGACTGATTCACTGACATATAGTCTAGTACTTACACTAAGAAAAATTGTGACCGGCGTGACAAATGAGAGCAAAGATTCACGTCGTCGTCCTCGTCAACCCATTACAATCCCACGGCTGGACACGGGTCTCTTTCCAGAGTGAGAGGGGTCACCACCCTGGCCCAGTGCGAATTGGTAAATTTCACATGCTTCAAGATATATCTGAAAGAACTGTCAGGTGTGTAGATTTTTCTTCACAATATTTTCTTTCGCACTAACTATTTGTAAGTGATTAACTTGCTAATAATCACATAGCTTTAAAAATCAGAGGTTTCAATTTTGGATCCCGCAATTGAGAAGCCGTTTCAACCACTGGGCTATAAATTTTTTCATTCACAATGATTCACATGTGACACGTACTCGTATACTGTACTAAAATTGTCAATTCAACTCAAACGTAGTAGAATTTACGAGTTGAATAAAAGGAGTTAAGTAAGTGGATTCCGAGGGGTCTTGCAAATGTTTCAAGGTCGGCTGAACGATGTAATACGAATGGAATTAGTTATCAGCGTACGAATGGGATAGGGTGCGATTATAGAGACGCTGATTACAGTTTAATGCGATGTTAAATGCTCTGATGTGATAGCTTGATATTTCGGCATCTCATGTTTTGAGGTCCCGGATTCAAATACTAGGTTCTGACTCCGTGCCCCGGAAGTCCCGGGACTAGAATAGGGCTACAGTATCCCCTGCCTGTCGTAAGAGGCGACTAAAATGGAGCTTCCGGGGGTGCAGGCGGCAAGAGTGGGAGCTCGAACCGTCCAGCAAGCGACCCCGGTCGCATACCGTCGGTTTTGACTCCGAGTTTTCGATGTTCGATGTGCGTATTAGAGTTAAATTATCTATCACATGCGTAAAGGGTGAACAAAAATATTTTGAAGCCTACAAATCTGAGAGTTCATTGAAAGCAACTTCTCAAAGATGCGTGAAGTCTATTTTCCAATACTTTCCCTTGGTTAGACTATGATCTAAACCTTTTTTTTCTGATAGGTAAGTTGTGTCAGTTAATTGTGGTGAAGGAAAACATCGTGAGGAAACCTGAGAGATATATAAAAAAATCTCAAACGTATGTGAAGTCTACGAATACGCACTTGCCAGCGCGGTGGACTATGGCCTAATTCTTCTCATTATGAGAGGAGACCCGTGCCCAGGAGTGGGACAGTAATGGGTTGATGATGAGTTGTGTCCATAAGTGTGACAATACTGTGTTAATGTTTATATAGAAGCGCATTAAGCTTCTGTGATGGACATTGTAATGCTGTAATTGTCTAATTTCGATCTTTAGTAAGCAAAAAATTATTAAGTATTACAGTTTATTAGATTTGTGCACACAATCATTTGGATTTTGCGTAATTGATAAGTTAAGACTTTTGGAATGGAAGTTTATCAGCTAGTAAGTAAGTAGTAAGTAAGTAGTAAGTCAGGTAGTAAGTAGTTTATCAGATAACTGTAATCTGGGGCTAATTACAGATATGAAAAAGTTTGCAAACACCACATAAAGTAAGACGTAATATACCAAATGAGGTGTTTCTAAAAATTGCAGAACGACCTATATTCTAAAAATACTGAAAGTAATCTGATGTTAGTCGTATTTTTGTGGAATTTGAATTATAAGATATCTAACTTATATTTACAAAAATAGATGTAAAAGCTATGGTGCCTCTAGACCGAACCGCGAAGGATTCTAACATAATGTAAAATTATAACGTTTACTATTTTCGGCTACTTATTTTAAGTTTCGAGTGACATAACAACTGTTCTTAGAATTCTAACTAAATATTGTAATGTAACATTATGTACATAGTAATGTAGCAATAGTTAGAAATATCTTTTTTTCCATCTCTGTTGTTATATACACTGTTAATATAACAGTTAACTATATATAACACTCTAAACTATACAAAACAGTTATATTTAAAACAAAATAAATAGTGTTCATTTGTTGCGCCTTTTTCACAAAAAAAAAACATAACAAGTTAAAAATTACGTTTTTATTATATATGGCCCTAGATACAACAAGTAACGTGGAATTATTTTCCGTAAACGACCTTCTGTCACGAACGTGGCAGTAAAAACAGTGCATTCAGTAATTTTCTTTTTGAATTATGCATGCTTTTCAATTTAATTATAGGCGCTTTAATAAAGCATGGGTTGTTATTATGATAATGTACATTACGTGAATTACTATATGTATATTGCGTAAATACGCTATACACATTACACACGAATGCATAGAATTCATCTACTGCTTTTACCTATAAAACTAGCAATGTAAACCAAATAATAATTAATTAAATGTCGTGTATAAAATAATACTCTTTGGTTTGTAATGACGTGTGTGCATAATATAATTTTATTTGGCCGTAATTTTATTAAATATAAATGCTTTTTTATATAAATAACGCCTAAACTTAACTGGTTTAACGGTTCTCAGAATAATTCCTAATTATATTTTAATAATAGACCATGGAAAAGTTATTTAAACTTTTAATAAATCAAACGAACTTCCGGTCGGTCCTTAATCACAACTTTACGAATCCTTCCTTAAGTTGTTTGTAAGCGAAAGAAGAAAATTAATTAATTTACTTTGGAATAAAACAATATATTTCAATAATCATTAATTTTCTGTTAAAACCATTACTTATTATTAATGTGTTTTGCTATCCTTACCTATATCCAGTGTAATTTATCAACTAATAAACAAGTACACGTTACATAACCTTAATTCGTGCAAGTATTCCCTAAAGTCACTTGACGCTACAACTTTTACTGAAAATACAATTTTAAAGAAATGTTCATTTATTCGTAGCACCACTGCACTGGCTTAAAAGATTCAACTTCATTCACAGCACTGTGTAAGCGGAAGCTTTGAACAAAGCACGCGTAGCGCGAGATTCTGCTACGGAGCTACGCGGGCGTCTACGCGGAGCTACGGGCAGATACTGGCGAGCGCTGAGGTCGGATATTACTGCATGGAAGATATTACCACGCTTGGACTCTCGTTACCAGTTTAATTGTATTTAGTTGTGTTATTTTGTTCACTTGTTTTTATTGCTTTGTGTTAACAATAGTACCCGTCTGGCAATTGCGTCATCCGTTTAATTAACTTTAAAACATTAAAGATAGAAATATTTAACCACTACTTTTGTGATATGAAGGTAAAAATATTTTCTGCAATATTTTATAACATTATTTAAGGGAGTAAATTTTAATTCGAAGTAATCTTACGCGACATCCAAAGAATATCTTTACCTACGAAGTTACAACAATAAATCAACCCTTTATAGGCAGGGTAGCCATAATAGCTACCATACAAAAGCAACAGATAACTGTTGCGCTTGGCACGGCCTCAAGTTAATATCAAGCAACTATAAATTAGAGCCATTCGTGAAAGAATTATGAGTAACATTAAACTGTAATAATCTGCCGCACTCCAAAACTTTTTGATATAATCCTTTAGAATTTGTTTTGAAACAAGAGCAATTTCAAGTTCTACAGAAATTTCACTCGTATTTTACAAGTTGAGTTCCTAAATTATTAATGTAGAAGAATTAATGTAGCGTAAACTTTTATCCGGTACATATTAGTTTGATAATTGTTTATATGAAAAATATTTCGCTAAAAACATATGAATACTCGTACTTGTACATAAAATTAAAGCATCAGATTAGTTTCCTACTTGAGGTCGGCCACAGATGCACCGCTTCCCCTAAGAACTAAGCTGTAATGCTTTGGAAAGTAAAGTTTAAACAAATACTTTTAGTATTTATAGTAATACTGCATTTATTGAATCTAATATTACCTATTACTACTCCTTTAAAGATAAAAGGTTAAAGCTCATAAGCATGACGTCCTCGAGTACAGTATTTAACCCGCTACCCCTAATTCCACGTTCCGAATGAGAAAATAATCCATCTTCCGACAAAGAGGGTCAGTGACTCATCAGTGTTCAGGACATAATGAACTTACTTCATTTATGTCGAGAACACATATGTACTTTTGCCATTTTGTAATAAACAATGGAGCAGTATACAAATCATTTGATGGTAAGTGCTTAAGTAGCACTTTCTCTTGGATATCAGTAATCAACGCCAAATACGATTGTTATATTATATGCTAAGGAATTCTGTGTGCTAAGGAATTGTCTTGGCATGTCCCATGTAAGTTTCTCTCCATATAGGTTTCACAGAATACCAACGTTACACGTGACTGAGTGGAGACTTTTTCGGTTAAAATGTTATAATTTTTTTTGTAAATATCCTTTATGCTTTTGTGTTTTATTGTATATTTTGCCGAATAAATTATTTTCTTTATTTCTTTCTTTCTCACTTATCACAGCTTTCAGACTTTACGGTAGCGCTTGAGACTAAGTACTATTTCGCAGAAAAAGGTGTGCTACCTCCTGAGTCGAGACGCATTTAGAACAGTTACGTTAATTGTGGCCAATATTTTTTTCTTATATTGAGGTTTAAGTTACTTTTTAGTTTGATTAACTATAAAAGCGTAGTTTTTTATTTATAAATTATAACACTGAAGTAGCAAATAAGCATGCAGTCCAATTGATGGTAAGTGGCTACTATCGACAACCTTAAATAACATTATCGGTCGTCAACGACCCCAGGACATCCGATCCGATCCAGGTTTAAGCTTGCGCAAGGACATAGGCTCCCTCTGCGCGTTCTACCGGCTTTACAATGGTGAGCGTTCCGAGGAACTATTTGACCTGGTGTCTATGGCACCGTTCCTCCATCGCACCACTCGCCGAAGGATGAAGTTCCATCCACATCAACTGGACTCGTGGTCCGGTTCTCCACGGTTCGGTTTGCACGGACGTTCTTGCCACAAACGTGCAAGATGTGGAATGAACTTCCTCTTGAGGTATTCCCAGAGCGCTATGACATGGGGCTCTTCAAAAAAGGTGCAAAAAGAGCTCTCCTTAAAGCTGGCGATGCATTGGCGACTCCTCTGGTGTTGCAAATGTTCATAGGCGACGTTGACTACTTTCCATCAGGTAGCACGTCTCCTTTATCGTTGGCCTGAAATATGTAAAAAAAAAAAACGTTAAATTTCTACCTGAGGACTAAGTCGGAACGCCTCGGAGAAGTATGCCTCCCTTATCACACCTTTCAAACTGCATAAAGCAGCGCTTGCCACGAGGGATTCTGCGTGGGTGAAAGCTCGCATTGAGCAGCTTAGCTCACTATATCGACTGGTGTAATACTCTTGTGTAATGCCGTACATTACACCTTAATTTTGCAAGGCAATCGCCTTAAGATACATCAAGACTATTCTGCTGTTAACTTCATTATCCCTGATTAATCGGATCACGGCTCTCAAGGCAGTTATTCAGTTTGTCCTTCTTATTCCCAAAGCACGGAGCTCAATGTTGTCAATGTCTTTGATCCGGGATAAAATGAGTTACATGAGCTTTTTGCCTATAATCCCTAGGGTGTCACTCGTTTCAACAAATCCTGTTGTAATCGAAACATGTTCTTCTTTGATGTCTATTATTTACTCGTTTAAGGACATTTATTTACGTCAAATGTACTAGATGTGCCTCGCGGTTTCACTCGCGCTTACGATACGATACAATAAGTGTTTCTTTCAACAATTTTAACAAATATCAATTTTCATACAAAACTGATAGCAGTTGATATGACATTAGTGCCAGCTATGGTGGTAGCGAGCTCGGCGCGCAGTAAAATGCTCGGGAGATTTCATGTTTGAATAATCTTTGTGCTGATCCCTGATTTTTTTTAATATTTTTTTTTTAAATTAAGTAGCCAATATTTCTTCTTATAAAGTGGCAGTATATAGCCAGTACCCCGTAGCAGCGTTAAGTCCACCGAAGGTCTAGGTTTGAATCCACAGCAAACATTTGAATAAGAAATAATTGTTGTGGATTGTGGAGATGAAAAACTGAAAATACAAACAATTGAAACTCACAAATAGCTAACAAATAATAACTTGCTTACATTTTAGCTGGGCTTCTGTGCTCCCATTCGGCACGTCTATTCTAGTGTGCTTTTTGTATGAGGCAAACTCCCTTATTTTTAAGTTCTTTATTTTTAGTATTTATATTCCTGCGCCTCCGGTAAAAATCAAGTAGCTATGTAATACGGTTCAAGAGATAGAGCCCTGTGACAATTTACTTTTTAGGTACGGTACCCAAAAAGGAAAAAATATAATTGGCCGAAACCACAACCTCTATTGTTGGGACGCCTGTAAATTAACTTTCAGTGACAGCTTTGTTTGTATTGTTACAACTGCCTTTGTCCGCCTGAAGCGTTCATAACAAGACTTCCGGTGCTTGTGGCTGGCATATGACTACAATTTTCAGGTAAAATGTTACGCATGAGGAATATTATACAAGGTTTCTATATGAGTAACATGTGTTTACTTTTATTGTTTATGTTAAGCAATTTACGTTAAATTATAAAATAATACAAACTTTAAACCCTTATTTTACCCCATTATGGTTGATTTTCTAAAATGATGAAATATACGTTTCATTAACTAACCACAAAGCCAACTACTAAGTTTCATAGAACTTACTTCAAACATGACGGATTTTCAAACAAATTTTCAACCTCTATACACCCAAGTATATTAAGAAAAATATAATTAATATATTATAAAAAACCCTCTCGGTATTTGTATCAAAAATCGATGGAATTTGGTATTATATCAAAAAATCGATGCTTTGATGAATAAGCTATTACACTATTAAACCACACATATTAGTTTTTATATAATATCTGTTATATCTGCTTCCATCAGCATAGAACCCGGAACATCGCGCAGTAACTTATCGAATAGCGCCTTTCTGTCGGGTTTGAAAGGGGACGCGTAGACACCATTATGTATTATATTCGGTTTATGACAGCTTTTACGAGTCCGGTCGTAAATATGTCATGACATACAACTCCCAATGTTTCATGAGTTTAAAATATAAACCTTGGGTAAAGGAGCTTACGTATTGAATAAAACGAAATCATTTTCTATAACTAATGTTAGAATTTATACCTTCACTTTTATAATCAAATAATAATGACAAAGGCACAGCTAATGAGACAATATGTGTAATTGATTTTATTTATATAATAAAGGAGTAGCAGAAGAACATGCAGTCCACCTGATGGTAAGTGGCTACTGTCGCTGATGGGTATTTGTAATCAACCCCAGATAAGGTTAGATTTCTACCTAAGGCCGGCCACAGATGTGCCGCTTTAACTTAAAAGTAAGCTGTCACACCTCGGAAAAGTATATCCCTCTTACCACACCAATTTCAACAGATGCATGACACACAGTGAAAAAACTTAACATGAAATTTTTATAGACATCCTATTTTTTTTTGCTATGCGAATCGAAAATAAAATAATGATGAACGAAATCTATCCGTACTTTTGAATTAAATGAATTAGATGATATATTTATTACAGAATTTCCCACTAGATTAAGTTCTGAACTACATACACGTGACCTTACGTCACCACAGTGCCCAATGATGGATTACAGATCAGTTGCCAAAACATTATTCTCCCACTATTTTGACATATAGTACATATCGGATGGCCTACTTCAGTTTTATATAAAATGTATTTTTTTAACAATTATACCTAACTCTTTATCTAGGTGTAGATGTGTAGTAGCTCCCTTACATGGGAGCGTGGGACAACTCAAATACGGCGTTACAGAACTCATTTCAAAGCATATATTGATTTTGCTAATTAAATCCTAACAATCCTTTATTACATTATATTCAGTTATAAAATGAAACATGGATATTCAGATGTCATATATAGATATGACTATATTGAACATTATGCAAACATATTGTTTTAGAGTAGATTTTTTACAGATTTTTTAAATGTTTACATGGCCATTCCAACAAATATGCAGGAATAATGAAAAGACTTCACTCATAAATGGGTACATGTTTTTTCCATTAAAAGCGGCATTTCCCGTTTTATGGGATAATTAAGGTATATTAATATTGACAGGTACATTTGGTGCTCTAAACATCACATTATATAAATTATTCTTGGTTTTTTTTTTCTGTATAAATTATTCAATTGATGGCAGTTCATCCCAAATTGAATTTATTTAATTTACAAAATTTTAATCCTATATTTTTTTGAACTGCCAGTGAACGAGTATTTGCAATCAAAATAAACTCTTTCATATTTCTATAGCGGAAATGGGAAACATTCATTTGTTTTTATGGCCTATTTTTAAAAAATATTGTTTTTAAGGGAAAAAATTAAAAGGGAAAAAATTAAAAAGGAAATAGCGCATCCACGCTATTTAACTGAGTATACAATGTTCATTTCTGTCTCTTTAAATGAAAAGTAATTTTAATTCTTGAGACGCAACGAGAAAACCAGAAATGGCACGGTTAAATGCACTTAACATTACGTTTCTCGGTTTTTAAGACTTCTTTCTTTAAAATAGAAAATTATTATAAAAGCAGCAAGCTTTGAAATTCGTACACATTAGATTCTTATTATGTCTTACATAAAGTTTATTAAAACGTAATGCATACTGTTGGTTTTTAGTACGGAAATGAAATTTCTGTTGAAAAAAAGGACGGTTTCTTTAGCAAAACTAAAACGTCGTAGAATCTTTTTGTGGTTTAACTGAGTCTTTCAACCACAGATGTGTTAATACGCAAAAATCTCTAACCTTTTTTTGTTGACGATGGGGAAAGCTTCAAAAGGTACCCGACGCCGTGGGAGCGACGACGGGTTATGTGGGACTTTTACCGCACTAAAACCCCCCCGGTGACCGTCCTTAGCGCTGCGTAGAGGACTCCGGGATCTCCAAAGGATCGTCGTTCTTCCCGGGGTCGCTAGCCAGGCGGTTAGAGCTCCCACTCTTGCCGCCCGCAACCCCGAAAGCCTCCTTTTAGTCGCCTCGTAGCCCTATTCTGATCCCGGAACTACAGGGACCGCATCTCTACCTTATCGCACATATATCAACTTAACCCGGTGACTCAAAACGTTTTTGTTATTCAAACATTTTGTAGTGATAATACCACCGCCCTCGTATTGTTCTATGCACTTTAAAATCGGTTTTTCATCTCGTATAAAAAATATTTTGATTAAGATATACTCTAATCTTTGAAAATCTTGAAAATAGCAAAGTTCTTACTTTGAAATTACATAATAAGTGCTAAAAGACCTTCGTTGTCATACATAAGCTACAAAGTCAATTTACTAGCCGCTCTTAAACTTGTAAAGAGTACTTATCAACATAATGA
Organism: Epargyreus clarus clarus; assembly: GCA_014595695.2. Taxonomy (NCBI): domain Eukaryota; kingdom Metazoa; phylum Arthropoda; class Insecta; order Lepidoptera; family Hesperiidae; genus Epargyreus; species Epargyreus clarus. The sequence continues at coordinate 2,477,291 of JACTTY020000049.1, read as the reverse complement.
TATAACCCAGATCCGAGATATTATGTACTCAACAAATGCCCATACTCAATCCGGCGCCGAGAAACCTTCGAATAATTGTGTCCATTTATTTTGTTACTGTTGAAACCAGTCCTAATTGTAAAAAGAGGGTTTGTAAGACTTTTGTCTAGTTTATTTTTTATATTCAATTGCAAATAAAAGATAATGTTTTAAAATCGATGCGAAAGACAAAATATAATTAAGAAAATTTAAAGGTGGTACAATCTTTTGTGGTTCGACTCCGGCGGCACCATCGCCACACCTATTTCTGCCTAATAACAGCAGTGTTAAGCGCAGCACATCGTGTTCTAGTTTGAAATGTGTGGTAAGAGAGACAGATTTTTCCAGCGTTCCAGCTTAGTCCTCAGGGGTAGAGACGCATCTGTGGCCAACCACAGGTAGAAATATCTAATCCTATCTGGGGTCGATGACAGATGTCCATGGGCGGCAGTAGTCACTTACCATCGGGTGGACTGAATGCTCGTCTGCTACTCCTATATTATAAAAAAATATAGCACTCAGAGCTGAGTCTATAATTAAATAATTTAGTTATGCTTAAATAAAAAGTTGCTGGATTACGAAATGAACTGGTCCATTTGTCCAAATTTTTTGAAGAATATGAAGAATCACATTCATTTTCCTTTTGGAAGTTACGAATCGTGGTCACACTAGTAATAGCCGCCTGGTGTCTACCGCCCGTCGACTTTACATTAAGAGCTTTTTAGATAACAAGTTTTTATACTAAATGGGTCAACGATTTAAGACCCACGTGTAAGGACAAATGCCTAATATATAAAGTACCAACTTTATCATATTTTTTATAATATATGAGCGTGTGTTCTTTATAATACACGAGCATGCAATCCACCTAATGGTAAGTGCCTACTGTTACATGGACAGAACCCTAGATAGATGAACCAGAAAGATATCAGAAAAGTATGTCTCCCTTACCACACTCTTTAAACCAGAACACAGCAGCGTTTAGCACTGTTATGACGCAGAATAAGTGTGGCGGTGGTGCCGCTGGAGTCGAACCACAAAGGGTTCTACCACCTTTTAGTATAAAGTTAATTATGAATTAAAAAGAATACAATACGTGAAGTTTTAATCTCTCAGGACTCTAAGTGCGGCTGTCGGTAGCAGTCTCCGTTGCGATCTGTTGCTGGTAACCTCCGACAATTGCTGCCGAATGCCGTCGTGTATCGTTAGCGATAGTTGGGGGCTGTCGGCAAGGGTTGTATTAACTTACTGTCGCTCATATGTAACCTTCCTTCGTAAAACAGCTCATTTATGTATTTTTTTTTATAATATAGTAGTAGCAGACGAGCATGCAGTCCACCTGATGGTAAGTGGCGACTGCCGCCCATGGACATCTGTAATCAACCCCAGATAGGATTAGATATTCCTACTTGAGGTCGGCCACAGATGCGCCGCTACCCCTGAGGACTAAGCTGAAACACCTCGTAAAAGTATGTCTCCCTTACCACACCCTTCAAACCGGAACACAGCAGCGCCTAACACTGCTGTTATTAGGTAGAAATAGGTGTGGCGGTGGTGCCGCCGGAGTCGAACCACAAAGGGTTTTACCACCTTTAAAAATTTTCTGCAACTCAAGATATAGTAACACGATTAGTTTTACTTAGAACGTATTTTAATGGTTCCTTGATTCTTTGAGTACTTGAAGTGACAAGTGCCACAGATAATTAAGGTTTAATTAAGGTTAGGTATAATTCTCATTCTTTTCCACGCCACCAGGAACGCTAGACGGTAATTACACGAAAATGAGTTGGATAATTGCAATCCCTCAATATCTCCACGGCTTAGTTTTTTCTGCTGACTTTATTGCTAATCACGCAGAAAATAGATTACTTTAGTGACGAACAAGTTTCGTGAGGGAAAATAAACTTTAAGGTGAACGAAACAGATTTTGTTATTCTGAAAGTGTTGTGTTGATGGTCCTATTTGTTTGTTAGTCTGCTCCCCCCTTAAGCCGCTAGAGCCTACATATCGATAAATATTACATTACTCATCTCTAATTCTATTACTACAATCTAAAAAGTAAGTCCTTTTTTACCAATACAAATTAATTTTGGAAACGGTTAACCCAAGAACAAGTTTATAGATTCTCCCAAAGCTTTTCCTCAGAATATTTTCGTATCAACTGATGCAATAATCTTCTTAAGCTAATCCCAGAGATACCGAAAAACATCGACATATGAGTATTTATTAAAATAATATTTTTTTAATTTATTAAATCAACATGTATCTCATATATCTATTTGTCTTTGTCTCCGCCAATCGTAGATGTAGGACCTTTATGTCAGGTTGATTGAACAAACATCAAAGGTAAATGTCAACTTGACATATTAGTATGACATCTGACCTCTCATTTCGATTGGCTTCCCACGTCTCAATGCAAGATAAATTAAAGTAACTAAAATTAAAGTGACTCACGATATACCTATGCTTGTTCCGTGAATTTTAGTTATTTTTTTTATAATATAGATATAGCCAACAAGTAGTTATACAATCCAGTTGATACTAAGTGGTTATTGTTGTTGTCGCTCTATCTTCCAAAACAGCTTATCATATTGAATCTTTCATGACAAACGTGAAAATAAAATATTTTTCGCACGTCAAATCAGAACCAGTCACACAATAGTAATATACGAAATACAAAACAACATCCCTATCGTGCAGATTCAATCAGATGAGTAATAAATCATACGACATAATAACGCCGTCGTCAGACTTGGCAATTTCGATGTAGAATGATGTTCTATTATTTTATTTTATAATAACTTTGAACTATACGTACCTACAGAAGGTTTTATGGCTTTTGTTTTACATTTACTGTCCTGGGGGCCTACCACCATCTTTTAGAAACCATCATAGTTCAGGAAAGTTTAATTTCCTCCTTAAAACAGTAAAATATTCCGTCATAAACAGTAGAACAAACTTAAACTCTTATTAATTTTTCGCTTATTCATTGTATAAAACCAACTGAAATTGTCATATTTTGCTTAAAAGTTAAATGTCCTGCATAAAAAGTAAAAGTATGATTAAAATAATATTGTTTTGAGAGATGGTAGTAACCCCCCAGACGTCACAAACGGGGGAGTTTCGGGGGAGTAATCTTCAAAAGATAGCATCACACCTACCTACGTCTTTTGACTCTACTACGTTTTACGTGAAATACAACTTGGATAATAATTTAGTTCCAAATTTACTACAGAAATATACAGTACTGGCAAATAGTTTGGTCATATAGATTTTTATGGTATTTTGTCAATATGCAATATAATACAGAACATGTAGACTATTGACTACATCATCAAGTACGATTGTTATCCCCTTTTACAATTTAATTAATATGTTGCAATCTATAACATCAAGGGGTTTTCAGTTTTTCTTCAAACGTATAAACTCTACCAACTCGCACTCAGCCCGTGGTGCACTTTATTGCCTAAACCCTCTTTATTCTAAGAGACCTAATTATAAGGGCAAGAAGACCTTTAATAGTACAAAATAGTGGTAGATACCTTAATGCTTTCACTTAGTAGTTTCCCAATGGATCGCGAAAATAGCAATCGCAAGCCGCAACTCGTAAATAAACCGTAAAAGAGTTTTCAGGCAATAACTCCCACGAAACATTCAATTTTTATTGAGCCATATTGAAATAATGGTCCGTTTGCGTATCCCGTTTTGTCAAACTCAATCAACTGTTTTGATTGATACTAAAATCACAGGATTTCGTATTTCCAACGTTTCCCGGTGTTACTTATTTAATTTATATTATTATATTCATCATCACCTAATCTCCTAATGAGTTTAGCAGCCACTTGTATTAATTGTATGACGTAGCATCCTAAATAGATTCGATTTAATAGTGAGGGGAAAAAAAATATCACGGGAGAACAGCCCTTATCACTTAGGGGTATGAAAAATAGATAGTAGCCGATTCTCAGACCTAATTAATATGCATAAAAAATTTGGTGAAAATCGGTAAAGCCGTTTCGGAGGAGTACGGTAACTATGTAAATAACATTGTGACGCGAGAATTTTATATATAAGATGTATTATCGTATATAAAACGGGTCCTCTAGATATTCGACGTGTTGATTTATGTGTTTTTAAGAAAATTAACTCCAAGGTCTTCGTACCACCCACTATAGTTACAATGTCATAGTTATTTTTTAGAATGTAAGTAAATAACAATTCACTCTAATTAATGTAAAGTTTTCAATTTTCTAAGATTGTAGAGTGTAGTAGAGCCTATATCTATATCTACTATTTATACTCTATATTCTGACAAATTGTAGTTAAGATTGTAGAGTATATTAGTATAGTAGAGCCTGGTAAGTTAGGTTACATAGGTACATCGAAAACCTTTTCCTTATTTAACTTCCCTAGATTATTTAAATCGAACTCTACAATGTTGTCATCTATTACCTTGATGTTGCTAAAGTATAAATAACACTATTACTCATACGTGATGCTTATTTTAGGCACTTTAATTAGGTACCTACGTCTTAAGATAGGAAAGACCCATCCGTACTCCTAATACGACGAGTAATGGAATTTGCAGACAATAAAATGAGCGAATGCGGGGAAACAGCCCGTTTTATTGAACGTCCCAAACGCTACTTTTACGTATCGGTTTTTATAAACCTCAATCAACTTCGTTATTGATACTAAATCTCCGCTTTTATTTATACAGGTATATATCGTTCGCTTATTGAGTTCATTTAAGCATTAGACCATGTATAGACGCATACACTTGATCCAATTTTTGGAAGTTCGACTCCAGTAGCACCACCGCCGCCTATTTCGGGTTTGAAGAGTGTGGTAAGGGACATTCTTTTACATATATGGGGCATTCCAGCTTAGTCCTCAAGTGTAGCAACGCATCTGTGGCCGACCTCGGGTAGGAATGTAATGTTATCTGGGGTCGATTACAGACGTCCCTGGGCGGCAGTAGCCACTTATCTACCATCAGGTGAATTATATGTTCGTTTCCTACTTGTACATGATAAACAACAATATACGCAACATGAAGACTAACTTTGTGGAGCATATATTTCTTCATCGCATTCATAGACTTTTGTCATAAGTGTCATAACTCAGTAACTCTATTAATAACGTTTCTACAGTTTTTTGATACGCGACAGTTTTCAGGGTTTATTGAATAAATAGATCAAAATACCATTAATGTCTGCTTCCGTTTTTAATGTTAACGAATTGAAACCGACTGACTTTTTAGGATACTTTTTGTTCATCATTAATTCTTGACAAAATATCCACACATTCCCACAAAAACGCAATAAAACAGGAACTCTATGAATGGAATTATTGCAAAACAAACGATCTCGTATCTATTTTATATCCAGACGTGACTAGATTGACGGAGGGGAGAAAAACGTCTGTTATTTAGTTGGTGATATGAATTCAGTTCGTGCGGTTCTTACAACGCGCAATATGTAGTGAGCGAAAGGACCTTGATTAGAAGCTGCCTTCATAAAGACGTCGTCAATGGGAATATTATCTACTAGCTGACCCGGCAAACTGTACCGCCTCAAAATCTATTTATCAAATATATTTCATATAAAATATAGCCTATGTTACGCGTAGATAATATAGCTTTCGAATGGTGAAAGAATTTTTACAATCGGTCCAGTAGTTTTTGAGCCTATTCATTACAACCAAACAAACAAAGTTTTCCTCTTTATAATATTAGTATAGATATAAATAAGTAAAATTGAAGCGTCTGTTTGCAATGTTGAAATAACTATATTTTGAAGGTAGTTATATTTTGAACCCTTTGTGGTTCGACTCCGGCGGCACCACCGCCACACCTATTTCTATCTAATAACAGCAGTGTTAGGCACTGCTGTGTTCCGTTTTGAAGGGTGTGGTAAGGGAGACAGACTTTTCCAAGGCGTTCCAGCTTAGTCCTCAGGGGTAGAGGCACATCTGTGGCCGACCTCAGGTAGGAGTATCTAATCCTATCTGGGGTTGATTACAGATGTCCATGGGCGGCAGTAGCCACTTACCATCAGGTGGACTGCATGCTCGTCTGCTACTCTTATATTATAAAAAAAAAAGATTTTTACTAAATACATATAATATATACGGTACTTATAACAAATACAATTATATAATTTTTTGTGTCTATCTGTTTGTTTGTCTCGTCAAATTTACGAAACGGCTGGACTGGTTTGTCGGGAATTCACTAGAAACTGCCAAATAGCTGATGTTATAAGGACATAGGATACAGAAAAATAATAAGGGCTTTTCGCAAAAAACTCAAAACCCACGAAATCTCTGGACTATTTATACTTTAAAACACGCGTGAAACCTTTTTATACACAGGACTTTTTATACACATCGTATAAAAAGTCCCAGCTAGGAAACTGCCATTCCAGATATCTTTGATATAGCAGTTTTTTAGCTGGGAATCGAAACTAGTTCATGTTGGAAAAAAACAAAAAACTACTGTATTATTACGCCATAAGCTAGTATTGTTTTTGGACGTATATAGTTTTGAAAATTATAAATGCCAAAGCGAAAGAAAGGACTATTTTTTAAGAAAATACTTTTTTTTAAGAAAATATTCAAATACCGAGATAGAAATTAGGGAAAACTAGTAGGTCGCAAAAAAACCTAAACGAAATTTCTGAACCTTTAAATCACTCATAAAACCATTGTACGGAACCAGTTTTATGCGAGCCGGATCACACTTGACATTTTTTGTACCTTACTCGGTTTGTGTATATTTCTACTATCTATTACGTAGCTGATGTATCTTTGAGAGAATATGGTAATTCAATGATAACTTCGTTAGATAACATAAACCTCAGCGCCACGCTATATCAATATTCTTAATGGGAATGAAATGGAGGCAAAATGGATTTTATTATTGGTATAAACTTATAACGTTATCCAGAATGGAACACAATATCCATACTTTACATTGTTAGCCCCGACTTATGTATATCGCAAGCGTTAAACTAAGCAACGCCAAACGTGGCAGACAAGACAGTTTTAATTTAGTGGTTAATTTACAAGTAGGTAGTCGTTAAACACTTTACAATTTGATAACATTTGTTACGGATTGGCTACTAACGTACCTACCTTTCTTCACTAAGTTAGCCAAATTCTACCAACCCGCCGTGGAGCAGCATGGTAGACTTTGGCGGCCTGTCCCAGTTGTAGAGAATGATCTGTGCTGCAATGGGACAAAGTCATGACTGGGCTCGCTGTAATCGCTGGTAATACTAAATTTGAAACGCGGTGCATTATACCTAAATCATACAAGTCAAGTCTTAAGATTATAATATACAAAATTATGAGGTAAAGACAAATAATACAAGTATTGCGATTTCAATAATTATTTTATTTATTTGTTTACAAATCATTACATCCTGAATCTATTACAATAATTACAAATTCCAACGATAGCCGTTAAACCCTTCGTTTCAACAAAACTTTCTACTAAACCATTTACAATTTATGTTATAAAAAGGCGAATAGAAGCCTAAGCCGAAACCTAGCGAGAAATCCATTTTACTTATCATTTTTATTAGTAGTTAGCTGTGCCACGTAGTTTCACCTGTTTAAACGTATGAATGCTGGATAGATTTGAGGTTTTTTTTTTGCGCGTAACCCTAGTTAGGATTCCAGAATAAGTAGTGTTAGTTTTTCCTCATATTACATGAGCTCATTGCCAGTGAAAGCCCCGTCGAATTCGGTCCAGCCGTTTCCGAGACCCGGACAGAGAATTATCGTAATAATTGTTTTATGTACATATATTTTTTCATATTGCTTGCTTTTAGTAAAAAGCTGTTATTTATAGGTACTAACATTGTTATTGATTTCTAGAAAGTAATGCCTGATATTTCTGACTACTTATAAAAACACAAGCAAAATGGGATCCCCTTGAAAGATAAAAGCCTCTGTTAAGAATACTACGAAACAAAATGTCTTGAAAATAATTTCCTTTTACTTCTACTTCTTCATTATATCAATCAATGTTATATCTGGTCAGTAAATATGATGTATTTTATTTTCTTTCGATAATAACAAAAAACAACAATAAGAATATGAATGATTATATTATCAAACCGACCTTAGATTTTATGATCTCCAATTTGTTAGATGGCGCTGTAACAAATATCCATATCCAAATTTAACGGATATCCATAGAAAAGCTATACGTATTTGAGCATTAAGAATATTTTCGCTCTATTCGATTCTAGTTTAAATACGTCCTTTTTTGATTTCATGTATATCTGCATATACATCTTTCGCGTTTTGCTAGTTGTATACGAGTGAATACGTAACCTTAGACTCCACTGTTTATTCCTCTGATCGAAAACAGAAATGTTTGTAACCTCACACTCTAAGAAATATCCAAAAATGTCTGAGAATAGTTATATTCTTTTTCTAATCAATGCAATTCTGTGACTATGCCCCGATTAAAAGTTAATAAAACCTTTACAACACCAAACGGACACCAAAACCAATTCCTTCAATTGCATTTTTATACCTTAATTCGCAAATCAGCTAACTCTTTTTTCAAAATGTTTTTTTTTATTTATTTTGATTTCGTTCAACGCCATTTATTATGAAAATAATTAAAAAAACATTTTGACAAAAAGTGGAGTTGGCTGATTTGCGATATACAGTTTTTAAACTCTCCACTATCAAGTCCCCCGTATATTATAAGAATACGCATACATATTCTAATAACTTTGTTACTCGAAAAAATTTAAGAGCCATCGTACTCACAATTTAGGAAACTTCAATACACAGGGTGTAAAAATACTGAAAACTTATGGAGACAAATGTTGAATCCAAATTATTCATGAATGAATGAATGAAATGAATAAGATATTGTTAAATAGTTTCGATTATGGAATTCAATTAACAGAAATGTTTTGTTTACATCCTGTGTACAACTAGTACATATTTCAGTCTAATATAATAACGATTATTACTATTTCAGTATCAGTATGAATATGTCCAAAAAGCACTCCCTCATCCGAATATCTGGTAAACGATCGCCCTTAAGTTTAAAAGTAATAGGTAAAGACAAAGCACATCATTAACTTCTAATATTAAGTAAACTATGTGGCAAAATAACATTACAAATGGTTAAAAGTAGTAACGTATTGCAATATTTAAACGACAAACATTTACAAACGTCTAATTTTAAACATCCTGTATACAGTAAGTCGTGAGTTCTAGCCTTGAGTTGAGCAAACCATAGACTTAAATCATAGACACGTCGACAAGATTTTGTTAATAAGACAATACAACTAATACAATTTAAAAGTGTTATGAATAAATTAATTAATCAATGATTCCAAATTTAATTATCATACATTTATTTTGGCGATATAGAAGAACATACCTATCATTTAAGTCTACAGCGTATAGAAAATAATATTATTCTGTTTAGAGAATGAAGTAAATTAATTTGAATTGTGTCATTCGGAATCAGCCTGTATCATTACAGACAAAATATGTTAATAAGTCTTTATTCGTGAAGTCTTTCAAGATAATACATAATAAATGAATTAACACATTCAACATTACATTTGTGCAACAAAGGCATATTCTTACCTGGTAAAATTTACAATTCAATTGGGAAGGGGTAATGACATTTTGCCCAAATTCGGCCAAAATGTATCAAAATCGGCCCCGTATATCCTTTGACCTATCTCACATACATTCGGATTTCACCATCAACGACCAATTGAAAAATCCTCTTTATTAGATGCTATTTGGCATTATATTTTATCCAACGGTATTGCCTAAAACCTTTATATATTTAAGTTATACCAATTACTTATTACAACAGAGAAAAAACAACATATAGGTAAAAAAATAAAACAAAAATATTTAAAACTTTCATTGATTTGAAATAATATAATTTGATAACAAAAATATATATTAATATTTTATTTACGTATCAGCAGTCACCTTATAATGTAAATTATATTTTTTCTATTACATAACATCCAATTATAATAATATATTAGCCAACGTCCAATTCTCACTAATGTCTTCTACATATTTTTTATACAGGGTGATTTTTTCAAGTATGCGTAGATACCCAAATACAAAACGAATAATTGCGCGAAAGTGCTAAAAGGAGTTACGAAGCCGATTTTGACGATGACATGCGAAGTTTAAATGAGAAATAGCGGAAACAGCTATCACTATATTAGTAAAAAATATTTTGTTAAAAATGATTCTTTTCATTTACCTATTATTTTTTTTATTTATTTATTTACTAGTTTGTATTATTGCTTCGCAGAACTTGATTCTTATAAGCGAAACAATTCAATAGCGCATCAATACAGGCTTCTTAGCTCCTTTCAGTTTTTTTTATAATCCTTATAGGTTCGGACTTTCCTAACCGCATATACTTGAAAAAATCACCTGTATACTCTCAAGAATTATTTACTTGATCGACAAGAAATTTTGCCGTAAAATTGTGGGACTAGTTGATTTGTGTCCGCTTAATGGATAAACATACATGAGGCATTCCAACATGTGATTTTAAAATATCATATCATTCCAAATCCGCATGTATTATAATATAGTTTATTTTTTATATATAAAAAAGACGGACAGACAGCGGAAACTTAGAAATAGGGTGCCTTTTTTACCCTTTAGTTACGGAAACCTAAAAAAAAAACTTCCTGTTTGTGTCCAAAAAACTCGAAAAGTCTTCGATGGATTGACTTCATATTTTCACCCATATTTCAATTGTTTATACAAGTATTTTTATCCTTTTTCATTCTAAAGTTCCCATAAAATGCTCACAAGGCGAGTGGTAGCCGTGATTAACTAGTCATCAACATAATTATATAATACCATTGATAATTGTGTACACACATATACATATTCGGAACCAATCAGTACTTAGTTTTATATAAAACAACATGAGCTTTAATATAAGACCATGAACTTATATTTTAAACATTCAAATCTAGCATTTAACTGAAACACTTAGGGTAACGTAATGTTAAGATAATGTCCGCGCAGTGTCCAGAGTTCGAATCCCGGCTAGTAATTTGTCATACATTTACAGGCCCGTTTGAATCAAAGCATATGACTTCTGATACTATGAGTGTGGAGGGAAAATTATTAGACATACTTTTGAATAAAAAGTCCTAAAATTAAGATACGCTAATTATTAAGCCCTGAGGAAATGGAGGAAGGCTTTATAATTCACATAATTTACTAGCTTCTCAGAGAGAGAATAAATTCGAAAATTATTCCCAAAACCATTTAGTGCATTCTCCATAGACAAATTCACGCAAACGGCAAAAACTTCTCATAACTTTGACACTGTTGGATCTTATGGCTAATATCTTAATTAAATAACAAAATGAGGATTAAGAAGACAAAAATAGATTGCAAACGATTTTACTTTTAATCGCTTTAAATACAAAGTCATATTAAAATCTACGAATAATAGGGGAAGACTAAATCGGATTCCATAGCAGGATTAGGTGACAAATTTCTTCAAATAGACAAATTTAACGAATTACTCGTTATGTCTATCTTATAGCGGCGAGTATCATGTTTGCATCAAACATGATACTCGCCGAACGCGGACGAATAAACGCGAATACGAATATGTAAATTTACTGGTATGTATCCGGTAATCTCGTCCAAGAATACTCACGAATAATAGGGGAAGACTAAATCGGATTCCATAGCAGGATTAGGTGACAAATTTCTTCAAATAGACAAATTTAACGAATTACTCGTTATGTCTATCTTATGATGCAAACATGATACTCGCCGAACGCGGACGAATAAACGCGAATACGAATATGTAAATTTACTGGTATGTATCCGGTAATCTCGTCCAAGAATACTCACGAATAATAGGGGAAGACTAAATCGGATTCCATAGCAGGATAAGGTGACAAATTTCTTCAAATAGACAAATTTAACAAATTACTCGTTATGTCTATCTTATGATGCAAACATGATACTCGCCAAACGCGGACGAATAAACGCGAATACGAATATGTAAATTTACTGGTATGTATCCGGTAATCTCGTCCAAGAATACTCGCTCATTCCCGACGCGAAAACGGTATTCAAAAATCAAAGGAATATGCAGATATATTTGTGCGCGGCGTCTACATACTTGTCATTGATCGGCAAATTATTCGACGAATTTTGTTACATTAGCATGCTAGGCCTCAGATCAAACTACATTATTGTTATTTCATACAATAGAAAATTATATTATTTATTGATATAATAAAAAGATTTTTGCCGAATGCGCGAACATAATAAACATGAACAGTATAAGTATTATTACAAGCGTAGGTACTTAACACATAGCATTTGTAAAGACGGCATTATAACAAAGGAACGTGTGAGAAGGGCTATCAATACGACATCAATATCTATATAAATATATCATCGAATACATGTTCATATAAATCTATATATACAGAAAAGTCGAAAGCCTACATTTTTAGAAAGGATTAAATAATTAATACAATGCAAAGACACTATCTATAAACTATACCTTAGACGTATTAAATTTATTATTTATTATAATTATAATATAACATATAATTATATTATTATCCTCACCTAGAAATTTTACCAGAAATCATAGAGGACGTTACATATATAAAATTATATTGTAAACAAAACTTGTGCTAGAATTTAATCACTATACACACTCAAATATTTCAATGTTCTGTAAGTCCAATTCAGTCTGCGTCACGTACACTCACTGATTAAATTCTAAAAACTAGAAGTGAAACAGGACATAACATATGCCTGTCCTTTTCACACGTTCCGTCACATCTATATGATGGTGGATACTGATTTATGACGTCATCTCCGATACGATCCGACACAATGTACTGCAGGGAATATGTATACATCAGACCATTCTGAGTCGATTTAACGATTCAATTCATTGGATGTGAAATGTGTGTCAATTTATATTCATAAGATTTTATTCATTAGCTTGCGTGCGTACGTGTGTGTGAGAGAGAGACATTTGATCATACAGTTTGTGCCACATTTTTTAAAACAATGTTTAAATCATGATTGATGAAAATGAGTACAACATTTTATTTTATTACAACATGGATAAAATTGAATCACAAATTTTAAAGATTTATCGTTTTCGTTTTACGAAACGTAAATCTTTAAAAAATAAATACATCCGGTTTACGGCTCACGAAGTACAGATGTAAATGGGAACGGATGTTTTATAAAATTGAAGTGACATCAAAACATGTTAAGCAAAATATTAAAATAGCTATTTATTTCTTATAACGGGCAATTAAGCATAATTTATATTTTACTAGCATATATTATTTACATAGCTTAGAAAACAGCTGCTAATTTATAGACAAACACGACACTTCAATTTTATTTAATTGTTTAATTTTTCTCCGAAAGTATAATTGAATATTAAATCGCATGTCCCATAAACTCCTTCTCTTCCCATACAAAAAATAAATTTAATTTGTCCATCGAGATTATCTCGTATCTCATATATCATCTCACATACACGCCCCCCTCACATACACGCCCCCCTCACATACACGCCTCCTTACACACACGCCCCCTCATACACACGCCCCCCCCCCTCACACACACACGCCCCCCTCACACACTCGCCCTGCAGTACCGCAGCTAGCGCCTGACGGCCCAGCGCACCGCGTCGCGCGCGCCCAGCGCCAGCAGCGCCGCGATCAGTAGCCACCACGCACGTAGCATGACGTCGTGCTCTCAGTTCTGCGTCACCGGCTGCCGGTGCCGCCGGTGGTCGTAGTTCACCAGCCGCTGCCCGACCAGGTACTTGTCGTTCTTTATGTGCTCGTACAGCTTGCGGAACTGACGGATCTGCGGATGAGAGTGTGATGTTATAATTTTAGCAGATATGTAACGCTATGAATTAACTCTCTTACCTTTTACACTACACAGTTCCCAAGGAGGGGACACTTCATTATATCTTCTTTGGAATCATCAAGACATTCTCAGAATACAGAATGCTGATACTATTTTAATCAGTATTATTGCGTTTTTGCAGACCTGATCACACCAAGTAACAGCGAATTTTTAATCGCACCGCTTTCTTATCTGCTGCAATGGAACGGGTTCATATTAATGTTACTACGTATTTGTTTGTCTACGGTACCTGTCAGCGGTTACTCGTTCGATATGTGTAAGGTTCTTTTCTTGTAGGAGCTCAAACCTCGACCATTTGTGGTACGCATTCGGACCACACGTAGCGCGGTCACCTGTTATTTTATGTCGACCGCGAGCGGCGCCACGCTGTGCGCGAACGTACGGCACCACTGCGCCCCGCACCCACCTGGAACACGGCGAGCGCCGCCACCACGGCCACGAGCAGCAGCGCGGGGTACACGCGGCGCGCGAGCAGGTTGCGCTGCGCCGCCGACGCGACCGCGAGCGGCGCCACGCTGTGCGCGAACGCGTACGGCACCACTGCGCCCCGCACCCACCTGGAACACGGCGAGCGCCGCCACCACGGCCACGAGCAGCAGCGCGGGGTACACGCGGCGCGCGAGCAGGTTGCGCTGCGCCGCCGACGCGACCGCGAGCGGCGCCACGCTGTGCGCGAACGCGTACGGCACCACTGCGCCCCGCACCCACCTGGAACACGGCGAGCGCCGCCACCACGGCCACGAGCAGCAGCGCGGGGTACACGCGGCGCGCGAGCAGGTTGCGCTGCGCCGCCGACGCGACCGCGAGCGGCGCCACGCTGTGCGCGAACGCGTACGGCACCGCCAGCGCCAGCCCCAGCCAGCGGACGAGGGGCGCCGCCACCGAGCGCAGGATAAACCTGGCGAACAAGATTTACATACAGTATGTGCGTATTAATCCAACACCATAGCACTACTGTAGAAAAGTAATTGATTTGAGCTACATGCACAAAACTGTTTTATAACTTATAAAGCGGCGCACGTTCGCTCGCACAGAATAAATCTGACGAACATGACTGTATGACGTACACTGCGAGCGGCTCAGCTGCAGCCTCTTTAAACCTCAAATATTTAAGACATTTTAAGCGCATAATCGAATTCCTATTTGAAGTACTATACTATAAAAAATAATCATTTTTTCATCGCTTTCTTTTATCCTCGTAGCGCGAATAATATGAACTTACAAAACACCAAACAAAACACTCACTTAAGGTCCATCTCTCTGATCCCATCACGGTACGCCTTTTCGATGGCGCGCCGCATACTCCAGTCTGGCCCCATCATGGTCAACGCGCACATAATCTTCGTGTACAGCACGCCTAACGCCCAATCCTGCCAGACGAACAGCACCGGGGATTGCTCCAGCGGCACTCGGAGAGGAATGACCAGGACCTGTAAACAACAACAAATTGAGTACAAATAGTTTATTTTTTAAACAAGAGCGTCCACTGCCGCTGATGACTTTCTTTATTCAGCTTCAAACGACCTTGAAGTCGTTTACACACATACAACGGATACAAACTCACCAATTCCAGTAAGAGGCCGAACATGAGCGGCACGAGGCCGAGCAGAGCCAGTGCCGCGAGGGCGGCTCTCGCGGCTCTCCGCGCCCACAGAGCCGCCCTGGCCACTAGGGCGGCACGACCGCCTCTCGCCCAACCGGCGGCTAGGGCACCGCCTCGGCCAGCCGCCCAGCATACGTACATACCTACAAATAATAAAGTACTCACATCAAAACCATTCATAATAGCACCATGTTCAAAAAATGTTTGAATACTTCATCTATGTATTGTCAACAGTTTTCTGCACTATTTTCTTTATTAGCAGCGACAGTCTAATGAATGAAACTAAGCCTCACGATCGAGGTTCGAGGTTAAGATCCCAGGCGCACTCCTCTGAACTTTAAAGTTACGTGCATATTACAAATGCATTCACAGTGAAGAAAGATGTCATGAGCAAACTTGCATACCTGAAAGTTCTTTAAAAGGTTCTCAAAGGTATAATAATAATAATTAGTCTACCAATACGTACTTGGCCAGCTGGCCTAATCCTTCTAATTGGCGTCACAAAAGACTCAAACGGGAAGAAATTATATAGCAACTCTATAAATTACATCTGTAAAACAGTGCAATGTTTTACAGTTTACAGTTTTACAGACTCGTATAATGCCCATAAATAAAATACATTTAGTTAAAACATTTACTTACCGCATGCGGCAGTATACAGTTCATGCACGCCATCAGACGCTTTTGGCAGCCATAGAGCCATGACTTTCCTTCCAATTGCTACTGGTATTACCTGTTATGGTAAAAAAAATTGTAAGAAATCATTTATTACTTTTATAAGTCACAATATATTTTTTAAAAATGTAAATTGTGATCAACTAGCGGATGTTATATCCATATTTATTTTTTTGTCATTATCTTTATCAACCCTTAGAAATCCAACTAGATGTAGGCCTCTTTAGTCAGGACAATCTTTACTTACCAAGCCTGGCTGTGCTTAACCCGATACCTTCCTCAACAACAACTTAAGAGACATTTGAGAAATAATAAATGTCTTTGCGAGCATGCATATGCGTGAATAGGTAAAAAAACAAATACGTTTTTGTGAGTTTGTAATTTACTTTGTGCACATACATTAATTACATTAATTTTAACTTATAAATATGTATGTGCGTGCATGTGTGATCGTGCATTCCTTTGTAACTGTGAATATACTTGTGTGGAAGGATGTGTGCGTAAATGCGTGTGTCTTGATGTGATACGTGTGTGTGTATGTACGTGTTTATTCGCTTGTATGTGTGAGTATAATTATGTATAATCCGCGTAAAACTACTAGTCCGCTCTGAATATAGAAATGAATCGCGTCGCCATAGCAAATTGTATGACTACACCTGCTCGCAACAACTTCAGTGTGGACTAGCAGTTTTGCGATAACTATACTTGTGTGGAAAAATGTGTGCGTAAGTGCGTGTGTCTAGATATGAATACGTCAGTGTGTGTATATACGTGTTTATTAGCTTGTGTGTGTGAGTATATGTGCAAGTACATGATGTGCGCGGACTGACCAGCGTGAGCGCGCTGGCGAGCACGAGCGAGAGCGCGACGAGCGCGAGCAGCGCGGCCAGGCGCAGCGGGAACCACGCCACGCGCACGTACGGCTCGAAGCCGGCCGGGCCCTCGCGCCACATCAGCGCCTGCGCACGCAACTGGTGCACGGTTATTATTTATATACATTTATTTTATAGTTAGTAATTATAGACAATTTTTTTTCATTATATGTATATCTCCTTTTAGGTACCTTAAAAAATATGTGACAGCACTAAATGACTAAAATATAGGGGGTATTTTAAGGTAAAACCTTTATAATTTATATTTTGTTATAGTTTTATAATTTGAGGTCAAATTTATCATCATATCGGCGGCAGCAAACAACAAACGGCTATCTACAAATAACTAGTTGCAGTTGTCTTCTTGTTCTTTGCTGCCGTCGATATATCCTCTACTTAGGAACCTTATTACAGATACATAAACAACAAATGGATGATTTCTATAGTTTATGTTGGAGGCACCTCTGCATCATCGGGACTGAAGATTTAAAGATCAAATTTTTCATCATACATGTCTGCTTTCTAAACTTAGCACATGTACGTAAGCATCAAATAGATTGGAGGCATCTATGCATGTATATGCCAAAATTATGACCTACTTGTATGGATTAAATTGTGGCATACAATTTTAAAATATAAAGTGTAAACTATTTTAACAGACAATCTGTACCTCTTACGTACAAAATAAACCGCAACTTAATTCAAGTTTAAATATAAATTTAGCTTAAGACTAATTTAAACTAATTTTCCCTCAAATTCGTCTAAAATAAGACAACAACAGCAACAATCTATATAGTACATTTTAATTATACTTATTAATTCTTAAGCAGAAATGTTAAAAAAATCATTTAAGTGGTTTCTTTTATTTTAAACCATCTTTATTGCAAGTGAACATAACATAAAGACTATGTCAATGTAATATGTTTTCCATGTATTACCCTTGTAAAAAATTTAAAAAAAAAAAAATTATAAATAATCTGTACTCTGTAATCTGTACCTGATGCGCAGCGCCCAACTGATGGGGTGGATGTGGCTGAGGGTGGGGCTCGTTGTCCCTCGCAGCCTCCCCCAAGAGGTAAGACCGGAGCCCTAACAGCCCAGCGGCGCACGCGCACCACGCCCGGAGCCCCGCCTTCAACCATGTACGGGTGTGCGATTGTTCGAGAAGAGCTGGCAGGATCACCTGTGCGATAAATTAAAAATAAGCATAGTCCGCGTAAAACTGCTGGTCCGCTCTAAATATAGAAATGAATCGCGTCGCCATAGTAAATTGTATAACTACACCTCCTCGCAACAACTTCAGAGCGGACTAGCAGTTTGACGCGGACTGTAACAAACTTAATATTTTTTTGTTACAACGCAACATCAGTTTGACGCGGACTATAACAAACTTAATATTTTTTTTGGTTACAACACAACATACCCATACTATAATTTTTACGTTTGTATAATATTTAACTCCACTTTATTACGACTTAGGATCCGGCATGCGGCATGTAATGAAACGACAAAATCGAATTCATATGAAGGCGATAGAATATTTTAGGACAGAGGAAGGGCAAAAGCGTATTATTTTCGTCGACACTCGACCTATTGGCCGTTTTATTTTTGTCAGAGGGCACCTCAGACCCACAGACCGCGACTTCGGTGCGCAAGTACTTAAACACCTTATAAAAACTGGTTACTACAACTTATGGAGCCCTATAACCAAGTCTAAATTAGACATCAATCCTAACTGAGAAATAGATTGATCAAGACACATCACTATCATTGAGGACTATTTTGGATACTGATATTTAGCATCTTAACTTTTTTTCTTTCCAACCGGAGCACAACACTTATCAAACATAAATACAGTTGACGCACAAAGTCTTATCTCTCTTCATAATATGTAACGCATAACATTACAATTCAACACAGTAGGAGCACTTACAACCGTTTTAACAGTAAAAATGGATAAATGTTATTCAAATTAAAACAACCTCGATAAAATCTTTTCACATACAGTTTGTAAACTAAGATATAAATTATATTATCTACACTAATATAAAGAGGAAAACTTTGTTTGTTTGAATGAATAGGCTCAAAAACTACTAGACCGATTTTAAAAATTCTTTCACCATTCGAAAGCTACATTATCCACGAGTAACATAGGCTATATTTTATATGAAATATATTTGATAAATTGATTTTGAGGCGGTACAAAGTTTTCCGGGTCAGCTAGTCATTAATAAATTTGTAGTGTGAGAAAAACAATTGATTATAGTACAATAATTGTTTTAAATAAGACGAAAATCAGATGGATAAATAATTTTATGATGTTTTGAACAATGATAAAAATAACATACCTTTATTACCTGACCTTTGAATATTTAAACATATTTCCTTATGCAATTTATTTAAATATATGAGAAGTGGCGACGCTGTCTCTACATATTTAACACATATTTTAGAATCATTGAAATGCATCCATTCAAGGGTATAAACAACTAGATTTATAAGCTAGACATCGGATTATATGTACAATCAAAATGACGAAGTTTGCATGCAAATATCCACTAAAAATAGTGAAATATGCACATTAAAAATAATCTATTAATATATAAGTTACAAAACAAGACCAGGTTACTTTTATATCCTGATATAGACCGCGCCAAACTGCTAGTACTCTTTGCAGTTGTTGCGCGGAGCTGTAGTCAGACAGCCAATGCGGTCGAACACAACTACAAGCATATGTTCTGTAGCAACGTAAGGGCACACTAACGCAGCTACGTCCCTGTGGGCAAGAGCGGGCAGCGGGCAGGTGACTTGGTTATAAATCTCACCTGCAGCAAAAGCAGCTCGAGGCTGAGCTCATTAACCGGTGCTTCAGTGTGAACCGCGACAGCGTACGGCAGGAACCCGGGTAACGACCCCTTGATCACCCTGATAGGCAGCCATAGCATGAAGAGCACCGCAGTACCGAATATCATCGCCGACACGACCAACCGTCGTAAGTGCGACCACACAGATAGGTGGATCATTTCCTGAAACGTGTTTGAAGATTAGTTTGAATAGAGTCAGCGTTTAATTGACATCCGATTTATTTCGTTTAATACTTGAAAGAATAAAGTCGATTAACGCCCGTTATTAGTAATCTAACCGATGTTTTGCCTACCAAAGATTGAAATCAGAAGGTAGCATGTTCAGAGCAGAATTTCTGACAAATTTAGATCTTCGTAGGCTAAAATTGGACAGATTAGTCAATACAAAGTAGTAAATTATTAAATAACGAACATATATTTGACGTATTGTGACGACCCGCGTGGCGGAGCGGTCACCATGCCGGTCTGACGCGCAGAGGGTCCCGGGTTCGATCCCCGGCCAGACAGATTTCTAAATGATGAATTTAGACTTCTGTTTCTGGGTCTGGGTATTTGTGTATTTGTCTCTGTGTGTGTCCATAGCACCCACGATACAGGGAATCCTAGTGTGGGGCTGTGAGTGTAGAAAGCGTTTATTTATATTATTTATTTATATTATTACGTTGTTTAAATAAAAACGCAATTAATAAGGGCCGTTTTCGTATTTACTTGTCGTTCATACACTATGAAATACAAGAAAAAGGTTTAAAGAGAAATTATGCCTTTTCAGATTATAGTCTTTGGTTAATCAAGTTGTATAATATGTAATTTTGGGAACACGAATTTTAGATTGCATATGCGATATATGGTACTTTGAAGTCTATTCTATTCTGTTTTAATAAATAATCAGATAGTTCTAGTAATAAACTTAATCACATTTTGATGATATATCATCCCTGTTAAGTCTTTCATCTTTGCATCAAAATCTATCCTATAAGTCTTAACACTACTTTTACAGACAGACAGGCTTACAAACGTAAATATTAGATTACTAAGCTAAAGAATCCAAACTTGGTAAATTTTGGTAACTTTTAAATACATGACATATACTTTATTCAAATGCTTTATTTCCTAAGCAAATTATAACACAGTATAGGTAAATAAAATAGTTAACACCAGAAATTACAAGGTGAATTTAATTTGCATGCAAATTAACAGCCATAAATGCACTTTAATTTGTTTCATTTTAAATAATCTACAAGAAAAAAGCTTACTTATATGAATTGTATGTAAATATGTGAAGTAGGTATATGGTTACTATTATTAAAATACATATTGAATATGCCCTTTACATGGACACCATGTACTCATTATAAATTCTTTGTATGGAAGTACTACAAAAATTTCAGTCATAATATTTTTTCCTAATTCACTACCAGACAGAGAATAGAATTACATTTTAAAATAATTTGCTTACATATACCTATTCAAAAGCTCAAACTTTGTCTGATTAGATTTTAGTGGGAACTTTGATAAAAACAGGTCATAATATGGAGCAATAGATACATATTAGATTTTGCTATGAAAATATCTGTTTAATAATAGACATAAATTGAGAAAATGTATAGAGGAAAGTCTTTGCAAAATAATGTATTCAATAAACTTGCATTTATACATAATGACTCTGAAATTATTTTCCTCTCTGTGTGTACCTTGAACTTTGGATTTTGACATAAAAAAAACTGAATAATTTGTGTAAATTTTCTCTCAAATCTGTATAAGAAAAGAAGCTTGATTTATTCAGAAGGACCTTCATAAATGTCTACATGAATATAATGCATAAATAAAAAACAGGAATACATAAAAATAAAATATTCAATAAGTTTAAAACATATATGTGTATTGTGTATCTCTCAGAAAAAACAATGTTTGAAAGATATAAAAGAAGCAATTTCTTTTAATTTTTTTTTTTAGAATACATATCTTTAACCTGAAAAAATAGGCTTGAACTGTTTGCCGTATGAAATAAAATAATTAAGAGTAACAATATTCAAAAAATAGTACATAGTACTGATCATTTTAAGATGAAGACCTAGGTTATATTATGAAGTTCAATTGATTTTAAGCAGTCATTTTTGTAGTTACACATAGGCATACTGCATTGAATATTGGGTAAAAATTTAAAATCTGTTTACAAAAACAAATCTGTATCTTAAAAAAAAAACATAAATGACAAAAACTTAACGTGGCAGTTGACTTGCTAGCACTGCAGTTGGACTACAGACTATGTCTTTTGAAATAAAATGTCTAAAAACCTTTTATTACTCACCTGCACGGGACTAAAATCAGGATCATTCAGGTTCTTCAAGAACCATAGCACACCTGGTCTCAGGACTTCTCGCAACAGGAGAATGAATGATGCAAAGTAGTACACATAGACCATGCCCACAAGCCAGTGGATGAACATGAGAGTCCAGGGGGCAGCTTGGAGACTAGCCTCTCTGTCTTTGAGGGTTGCATCAAACATGGCAAGAGAGCAGAGGTCCAACCACCATCCACATACTAATGGGATTACACCAATCTATAAAAATATAAATAAGACATGATCTCACACTTTCCTTTTGTCCCTGGAAAGGCTTAAATCTAACACCCAAGGGGACACATGTGTGCTAATATGCGATAATAGGCATTTTTAAAATTTATCTGTTCACATGGACATAAGTGTATATAAATGAATATATATATAAATAACAAAATTAAATGCACAATAAAATTGCAGTGATTCAATAGTAGTTGTTATGATTATTTAGAATATTTATGAACAAAATATAAAGTAAATTTACCTCCACAACTGACAGCAGGGCAACTTTCACAACAACATAACAGAATCCCAGAGCCTTCTTTGCACTCCGAAGCCTCAGCAGTGATGCTACACCATGAAGAACAGCTAAGATTGCTCCCACCAGCACATATCCAGCCAACGCTGTCAAGGGACCAGCAAATGGTCCTTCTGCAGTCAACCCAGCCATAGCAGCCCCCAACTTGCCAATATGATAAGGACAGAAGGCAAACACAACTATGAAAAGGGTGTTTAACGACACCACCCAAAAAACATGTTCTAGAAACACCATGGATCCATCCAAACCCAACAAGCGTGCCCAGGTCAGCTCCTCAGCAGCAGCACGGTCCCACTCCATTGGATTCCAGTTTGGTTCATCCCCAACCAGCGGATCCTCGTTAGCTTCTCCATTCCCCTCTTCTCTAGCACCCCCATCATCCCCTGCACCTTCATGGACATGGTCATTGTTGTTATCAGGTAATGGAAGTTCCTCTGCAGCTGGAGCAGGCAGGTTTTCTCTTTCCATCCAATCTGGACCACCGCCATGCATTATTTGCTCTCGTAACCACACCAGACCAATGAACGAAAACAGAGTGCATGTTACCACAAAGCAACCAGAAAAAACATCCTTGGCGAGGTTCTCAGCGGAGACGATGTCGAAGGGCAGAGATATCACTGGGTCCAGTGATCCAGAAAACAAGCATCTATACGTTCTACACGCCGTTAGGGGTACTATGCCGAGCCAGGCGAGCGCTACGAGGGTATAATGTAGCCAGTCTTTCACGGCAGAGGCTACGGAGGTAACTAAGCCGCCGACCACATCGCGTATCGGCAGCCGTCGCGGCATATCTGGCGAATAAATCGGCATGAACGAGAACCTGTGGCCGCACAGCTCGCAGATTTCCTTCCGTGAGTATCGCATCCATTGTACTAAACACTCCTGATGGATCCATTTTATCGAGCCGGTGCAAATACACGGGTGGAACAAGGGCCGGTCCGACGTCGCCTCGGACCTACAGAACCTACAGAAGTCCGCGCCGGACGAGTCCGAATCCATCATTGTAGCAAATCCAGTTTTTCAGCTTGATTATGCGATCTGCAAAACGACACGAGTTACACGGAATGATACCGACCGATTATTGATAATTGTGAAACTCAACTCGGCACAAACACACACACCTTAATGCGTAACATTAACACTGAAGCGCAAAAAAACAGCGGATTTTCATTAAAATGCAAGATATTTCACTTATTTGTTTGTTAACCACACGGAAAAGTGTGGCTTGACACTTTCGCTAAAAAGTTACCAATTTGGCAAAGTTACCATTTATTGGCAATAACATACTCTATGTAATAAATTAAAGTTAATCATACAAAACTGACCAAAAAGATTATATTTCGCAAACTGTTTTTAAATATTCAAAGAAGTAACTTCAATGATAATGTTCTATAATACTTATTAGAATTATTTAGAATATCTTAAAATCAGCTGATCTTGACATTTAAAAAAAATATACTGGTTCACAAGTTCATATGCTTTATATTATACATTTATTCCTAATTTTATATTTATTCAATAAATTTATTGTATTCCAAAGTCACAGCTTACTTTCGTATACGTGATAATATTTAACCATTCACAACAAAACCTACCATATAGTAGATTTATTTCAAGAAGTAAGTTGGTAACATTTTTATTGAAAATTGTTGACATAAATAATAGAGGTTCTCAACTTTGGCTATTTATTGACTGTTGAGTATCGTAGATACCTACGATATTGATTATAATTTATTTATCATTCACTGTTGAATAATATTAAAAAAAAATCTCAAAAATAACATAAGTTATTTAGTTTGATATTAGTTTAAATATGAGATAAAAATATAGAAGGGTCGAAATATTGATGATCGAAAATTTTATGCGATATAATGAAATTATCGATAAATCATAAAATATTCAAGTACGAGAACCTTTTTCTCGAAGATAAGGTTGGAAAATTATTAATATTGACGATCTTATTACACCGATTTAGTCATATTACTTAATTTAAGATATTTTTTACGATATGTTAATAAGTATCATAGTGAAAATTGTTTTTCATCGACAAATATCGATATTCAAGTTTAGTTATTACCGATATTGTGATATACCGATTATCAACACCTCTATGAGACAGTTGACAATTGATATGATATTTGACAAGTTTGCGAATTGTCATGTGGCAAATATTTATTAAGTAGCAAATCAATTAATTGTGGTAAATTAAAATGCTTTAAATAATAATCTTGATAAATCACATTAAAAAGGGTGAATAGTTTTAAAGGTAATTAAATGAAGGTAATCCATTAAATCTATGAATAAGTTTTAGTTGGAGTGATAAGGTTAGCAATATTCCAATTACCACTTTATAAATTTAACTACTATAAAATTACCATGTAATTTACTCTTGGTCCATAAAAGTTAGGGTATGATAAACAATTGATTATTTTTCGGTGAAACCAGATTTTATAGTATTTTTTTATTTCACATTTGGTAAAAATGCAAGCATTGTAACTAAGCAGTGAATACTTTAAAGTGTTTTATTTCGTTGTTATATATCATAATACATGATTATAGTGTGTGTAGTATAGTGTTACAATCAATATATGTTTCTTACAGCCCAATTATTGTTTTAACTTTTCAGTTAAATACTTGCAAATATTTCATACACACATTATCATTTTGATAGAATTGGTTAAGCCGTAATAGGAGACTTATGTTTTGTCTCAGCTTGCGTGTCATGATTGTAACACAATCACTCTGGTGTGTATGGGTGTGTTTTACAATTACAATGGTCTCTATGCCAGCCAATTAAGTGTTTATCAAGACAGATGTTCTTGGAATGAGATAAATGTATACAATTTTGTGTAAGTGATATATGTGTGAATTTTTCAAAAAATCAATTGTTGATCAATGTAACACCTGTGCTGGGTTAAATTTTTATCAGACATCCTCATACATGTTCGTGGTCAAAATGCTTTATTTCCTACTCTTGGCATCCATCATAGATAAACCCCTGTAGAGTTTGTAGGCTACAGTCTACACTAATGTGTCTAATATTTGCTGATTTAACTATTTTTTTATTGTGTGTAATATTTTGTTTTCAGGTTAAAGGCATGGAAGGCCAAAATATGTAACCTATACAACTAAAGATAGTAATCGTGTCACAAAGCAAGCATCTGTGATATAAACCATTAACCATGACTTCTAAAGAAACAATTATTAAGATTGACGAGCCCAATGGCAGAGAGAGTCAGAAGACAGAGATTAACATACTATGTTTCGATATAACTCCATATAGCCCTCTAGTTCAATTTATATGTTGTTCAGCATTTGTATTTATATGTTATTTAGCATATGGTTATTTCTTAGAGTTAATTTTCTCGGCGCCAGAAGTGAAGCCTGTTAGCCTGTATATAACTTTTGTTCAGTTTGCAATAACAACACTACTCAGTTTTGTTGAGTCTCTAATAAGGAATCCTATCAAACGGAAGTGAGTATAAATGCTTATTCTGTTCCATTAATCTATATTTTTATTAAAAAAAGGATAATAGCTGATAAAGCTTTTTATATTCAGTAACAGTATAATAATGCATAAATATTTTTTAACAAAAGGTTAACTGACTTGCACACATGGAAACTTATATCCAAATCAAGTAGTAACATCTCTTTGTTTGTCATATTCTTCTCAGAATGAGGTCACAATAGAAATATTTTAGGTCAATCAGGGTTAACTATTTGGAAATTCAGTTGATACCATCCTGTATATTCAAACTAATAAAGCATGTTAATTAAAGCTTGTAATAATAATAATGTAATATTATATAGCAACCTGTATGGTACAGTCACCACGGCGATCAGCCATACAAGAGATCCTGGGTTCGATTCCCAGCAGGGGAGAAATTTAAATAAAAAAATTTAGAATCTTTTCCTGGTCTGGGTGTTCATGTCATTGTTTATGTGGGTGTCTATGGTAACCATGGCACAGGGAATCCTGCTGTGGGGCTATTAGTGTGAAGCGTTATTTAAAATTTATTTATTTTACAGAGTACCATTAAGGACCTATGCCATCTTAGCAGCACTCACTCTTGGGACCATGTCCTTCTCAAATCTGGCACTCAGTTACCTGAACTACCCAACACAACTGATATTCAAGAGCTGCAAACTAATACCAGTCATGATCGGCAGTGTTATCATACTGGGCAAGAGATACAACTTCTTAGACTATGTGGCTGCTATTATTATGTGTATCGGACTCACTATGTTTACACTTGGTATGTATTTGTTTTAAAAAATATATATCAAATTTTATTTGCTACTAATAATATAAACCTCATCTTAAAAAAAATAAAATTTACATCTAATTTAGGAATGAAAATTAAAAATATATTATTCATTAATGTATTAGCATAATATATTTCCTTTAATATATGTAATAGTGTGAAAACATTGTAATGATTGTACAATCCTAAGAGTCTTCAAAGATGTAAGTTTACAGCATCACACTGTTTACAAACTGACAAATTTCAGAGAGAAGGAATGTTGGTGCGAGGAATAAAATTCAATCACATTTCTGTTCATTATGAATATTCTAACAATCCAATGTTTTACCCACCAAAGATGCATTTGACATTTTCTGTCGCCTACAAATTGCCAAATCTCGCTCATTGATACAAATAAAATACATATACTTTCAGCCGACGCCAAAACATCGCCAAACTTCGACATAGTCGGCGTCCTGGTGATATCGCTAGCGTTGTTGTGCGACGCTATCATCGGCAACGTGCAAGAGAAGGCGATGAAGCAGTTCCAGGCGAGCAACAACGAAGTGGTGTTTTATTCGTACGCCATCGCCTCCCTCTACCTACTGGCCATCACTGGGTTCAGTGGGGTACTCGTGGAGGGCTTCAGCTACTGTGCTAGGGTAATGCTTGAATAGTTATTATTAAATTAAAAAAAGAAAAATAAGAAAGACGGAAATAAGTACATTACTTACAGTACAGTTGTTAATAAAGTATAGTACTTCATAAAGTTTACACATTAAATTAATATTATACAAGACAACTATAAACTGGGTAAAATACAATAAAAATACTTAATTATCCTTCTCACAAAACATCTTTCTACTCCCGCTCCTTTTCCGTTCATGCAGTTAGACTATGGAACTCACTACCGCCCCATATTCGTCTTTCCAACAGTATTTCTTTGTTCAAAAGAAGAGTAAAAGAGCACTACTTATCACTGTCATAATTAAGTATATATTTGTATGTATATATTGTTATATGTATATATTATGTGTATATAATTGTATATATGTATATGTATATGATATCTATCCTACTTATCTATTTTGTGCACACTTTATTTGCCTTTCATACAATTTTTCTGACCATAGGGGCTGCTGGAAGAAATTCCAGGTTGGAATAAGTAGTCCTTTGTACTACATTTCTTTTTAATACTCTATTTCTTTGTTATGTTCTGTGTACACAAATTTGTAAATAAATAAATAAAAATAAATAAAAGCGTTTTTACTCCTTTGATTCTGTATATCTGTCTTTACAGTCCTATATTACAAATTAGAATAAATATTGAACGACAATCAGTCATTAAAAACTGTTTTCATTAAGAGCTCTGTTACAATATCTAATCCTGTCTGGGGTTGATTACAGATGTCAATGGAGAGCAGTAGACACCATAAGGTGGACTGCTTGCTCGTCTGCTACTCCTATATTATATATACAAAAAAACCTTTGTGCAATTAGGGGTAACATTCGGTTTTTTATTTTACAGAACTACGAGACAATGTACACAAATATACTCCTGCTTAGTGTGAGCGGGTATTTGGGCTTGCAAGCGGTGTTGTCGCTGGTGCGCTTGTGTGGCGCCGCCGTCGCGGTCACGGTGACAACCGCTCGTAAAGCTCTCTCCATCGCTGTGTCCTTCTTGCTGTTCAGCAAGCCTTTTGTGTTCCAGTAAGTAGATTTTATGCATCTATCCTTCCTTTTAGATGTCTAGCCCTAGGAAGTTTTATCCACTCGCTAAATTTGACAATGTAAGTTTGTGACGTCAGGAGTTGAATGACTTAGTAGGATGATTAATGTTGAAATACACATTCTGATTCTACATCTACCTCTCCGATGTCTGTCCGTCTGTTCGTCTATTCGTCTTTCATAGGGCTCTATCTCCTAAACCGTAATAGATAGACATTTTTACAGAGTATGTATGAAGGTGGCCGCTATAATAACAAATACTATAAATAAAAAAAATAATAATAATAGGATTCGCCAAGAAATCACTATTTTTCGACGTATTACGCTTTATCGATTAAACCGTTATCGGTAGACAATTTAAATTTTCACAATGCATGTACTTCAATGGCTGCTATAATAACAAATACTAAAAATAAAAAAAAATACATTTCTGCCCATTATTTTTTATAAATTTTTAAGGTGTGCAGGTTTCCTTATGTTGATTTCCTTCATCGTTAACGCAAGTGATAATCAATATCTAATATGCACATATGTGTTAAAAAAACAACTACCACTTTTTATAGATATGCCTGGTCAGGCATGCTAGTAGTACTGGCGATATACCTGAACCACTACAGCAAGACCCGCCGCGGTCACGTGCCGTCGCCGCTGCGGCGCTGTTGGACTTTCGTGCAATCCTTCTACCAATCTGAATATAGGTACCTGAAGATGAAGACTAAAATGTACGCTGATACTGTTTAATTGGTATAAACTTGGAGATTGGCTCTATTGTGAGTGTGTTTGTTTTCTATTATGTGTGTTTATTTGTAATTTTAATAATATGCCCGATATCGTCGAAAATAAGCCAGTTACCTCTGAAAGTAAGCCTGATACTGTACGCATTGTAATTATGGTCATAGTTACAGGTAAATAGTGGTATCCAGTCCATGGGGTATTTACTAAATATAAAAACTACTTCGCTACAATTCGCCAATAAGTGTGATAAGTATGATGGTATATTGTTTATACATGGAGTATGTATCACCCTACCACATAGGGTATGTGCACAATAAAACCTCCACATCAGCATCAGAATAGTTGACTCTACAACGGTCAAGCCCCCTAGGAAAGGGGCCCGGGGCGAACCGAACCTTCCGCCCCCCCCCCCTTCCTCCCTAAGTCCGCTAGAGGTTTTCATAGAAATTTATGTAACAAATGAGAATATTTGTTTCTTCACAAATCTGTGCTAAGTTTTACTTCTTATTAAAAACCCAATTACTGGGTTGACGCACTTTTTATACATGCCAAAAATTTTAGAATGTGTATAGATAACCTTTGCCTTTGAATAAAGGGATGCATTAAATTATATTTCAAAGTAACACGTTTTATTTTCTGTCTGCGATGTAACATATTTGCTACTTCTGTATAATATTATTCGAGTATTATAAATATTCATAATAAATGATATTGCACTCTTGTAGAAACGAAAAATAATTAACAAATTGTATTATATAATGGAAATTGTGATAATTCCTATTAGTATTAAGTTTATCGTGACGAATTATAAGTTTTTGATAATTAAAATAAAAATATGAGTAGTATATTCATAATATAATGGATTTCCGAATTGAAATGATTTAGATGACTCAGCTATCTATTTAAAAATGTCTCATTATAACCAATTCTATGATGTGCATTTAAGTATTTCGCATCACTTCTCCTATTTCATATGCTTTACATTTTTAACATTGTCACAAACATGAAATAAATAGGTATATGTTTATCATTCTGTTTTAAGGATCCACTGCACTGCACCCAGATTAAAGTGTTATGTAGAATTCAAAATTATGTTTGCATACAATTATATAGCATAGTAAGTTTGTAATAGTCTGTTTTTCTTGTCACGCGGGTTTATGTCCGCGTGTGTTTCATCCGCTGCGATCTCCGTTCCGCGTGTGTTTTGCTTAAATGACAGGAAAAATATCTATAAAATGATAGGACGCAAATGACATGCATGCGGACCCCTGATAGGAAACAGGCCCTTACGACCTACTGTGGCACGGATAACATTTTTAGCAATATAATTATAACTACTTGCCGTTTCATTCGTTCATTTTCAATGCAATATTTACTCAAAACTTGTCTAATTTTCATTAATCGGATTGTAGCATATATTATAGAATAGAATATATCTACTAAATTAAGGTTTCATAAGTGTTGTAATATTTTAACTACATTTTTAGTTTCAGATTTTATTACAATAATTTTGTAAAAATATTTGTAACTGTAAATTAATTAAGTATTATATTTAGTCAATCGTCTATTTATATCGATTAGTTAGAGAAATTATAATAATAGTCACAAATGTATTAAGACAAAAAAACAGTGGAATGAAATTAAATAAAATACATTTTTATATCAATGACATTTATTTCATTGTATGTACAAAATCTTACAAATCTAATCATTTTCATACAAAAGTGTCCAAATTTAAAGTGTTTGAATACTTGGAATGTTATTAAGACACTATTTTCCATTGGTTTATACAATTACTATGACAATGAAGATGATTACGTGATTAAAGCATAGTTACTTTTGAGGCGACAAAAGTAAGAAAATTTACTTATGCTTTTGTGATAACTGATCAGTCGTTATTAGTCAAGAATTATGTTAATTTTTATCGAAATATAATAAGTATGTATGTATAATTCAATTTAACAAAAAGTATAACTAGATAGCGTTGTTTCAAAATAACAACTCATTCGTTTAGGTCATATTTCCCCCGTTCCACTTGTCACCGAAACGGCCAAATTCCATTGGGCTTTCTCTTATACATTCGTTTTAATTGTAATAATATAACACAACTCTCTGCATTTGATACCCACAATTCAGTAGACAGTCATTAGCGCATTTTAAATGAGTGCGTGTTTCATGTATTCAAGTTTAATGGATTCACTTCCATGATTAAATAACAACATACTTATTATGTCCCGATTGATTTATGATACAAATTAACCATATACGAGTCAATATGGGAATATTGGTCATATTAATTAACGTTACACAGGTCACAAGGTTTAACTACACTAGAAATTAAATACGCTCCATCTTAAACTATCTCTCGCATTTATTTTACAATAACTCTTTGGTATATGGTCCTAAAGCTAGGTTATTTGTCATTAACGTGTAGATTGTTGGCCCCCTTGCAAATGTTTTGTGGGAACAACTAGGTAAATAAAGACCTTGAACATTATAACTTTTTCGATCGGAATATTGCAACAATCATGAATAATCGTCAATAAGAGCAAGACGGGTAATGTCGAACGTGTGCGAGCGAAAAAGACGGCGGTATCATTCGTGTATTTCCGTTAATGTTCGGATGTCACTCGTAATTTTAACAGCTAATAAATTTATTATTACGCCACATGTGTTATGTATTGATAGTTAAAGTTAAAATGTTCGATACGATTCTGAACATGTTTTATAATAAAGTCATCATAACACAAGACAAAATTAATACTCTTACATAAAATTGGAATTCAAATAATAACATAAAAAATTACACATACATAGTACATGCCTAACTATAAGATAAATAAGTATATTTTTGTCACTCGAAATAAAGGTTAATAAAAGCAATCATAACGATTGATATTTACATATTTTGCAAAGGAGCCTGTACAAATAACATTATTGATTGTTTACTTAAACCGGGTGTTGAATTGCAATAACTAGCATTGTACGGTAAAGCTTTAAAATCTCAAGTGCAAATTAAGACAAGATCGAAAGACCAACCAAGAATATAGATAAAACTATACATAGAATATTTAATATTACTCTTTTAAAATATGTGAGAAGCATAAACATTTTACATAAAATTAATATCGGACGCATGAGCCAGGCGGTTAGTTTTTAGAAATAAAAAAAATTAATATTTATTTAAGTCGGCGTATGCTAAATGTTTTTTTAAAAGGAAAGTTTTATTCATCTATACTTTTTTCATGCAGAAAAATCAACATAATGAATTTAAACGTATTTTTTTTTCAACAAAAAAGTTTTTGTTTGATACGGTGACGTCATAAACTTTTTATATGAAGCATCATAAACATTCATATGGAGATTGAGAACATAATAACATTGAAACTAAATACTGATATATTTCTTGCAAATAATATTTTTAAATTAAATACTGATATATGATCCTTGCAAAGAATATTTTTGTCCATAAAATAACATTATTAAGAATCTTCCATGATTATAATGTAAAAAAAGTAATCATTCATGAGTAACTTTTACATGCCACATTTTCCTATTAATATAACTCTGTTTATTTATTTGGTAAAACTTCGACTACATTATACATGTTAGAGTCAAACCATTTGAGAAAATTCTATATTTTGAAGTAATTAATAATTTCTAATGGAGCTGAGTTTTTGCACATAAAATAACCTGGTCTCTACTGAAAGTCTTCATCATATAAATAATTCAGTTTTACTTTTAAACATACTTCTCTGTAAGGTGAGATGAAAAATACATTTTGAGATATTAATTTACTGTTCATGAAAGCATCAAATAATGACATCTTATTTTAAAAAATAATCACCTGATATTCTGAATATTTGTAGCATTATCGGCAGTGTAGGTTTAAATCTAGTCAAAAATTGAAACATATAATAAGTACATAAAAATTGAAAAGTCCACAGTCAAAATGTTAATCTTAGGTATTATTCTTTAAAACTGATCGCAAGTGCTTATATATACTGTTAAATATAATTATATAAGAACGAAATAATAAATCAGCACATAGAATATTTAAAACATGAATTATGTACAAATTATACATGATTTTCCTTTTAAGCCATTCCTTAATAATGTGTTACTCGCATGATAAGTCAGTGATAGTAATTTATGATTTATGAACAAGTTGCGAACATTTTATATATCTATGTATGTCATCATACATAACGAAGTAGTAAAATGGACTCCTAATGTAAACACAGTTTCAGGTAATACAGTAATCTAATAATTATGTGTGAATCAACGCATTGAAAATAAACTTTTTCCAGTTATTTTACGCATTATTATCCTAGTTTTTTTTAAAGAGTTAAACGTAAGCGATGAGGCAAATTAAGAAAAGTATATCACACGTCCGTCACACGATAGTGACAGAATTAAATGATGTTGATAAATTCACACTAATTAGTACGAAAACAGGTTATCGACTAGGAGTCTATTTGCTTCGTTACATCAATCAAGGTATTCGAAATCAGCTAACAACTTTTTACATAGAACAACAAATACGCGGTGTTTGAAAAGTTATTTTAATTTGGGCCTTAAGTGATAAAAAAATATCACATCTCACTTTAGAATATGAAAATATTGTGTATATTCGCCGTCGCGGATTTGAAGCCCCGGCTCAGAATTCCGAATATAGATAATGGGGGACCTATAGAATAGCTTATTAGATGATTGGTCTTTGTTGCAGTAAGTCTCTATTGTATATATGGTTACTCTTAATAAAGTTTTTTTTTTATAATGTGATTATTAAAAAAGATGATGCCTGAGGACTAAAATGGACTGGCCTGAGTAAATGCCTTATACAATTCTTCAAACTAAAACTCGGCAGCGCTACATAACGGCAATATTGAAAACGAACAATTTTTGAATGATCGAAAGCGAAAAATCCGCGACGGGATATACGATTTTCGATTTAAACCTAAATTTCGATTTATTGCTTAAACATAGTGATTTTTTTTTACAAATGCAAAAGAATACTACGCGTGCTTATAAGCTACCGATGCTAATAAATAAGAAAATAGGTGTTTTCGAGACTATATTAATTAATTACAATTTAGTTGAAAGGTTGAAATGCGTTTAAAAGTTTTTTTTTCGTAGCCATGTGCTCAGAGTTATTATATGCTTGTACCATCGCCCGTTATTGATAAGCAATCTGTTCATTTTTGCCTACCAAATTGAAATTTGACGATTGTTAAAAACTGACAAATTTTAAATATTGTGGACAAAACATCCGATAGATTGACTATTAATAATGGCCCCAGGTACATAGCATAATAATTAGACGAAAAGAGACTCTATTTGTACATCGACATGTGCGTGATAGTGTTGTTCAATTGTGTCTGTGTGCGTGAACGTTTTATAGTTTATTTTTTTGTGAATATTTATCTTGACAGAAGCAATATAACTCAATTTTGAGTTATATTTTGTCATTAGTCAGACTTTGTTTAGTCTATTATAGCATCTTTGTATGTGATTATTACCAAATTTTAAATCCAAATCAGAAAAAGCATACCAATTAAAATGAGAAGCTCACACGTTCCTGTATTTTGTCAACGCTTCGATTATAAAAATACTAAGTTGGATTTTTGAATGGGTATGTATGAACGAGTATGGATGTAACCT
Organism: Epargyreus clarus clarus; assembly: GCA_014595695.2. Classification (NCBI taxonomy): domain Eukaryota; kingdom Metazoa; phylum Arthropoda; class Insecta; order Lepidoptera; family Hesperiidae; genus Epargyreus; species Epargyreus clarus. The sequence goes on along the minus strand of JACTTY020000049.1, from coordinate 2,442,038 downwards.
TTTCAATGGAGGGCGGTTTAAGTATATGACGCTAGTATATGTATAAATCTTTTCACGTGTTAATATTCACGAATTAACTGATCTATTGGAGCACAAACAATTTGTGCTCCAATATAATTATTTTGTGTGTGGATGCGACCAATTTGTCTGTGGTTTATCCATACATAATTTATCGGGATACAAATATTGCACAGTGGCGCCCCTAGCGACAAAACTTGTTACCGCCCTCCCATCGTCAAATTATGCCAATTCCGCGATCACCGAAGTTATATTTGTACATACCTTGTATCAAAATTCCAATATTCGCTAAAAGGACCTTACACAAATCACATTATTCACACCTCACTCTCTATTTCGATCGGAATCGTCCATAAGAGTTATTTTCACTACGCAGTTCTGCATAATCAATCAATATTTATATTAAACGCTAGTATCACAACTTTTTGTTGATGCGTCAATAAAAAAGCTTAATGCGAGCTTATATCTGGAAAAGTCAATAATTGAGTACATTGTCCATAAAATTCGTACACAAATGCAATATGCAACCATTCATAGCAACACTCGATATACATTTTTTTAATTTATAACCAGTTACGTCATTTCACACGTCAAAGTCCAAAACTCGCTATACATTGTATAATGGATAAAAACTTTGCTTATACACTTTAAAAATATGTTCCATTACCAAAACGTATATAAGGCTGCGTTTACTGCATTCGATCGCTTCAACAAGAAGTTGCAACACCAAAGTGTTGCCGGTAGAAAAATATTTCACTATATCACAGCACTAGTCTTGCACTTCTCTGTAGGGTATCTCACTGGTCACCGTGAACGACTCGAAGTAGTGGTTTAGGAATTCGAAGGTCGGCCGTTTCTCTGGTACAGCGTCCCAGCATTGCAGCATCAGTCTATAGATATCGTCTGGGAGGTAGTGTCCTACAGGTTTCGGCATGCGGTACCCTCGCTCCACTTGTTCTATCACCTCCTTACCGTGAAGCCCAGGGTATGGTACTTGACCGTACGTGAATAGTTCCATCAGGAGTATCCCGTACGACCAAACATCACTCTTGATGCTGAAGCGGCCGTAGATGATCGCCTCTGGAGCGGTCCATTTCACCGGGAACCGGGACCCTTGTTTTGGACAGTACTCGTTGTCCTCTATGACCCTAGCGAGACCGAAGTCGCATATTTTCGCTACGTTATTCTCTCCTATCAGCACGTTTCGAGCAGCGAGGTCTCTGTGTATCAATAGCTTGGATTCGAGATACTCCATGCCGGACGCGACTTGTGCCGCGATGTAGATTAGATCCTCGAAGTGTAGGGTCTTGCCCTCCCCGTTTCTGAGGAACTCTAGCAAGGAACCCTTGCTCATGTACTCCTGGACGATGTAAACGGGTTCCTGCGTCGAGCACACCGCGTATAACGCGACTAGTCGTTTGTGCCTGAACTTCTTCATGATGCCCGCTTCTTGTAGGAACGCTTGCGTCGACATCGTGCCTTCTCTTAGTGTTTTAACGGCAACCTGGAATCATAATAGACCATTTATTGATACCGGCTAAATTTATGGATTTGCCCTGCAACATAAACATAAAACAAGTTTTTTTTTTTTTTTTTGTAATATAGGAGTAGCAGACGAGCATGCAGTCCACCTGATGGTAAGTGGCTACTGCCGCCCATGGACATCTGTAATACACCCCAGATAGGATTAGATATCGACCTGAGGTCGGCCACAGATGCGCCGCTAATCCTGAGGACTAAGCTGGAACGCCTCGGAAAAGTCTGTCTCCCTTACCACACCCTTCAAACCGGAACACAGCAGCGCCTAACACTGCTGTTATTAGGTAGAAATAGGTGTGGCGGTGGTGCCGCCGGAGTCGAACCACAAAGAGTTCTACCACCTTCTTTGATTGAAGAAATAGTTTTCCCTGGATATTATTTTTGGGATGAAAAAACTTTTCTACGCATCAGCTTCATTATTTAATTCATCTAACTTACATAAAACCACTTCTGCCTTCTCAGAAACAAAAATATACCTGTAGTCGCCACAGTTAACTGTGTACATATATTTGTAGGGTGAATTTATTACCTTTTGTCTTAATTTCTTAATCGCCTTCTACTTTCACAAAATAAGTTTTTAACGTAACAGGTCTCCATATACCTAGAGTTATTATTTGTGTAAGGCGTAAGGGTATACATATTTGAATAAGGTACTATATGTGATCGTGAATCGATAAAACTTTCGTCCTCACCTCAATACTGTTGCACCACTTCCCATAATACACCTCGCCGAAGTTCCCCTGGCCCAGCTTCTTGATGAGCTGTATCTGTGTGCGCGGGATCTCCCACTTGTCGCGCAGCTCGGGCCCGAGGTCCCACATCTGCGGCTCGGGCTTCGGGCACGCGCGGGCTAACACATGGCAAAGGCCGAGCGCGTTTTCTGTAACACGAAGTTATTTATTTATTTACATAGATTAGTAAAGATTACTCACTCCCGACAAGAAAATGTAACCTTTTTACAAATGTCACTGTCATCTATTTTCGTGTTTGAAAAATATTAAAAAAATGTACTTTTTAGATCTAGATTTGCGAATGTCACGATATTTCTCTGGACTGTTTCTTCGTATTCGTGTTTTTACACCACTTAACTGCGCATGTCGGCATTTTTCCGCGTAAATTGCACCATGACAGCCATTAAATGGCTAACAGAATTGTCAGACGTTTAAGCCATTTAATGGCTTCGTTTAATTACAAGGTGGTGAGATATCTATATTTATCTATATTTATATATAGTTGTATGATTGAAGCGTTGTAGATGACATTTCCTAATGAGAGATGCAGCAACGATCATTTATTTAATTACTTTTAGTTTCGTTGACTTTTAAAAAGTTAATTTCTAAGTTTTAGGGCCAAATCTATTACTTCCAACATTTATAAGTCAACGTACTAGTTTTGCGTGAGGCACTCGTCCATTTTACACGCAAAAGTTTATAGAAATACACTTCTTATCACGAAATGTTTTTAGGAATATAAATTATACTAATCCTTGACCTTCAGGAATGGGAAATCTAGTTGCTTAGTAAATACAATGTTATTCAACTCTAAGCAATTATTATAAAACAAAAGAAACCTCCAGATGATGCCTCATATTATGTTTAAATTTAATAACGTTTAGGCTGGAGGGCATGCTAAAGAATGAGTCATAAATACCTACAAACATACTCTCGAAAAGGAAAACCCTCGAAAGGAAAACCCTCTACATTCGGGATAAAATAAAGTAAAATTCAATAAACAAATAAAAAAAAAATGATTTTAAAGAAGTTTAGCATTTTTTTTTTTGTTGTTGTATTAGTTTTTTATAAATAATAATTTAATGACAGTGAATTAAACGCTCATATTGACTAAGAAATTATTTCGTGTGTTACTTTAGATAATTAAAAAAAAATTATTCCGATACGATCATTTTTTCGACCAATTTTGATGCCACATAAACCCGTCCATACACGGACGTCCAGAAAAGATTATGTTTAATATTATTATTTACTATGTTAAACAAAAAAAATGTTATTAAAATATATTTTATGTGCCTGATAAATTATTTGACTTGATATTAGTGCACTCAAATTAACCTATAAGTGCAATATAAATAACAAAAAGTCAATTTCAGTTTCGAGAAAACTGCTTTTTTTGAAATGTCGAGAGTAGAGCACAACCTCAACGCTTCGCTTATGAGGCGTGCAAAAAAGATGGGAAACTGTTATCAAATTATTGCATTGTCATGGGTCCTTGATACGTGTGCAATGTTTCAAATCAGAGTTGTGGAGGTTGGTGAAAATTGAGCTCAAAGATTCCGTTACATACATAGATACAACCAAAGCTAATAAAAGCGAATTAAAAATACTTACTGGTATACGACATGACGAGCGCCGGCAAACTCGGAAACGTCTGGTTTGTCGCGATGTAGAACCCGCCATTGTCTAGCGGCTTGATCTTGTAATGCTTCACGTGGTACCCGCGGCCCTCCTCCCGGTCCTTCACGCTGAGGCTGAAGCCGTGAGGGTTGTGATCCGCGGGCCGCATGGCTTTTAAAAACTTAGTAAAAACAACTTACTGGTATACGACATGACGAGCGCCGGCAAACTCGGGAACGTCTGGTTGGTCGCGATGTAGAACCCGCCATTGTCGAGCGGCTTGATCTTGTAGTGCTTCACGTGGTACCCGCGTCCCTCCTCCCAGTCCTTCACGCTGAGACTGAAGCCGTGCGGGTTGTGCTCCGCGGGCCGCACGAGGAACGTGCCGCGCGGGTTGCTCTCCGCTAGGAGTAGCTTGTCCGCCTCCTTGCGGGATACGTGCGGGAAGAACCAGCTGGAATGTTACCATAGCATTTATAATCAGTTTCTTGCGCCGCTTTTTCTCCATTCTCCATTCTTCTCCAAACACCTTCCGAAGCGGTGATAGTTTGTTTACTTTCCAAAATGTCTTATATGAATCAATTTTGTATACATGGGATTTTAATTTGAATTTAACAATTAGTTTAACTATGGATATTTATAATAATATTCTTTATTGTACTCAGAAATAGTACGCAAATTATAACATATAACTTTAAACAATACAACCGCTTTTTGTATTGTTTAAAGTTATATGTTATAATTTGCGTACTATTTCTGAGTACAATAAAGAATATTATTATAAAGCGGTCTTATCGCTTAACACTTATTTCTTCCAGACAGAAGATGAGGACTTTAGGATTTCAAGAATGTTTAGAATATTGATGATTAAACGGTAGGTTATCATGGTATGGATTTCCGTTGAATTAAATTATTTGTGTATTTATTCTTTATGTATTGTATTTTTAAACATGTTTATTTAAATTCAAATCTAATATTTTGGATATGTGTAAAATTTACGCTTAGGTACTTAAAATTCTTAGGAATATAAATGTATGACCTTTAATATAATTGATCAATTGATTATAATAGTATAAAAGATTCGAAAAAAAAATTAAAACTACGAGTTAAAAAGCTTGGTGAAAAATATGCATTTTATAATTATGTACACTATTGTACACGTACTACATTCACCTATCTACATAATATTATACAATTTAGGGATTCTATTTCAATCAATAAGTTTCTTCTCGATTACTTAGAAACAATATTATCTATTCAATAACTATTTTCGTACATATTTATGTTTGTTTCGTAGGCAATGTAAGTATATAATGAGTTATTTCGTAAAATACTAATTAATAACTATAGGACTTGAGACGAACGGTAGGATTTGAGTGTTTCGTAGTTATTTACAACTTGAGAATTTCGGATGTAATTACATATTTCGATAAAATAAGGGGTTCATTAAAAACATGTTATTAACGTTTGGGGAATTTAAATACCGTAATATATGGGGAAAGCCGACGGTTAAGCTTTACGAATATATTCACTCACTCGGCAGGATTAAGCGTTCTATAAAGATGCGGTCGTGACCTTTGAATAGAAGACATCGGTAGATATATTCACTTTCATATAATATTCAATAAAAAATAGAAAAATTTTAATACATTTTAGTTTTTTTTTTTTTTCAGTACTCGATATTATTTGTATGGATAAATATATTTTCTTGATAAATATTATAATATAATATGATGATAAATATTTACAATTATTGAGGCGACCATATTTGACAACGTGGCAACGCATGTGTGGTCCGCTTCGGGTAAACCTTCCTGTACTTGCCTGGAATAAGTATGTCTCCCTTACAAACACACCCTTCAAAGCAGAACACAGCAGCGCTCAAGACTGCTGTTATTCAGCTCAAGTAGGTGTGGTGGTACCTCCGAATTCGAACCACAAATGTTTCTACTTTTAAATATGACTTCTTCAATCTTTTTTTTTAAATCTCAATTCATCATCAACCCTGTCCCACTACTGGGCACGGGTCTCCTCTCAGAATGAGAAAAATTAAGCCCCAATCTACCGCGCTGGCCAAGTGCTTATTGGTCGACTTCACATACCTTTTTTCTCACAAAAATCTCAAATAAATAAAGAAACTCACTCCTCGCATTCAACCGAGCTCTCCTCGGCCACGAAGTTTGCTGGCACTAGTCCCTCTCGCCGCGTGGTGAGGTGCAGCACCCGCCACCAGTCCGGCTCCGCGTCCGCCAGCACCTCCATGCGGTCCCCCTTCCTGAACGATATGTCCGACTCCGCGCGCGCCGTGTACGCGCATAGCGCTTTCACGACACGACGACCGCCGTTTGATATGCCTGGAATTTATGTACATTATTTACAACGGTGTTCATGCTTATAAGCTAGTGCATATAGGATTCTGTATCGAGAACGCTATATACACGCATATGAGTAAAATAACACGTATTGCATCTAAAATCGCATCGCAAAGCGGGTCATCACTACTTGTAATTACGTAATGTAAGTGCTTAATTTAAGGCTGATATGTGGTTTAGCATGTGTTCGGGACATCGCATCTTTATTCAACCTTTTAATAGAACTTTGGTCTTATTTTGATCACTTTAGATGGGTCAATTTTAAGGCAACACATTAGGTATACGTTGCCTAATATTATGAATTTATTAGGTATAAAATTTTGTTGCTGACAAACCTTAAACAGATTGCAAATCAGCCCTAATACTGTACATACATTAGAAACTAAAAGTGTGACAGTATACTTACATGTCCCCGGGTTCCGTGTCCGCACTATGTCTGCCGGGCGTCGCGACACCGCGCGGTTGTTCGGCTCGCCCGTGTACCTGGTCTCCAGTGACGGGCACGCCGTGAAGCCCGCCTCGTTCTTCTTGTACGCTGGGTACACTGGAAATATGGAAACATCATTTTAAAACTAAAATAATTGGCCAAGTACAACCGCACACGGAGGATTACGTTCCATCAAAATTTTGATATTTTTTTAATGTTTAGTATTTTTCTGTCTACATGTTTTCTTACTCATACATTTATATGGCGTTTACGATACAGAATCCTGTGTGATGTAGCTTATAACGTGGTGGGAGCTTTGAAGATGGTAGAACCCTCTGTGATTCGCTTGCAGCAGCACCATTGTCATACTTATTTCTGCCTAATAACAACAATGTTAAACGGTGCTGTGTTCTGTTTCAAGGGTGTGATAAGGAAGTCATTATTATCCAAGGCGTTCAAATCAATCCTCAGGGGCAAAGCATCTTTGGTCAGGTAGGAATCTAATCTTATCTGGGGTTGTTTATACGACAGGGTGACAGTCTCCACTTACCATCAGGTGACCTGCGCTGCTCGTATGCTACTTCAATGATATAAAAAATATATTGATTTATAAATAAAACACTGAATTATTACACCATCGGAAAGTTTTACTTACACATAGTAAGCTAAAGGAAAATTCTTATTTATTTAGGTCAAAAATAAATAATTTATTCAGGTACGCTCTAGTGCCAGCTTTAAGTAGTTTTAATTTAATGTATAACCTAAAACTAACTAATGCGTAAATAGCTCCCATCCCTGTGTAGGGCTCTATTGACCTGGTGAGCTGGGGAATAAACCAGGTCAATTAGAAAACTCGTCTTACACTCGTAAATGAGATTTGATTTTAATTATAATTTAAGGGCAAAATTTTATCATGGGTCGTATGATTGTATCCATAGGTATAATTATGTAATTATGTAGGTAAATTCTAATAAATAAGTAATTAGATCACTTTCTAATATTATTTTAACTTGAACACATAAATATGGTTGAAATGGTTTTAAAGCACACCTATTTTTACCTAATAACAGCAGTGTTGCTGTGTTTCGGTTTGAAGGGTGTGGTAAGGGAGACAGACTTTTCCGAGGCGTTCCAGCTTAGTCCTAAGGGGTAGCAGCGCATCTGTGGCCGACATTAGGTAGGAATATCTAATCCTATCTGGGGTTGATTACAGATGTCCATGGGCGGCAGTAGCCACTTACCATCAGGTGTACTGCATGCTCTGCTACTCTTATATAATAAAAAAGACGTTTTTTAAAGGTGGCAGAAACCTTTGTCTTTCCATTCCGGACGTAGCGTAGCGATGCATTTAAGACAGACTTCATATAAAATTAAATCCTATTTGGAGCTGATTACAGATGATCATGGCGGCACTGAACATTTACTAACACCTTTACTGAAAGCTCTTAGTTCTTCTATTTCTTCAATTCATAGGTTCGATGTTGAGGTAGGCAGAAAATTTTAGGACAGGAAGATATAAAATTCACCATTAGATATTTGTAGGTGGATGCGTCTGTGAATCTAGGTGCCTGTGTGCTTATATTCGCATTCTTGTATATGGAAGTAAGGTACAAAAATGTGAATAAATGTATACGGTTGTTGAAATATCCTTTTGTTTTGTTAACTGTAATATCACATAAAGAAACAAACTATCTACGTCCCTACCTTATGCTTAGTTTTTTACAAAAGTTAATGAATTCTAAAATCATCAACACAACGGAAATTACCAAGGTTACATTTTAAGCAAGAACGATTCGATTTCAATTATCATTGTGTTTTAATAATAATATAATTATTTTTTGTCTGATATAAGTTCACTGGATATAGTAAAAGAGGTATGTAATTTGAACAAACCTGCACGCCTAAGAGTTCAAGTAAAAATTAAAATCAGTAGGGTGAGTGAAGTCTTCCAATTAGACTAGCGCGGTGGACTACGGTTTTTTTTTCTTTTTTTGTTCACGAGGGGGAAACCAAAAGGTACCCGATGCCGTGGGAGCGACACAGGGCTATGTGGGACTCTTACTGCACTAAAAACTCTCCGGTGGCTCGGATTGGATTGGATTGGACGCTTGCCGCACCGTCTGGTGCGTACGACGGTATGCGACCACACATACCGCCGTCCTTCCCGGGGCCGTTGGCCGGGCGGTTCGAGCTCCCACCCCAGAAGCCCCCTTTTAGTCGCCTCTTACGACAAGCAGGGGATACCGTAGCCTTATTCTTGTCCCGGAACTACAGGGATAATGGCCTAAATTTCTCTCACTGAGAGAAGACCCGTGCCCTGGGTGCAGTGGGACAATAATAGGTTGATGACGACGCGGTACAAACAACCATATAGTTCCAAAGTTCGTTGATTACAGCAATGACCAGTTTGCATGTAAATTATTCGTTTCGTTAAAATACATAACGTGTCGTGATGCAACAACATTCCGCAAGAAACTAACATTTTTTGCCATTGCCTTAATATAATGAGCTAATTAAAAAACTCGAGAACCTAATTCAAGTTGAATTATTTCGATAATTTGTGTGTAATTTTCGTATATATATAACGAAGTAAGAGAGTAAAAAGGCGTGACGTCAGCACCGCTGACGTCATAATTATTGTTATGATGTAAATGAATGACGCGATGAAACCTTCGAAAGCAAACCACACCAGAATTGTTGAGCTTCGTTTATTCTTCGGGCAGCATAACGACGTCCTAAGGAGGTCCGCACTGTTCCACAGCTCGAGCAGTAATGTCCCGATGTCGCCAGTACGGCCCTTTTTATAGGACCGGCGCACGTGCACTTGTTTTTCTATTGAAGATGCAGGTAGTTTTACCTCAGGTGTTTAATCATTTCATTTTATAATAGGAGAACTGCCGTATTTGCTCCGACACGGCCATTCTGACAGGCGGCGCGTGCTCTGCGCCTGCCTGCGTTGTGAAGTTCAAACTCTGTAAGAAAATAATTTCTTTGAGGCAGGTATCTGTAAGCAACACATGTTGCCATTACAGATTACAGATGGTGTTATAAAAGCGGCACATTAAGACATTTCCCATGCACCTGTCTTGTAAATAAATATGGGTCGTTTTTATGAGTTCTATCCACAGAACTGTCATAATGTTTAAGTTATTTAAAGTTTCTCGGCGATCTGTGGTGAATACGTGTCTACCACGGCTCCACAAGGGGTCCCAATGGTATCTCATGGTTCCTTTGTGGATACATCATGGACCCATGGTTAGCACAGGGGTAACGCGTGGATAGCTCAGAGGTATCACTCTCCAGATTATGGTGTGTACGTGTCTGGTCACGGTTATACCCGGCTATCCATCAGTGTCTCAAGGTTCTCTTGTGGATACATCAAGGACCCGCGGTATAGCTCAGGGGTAACACATGACGAGCTCAGAGGTACCACTCTCAAGACTGACGCGGCATTGAAAACCCATATTTTAGCACAAGCGTAGCACATGACTAATTCAGAGATAACACTTTCGTAGATATTCAGAGAAAGCAAATAAATTGTTTTCGACTCACACTTTGTTCAAATGACGAATGCTTCTTGTCGTGGACCACTGACTACGTGCTTCCACGACCATTCACTTGTAGTAGGTATTCTGTAATCCGTTGATGAGGGCTCCTTGTCGTGGACCACTTGGATTACGTGCTTCCTTCACCATTTACTTGTAGTAGGTATCTGTAAGCACATTTCAATAAATCGTTAGAACACGAAAGCAAAAATTTTTTTTTTTTTGTTTTTTTTTTTTTTTTTTTCTTTTCTTCTCTTTTCTTTTCAAAGCTGTTATTACTGGTGACTATCTCCGACTCGGCCATCGTGACGAGTCACACGTCCTCGTGTGCTGTTCCTGTAAGTCAGATAAACAAACCGAATATTAAAATTTCTACTCGGCTAATCCTGATTAACTCGTATTAAGATTATTCGCTACCGAACACTACGGTATCGTATCTCTACATTGGAAACACCTTTATTGAACAGTTACACCAGTATCTCCATTGAGTAAAGTGTAAACTATCAAAATTGATTTAGAAATATGATAACCTTCACAAAAAAAAAATTACAAGAAATAGAGTGTACCCGCAAGTTCATTCAAACACTAAATAATTCTCATTAAATAGTGATCACATTTTAGTGGCTTAATTCTTGAACTGTGAAGTACCCCAAGTACGTTAATCTTTTAAGAGCCCAAAGTCACTTACCGAAAATGCACTTACTACGAGTAACTCACCGCCTTGGTTTTACCACAGTCAAAAAGTATCCTGCCTTATGGCCACCCGTATCATAGGCCACCCATTCCGTTTGCGGTCAACACAAGTCCAGTGTAGTTGCAATAACACCAATAAGCAGCTATAGTAGTTTCTTATCCTGTGAACACTCAAACATTAGGTGAACATTATAAAATTGAACCAATAGACCACACAAGTATCAAACGTGTCGCCCGTATGCAACAATGAAGCTGATCATAGGTCACTTTTCTGGGACGCCCTCTATCGATGTGCCAGGTGGAACCGCAGCTGATGATGTAGGCGAGATAGGAGCTTGTTCTGATCCCAATTCTGATAACGAAGTAAGAGAGTAAAAGGGCGTGACGTCAGCACCGCTGACGTCATAATTATTGTTATGATGTAAATGAATGACGCGATGAAACCTTCGAAAGCAAACCACACCAGAATTGTTGAGCTTCGTTTATTCTTCGGGCAGCATAACGACGTCCTAAGGAGGTCCGCACTGTTCCACAGCTCGAGCAGTAATGTCCCGATGTCGCCAGTACGGCCCTTTTTATAGGACCGGCGCACGTGCACTTGTTTTTCTATTGAAGATGCAGGTAGTTTTACCTCAGGTGTTTAATCATTTCATTTTATAATAGGAGAACTGCCGTATTTGCTCCGACATATATATAAGTAAGTACCTACGCCTCAAGTGGTTCGCATTGGAGCAATGTAAACGGAAAATTCCGAGCCCAGCAGTGGGATTGAAAAGGGTTGCAGTGATAAAAGTACTGGTAGACACCTTTGTGGTTTGACTCCGGGGGCACCACTGGCATTGCCACAACTATTCTTGCATAATAACAGCAGTTTTAAGCGCTGTTGTATTCCGGTTTCAAAGGTGTGGTTACTTATAGCGGAGCGAAAAAATTCTAAGTGTATGTATCCGAGACATGCCAATTTAGTCCTCAAGGGTAGCACTGTGTTTGTGGTCGATCTTGGCTAGGACTCTAATCTTATCTCGGATTGATTATAGAACTGGTTGATCTTGTTATTTTATTCGAGTAAACCTTGCCGAACGCATTAAAAGCGATAAGATTTCTGAGGTAAAAATACATGATAAATGAGGTAAGAACTACCATACAAAATCACTCAAATCACATTATCAGTTTTAATTATAAAATTCCTTTTGCCTCTCATTACAAGTCTCGATTGGTATCGGTTTCCCAATCGCATAGTAGAATGTGTCTGATAACGAACCCAATGCAGTTAATTAACCAAATGTTACATTTACAAGCATAGCATAATTACAAAAGTAGTTTTCATGCGAATATGACATCCATCCTGTTATCTGTTATTAATAAAACAGACTTAATTGATTTAATATTTAGTCTTAACAAACTTTTACATGTAATGAATTTCGATGCGTTAACGGATCTTTTTCAAAATTATGAAACGATGTTATGGTAACATTGAAATATTTTTTTTGACAGTGGATATCATATAGAATTATTTTCTAACATCTATAAGAGGGAATTTCTTTAAAAAATTAATAACATAGTCGCGTTTTTGGATAGGGAACCCTAAAATGTGACGCGATAGATTCCTTAGCAGCTCGACTGCAACCGCAATACCACCACACCTACCGTATAACATACTGTATGTATATACCAGGTATAAAAGGATACAATGTCCATGAATATAGATCCAATAAAGAGAGAAAATTATTATCTTTCTTTTGTTCTTTAATTTATTTTTATTATTTTCCTACTCTGTTTCTTTTAATTTATTAATCCAATTAATACTTATAATATTGACCAATAAATCACTCAAGAGTATTGAATAGCGACTAATATCTCTAATTTATTTACATTTCACTCTCATAAGTTTTAGAACGGTTTTTGAAGCTGATATAATATTTGATCATTACTTTTTACATCGTTTTGAGAGAAAACCTAATCGAATAGAAATAAAGTAATTGAATTTAAATAACTTAGATTAATACTATTCCCAATTAATTATAATAATTTATATAAAGTTATATAGGGATAGTAAATTTGTAAACGAATAAAATGAATTGTCTATAATACGCTAAAATATAGCTTAGGGGATCCTCTACCTCTCCCCAAGTGGATTGCTGAAGAAAGAGATAGTTTAATGGCTGGTTCGCTGGTTGAAAAGCTGACTGGCTGGTAGGCTGATTGATTAAACTGTGTTCTTCAAAGCATTACGCGAATACAATTTAACCACTAATGGCCATCCATCCAAACCAACCGCGCCTAACGTTGCTTAACTTTGCAGATCGGAAACTACGTAGGTAGTAGGTACGTATAACTACACAAGCCGTGTATCTCAAAATTTTCACAATTCCATTAAGATACAAACGTAAACTTCACATACCTAAATTAATACTACTAAGTACTAAAACAGAATGGCCGACCTCAATACTCCCGTTCATGATATGCATAGATAGGGATGTGAAAACAGGGATTCTAATAATAATAGATTTAAACTCAGTTATTCGTTCGATTGTTTTGATTGAGCTGCAACGCGCGGAATGCGACCTACTTGGAAAGCAAATTTCACGACGTTTCTTTTTTGCTGACTAATTATGACTTTATGTATCGATCATGTCATACAATATTTCTAGAATAAACTTTATTTTGAAAACAGGAAAAATCGATTATACGTTTATCGATTTTTTCACTCGTTCCCATCCCTAGTGCGGCAATAAGAAACGTATGTAAATTGAAGCTAAGTGGCCGACTCCAAACATAATGCGAAAATCTCGGCCATTGTTCCCTTCAAGGAACGCGCGCCGTTGGTTTGTTTGGCAATCTTTGGATTCCAAGTAACACAATTAATGGAATTTCGCAAGTTCGTTCACTATCTTATCACGTTTAATTGAATCGTAACTTAATGTTTATAGAGCCATCTGTGTAAATACAACAACAGATTAAGTTTCAGTCTCACATTTCAAAGTCTACTATGAAGTAATGCATATGTCTCATCTCATATTCTTCTAAGACCGAAGAGCAAATTAAATAAAAACATTTAAGTTAATTTAATGCCACAGTGCCAAATAACTATTAATTTGGAAAATGACGTCACGGACGTAATCACGTTCATCAGCATCACAAATATAATATATTCTACATTATCTACGTCACTACGTTTCTACATCTCTTGTAGAGCCCACGTTCCGTAGTTTAATCCTCCAGCACTCAGTAAAGAGGATTATGCAGGTGTTACAAATGCAAAGGTTTTAGCGGTTGCGGGGGGCTACGCCCGGATCCGATTTAAACCTTTTTCAAAGTAATACAGCTTTAGAAGAAAACAAACTACTTGTTGGTAGCGGGAAAAGGTTTTTTAAATTCCACTTATATTGCTGACCTCAATATAACATGGGTGTATTGTACAATGTATATAGAGTATGCGAACCTCATTTATGGGGAAAGACTCGTGCCCAGGAGGGAAACATTACAAAGGGTAGCAGCCATATTCATGTAGTTATTATATTTTTATTATTAACATCATTGCGTAACATATTTTTAGTCGAATATATTTTCTAACCACATTTAATCGTAAATCCTTGTTTACCACATACTATTTACCATTTACCTGGTAAAAGCATCCATGCATCCAATAACATTCCTGTGTTTTAAGGTTCTACTTAAAATTCTTCGCGTCTATATAATATTTGGGTTTCCCCTTAATTCACAGGATTGTTACTATTTTTTTATAATATAAGAGCAGCTAACGAGCATACAGTCCACCTGATGGTAAATTGCTATTGTCGCCCATATAATCAACCCCAGATAAGATTAGATTTTCCTACTTGAGGTCGATCACAGATGGGCTGCTACCCCTGAGGACTAAGCTGGAATGCCTCGGAGAAATATGTCTCCCTTACCGCACCTTTCAAACCAGAACATAGCAGCGCAACACTATTGTTAATAAATAGGCAGAAGTTGGTTTGGCTGTGGCTCCGCCGGATTTGAACCACAAAGGGTTCTACCTCCTTCAAACATCACTCAATCTTTTATTAATACTAACCCAAAGGTCTATCCGGGTCATGGCGGCGGCTGCAGCACTTGTTACCCATGGCGCGGCCCGCCCGCTACGCCGCGCCAAGCCGCTTCTGAAAAGAAGAAAAATATTATCAATAAATGCTTCGTTACAAACTCATTACGTACGTACAGCCTCGAAAATAATTCTGATAAAGCAATTGATATATTCTCGAATACATTGGACGCATTTAAAGTTTACACTTGTTCTTCTAACGACCACTAATATAAATTATATTCTTATTTCAATTTCAATTATATAATTCTATTATTACGTGTTAAATTTAAACTTCTGTGTTTTGTGTTTTTAATTGAATTGCATTTTCTTAATTAATTTAATTACTCTCATAGTCAATTTAATAGTGTATCGTTATATATAT
This sequence comes from Epargyreus clarus clarus, assembly GCA_014595695.2. NCBI lineage: Eukaryota > Metazoa > Arthropoda > Insecta > Lepidoptera > Hesperiidae > Epargyreus > Epargyreus clarus. Next base: position 2,426,645 of record JACTTY020000049.1, on the reverse strand, counting down.
TTAAGAATGTATTGTTATGTAATTATTTTATATTCTTATCGCATATTATCCGATTGATGTACTCAATTGTAGATATTAATGTTTTTAATTAATTTATAATCTTGTTATTTAATTTTCTATTAGCTCTTACTTGTTTTCAATTGCATGCCGTTTGCACCTATAAGTGAAGTGACATTTATTGCTCATATACATATAAAGTGTACAATGGATTTGTCAGTGATTACTTCGTTGGTGCAACTTTTAATAAATAAAATAAAAAAAAAAAACTGTCGAGCAACTACAAACAGTTCTCCGCTAAGAAAGAGAAGATAACAAATAAGTGGACAGTCCATATTTTTATCCTACAGTGTATTAGTAAACTTCGTAGCTACAACGTTGATAACATTTTGATGCCTATAGATGATTTCAGGCCTAAAGATCTCCTGACGACAATTTCCTTACAGTTAAACAACTTACGAGTAAATATGTTTTGATAAGTGCATTTCCAAAAATCGGAGATTCTTTTTTATAATATAGGAGTAGCAGACGAGCATGCAGTCCACCTGATGGTAAGTGGCTACTGCCGACCATAGACATCTGTAACCCAGATAGGTTTTAGATATTTCTACAACAGATATATAGCTGTATATGTTCAACTGTTTGTACTGAATGGGACAATGCACACCAGAATATTGGCACTGCATATTTTCGACGCTCCATGTTATTTTCCGAAAATAAAAGCATATGAATTATGCTAGTCGCTTGCATACAGACTATACAGAGTGTCCACACTCAACAGACAAGGGTGTGGCGATTTTAAATTTTAGCATTGAAAAACGTTTTTGCATCGTGTTATTGAAAGCGTGGGAAGTGCAGATTGCAAAATGAAATTCGCGTTGGAGCTTGCCGAGGACAATGCATTAATCAAGAAACAAAATAAAAACAGTTTTGCTAGCGTTATACGCATGAAGTATCAAACGTGCATGCATGTCATCGATATTAAGAGGTTTTCTGTTCTATCCAAAATAGGAAAAATATATACTAACGGCGAGGAGATTCAATGGATATCTGTCATCAATTTAAAATTTATTCTTCAGTATATTTTACCCTAAACGCTGTAACCAGAGTAACCCAAAACATTATGTAAGGGATGCTAATATGGTGAAGGTAATACTGGACATGAAGGTCTGATAAATGGGCCGATTAAGTACTTAGGAAAGTACTTTTACCAACGTTTACTTTGCCTAGGTTTACGTTTCTTTCGATGACTATAATATGAATAGTTTTCAACGTCTACAAGGGATTGTACAACAATCGCTGCATCGATGTAATGGATAGACCGTTAATTACATTCATCATGCCTTATCGGGCCGTGTCCTGCCAGTTGTATCGACGTTTTATCGGCCGATTCCCACGGAGTCAACGTCGTCAGCGAGATAAGGTGATAGGTACGTGATCGGGGTATCGGGAGCGTAGTGTAAATAGTGTAACTACGTAAGGAAGTTACTTTCTTGTAAATTACATTATCACGAGCTTTCACGCGTGACGCCCCACAAGTGCAGTCTTCTGCTTTGTCTTTATTTCTAGGCGGAAATCTATCTACGCATATTATTTTCTGGCTTCTAGAAATTGTTAAATTTTAATATTTTTCGGCATTCATTGAACAAGATGATAAGTTCTTCATAAATATAAAATTTGAATATTTTGTGGTCACTTTCAGCTTTTTTTAAGGTTTAGACTAATAAAAAACATATGTGACGTGTGTGTGTGTGTGTGTGTGTGGTGATCTTAGAAAATAAATTAACACACAAGCTACTATCAGTATTTGAAATTCACATTTCAGCGTAACAGACAATACATAATGTGGGTGCTGCCATTTTCAATAAATATTTGTTTTGATAGCAAATATTGGTTCTGTTTATCGATAATATCCTGAAACCGCTTGTCAACAACCAAACCAAACAATTGCCAAGCGAAAGTAAACGCAGACAAGAGATTTGCTATTCCAAGTGTTCATTTAATAAGTCTAAGTGTTTTGAATAAACATTTAGTAACAGTGTATACTTATTTGTATGTACCATTGCTCAATTATTATTACTTATGAAAGAAATTAGGGTTTAACGGAAAGAAAATTCAATGCTCGCGTAAAATGCATGTATTATTGTTACTCTTTTCACTGGACATCATAAGTCTCAGAACATAAATAAAACTTTACTTATCACTCAAGACCAATCCAGCTACTTACAACAAAAATTACCACATTGAGGTTTTAGATATCGTTTGTCTCAAAACTGTAGCTAATTCTAACCATCCCGAGCTTTACGTAGTAGATTCCCTAAACAAAATATACGCACGACCTAAAATTAAAGCGGGCGACATCGCGGGAGACATCCCCTTGCCAAACGAGGGAGCGGGCGCCACGCGCAATAAGCCGTGATGCGATGGACCGGCTGTTGCGAAAATATGGGTTTTGATGAACGACCCACATAACCTTCGTTAAAGGACACTACTGGTTTATAAGTATTAAGTTATATTGCTTTATTGGATGATGAAATGGAAGTCGACGGAAAAATAAAAAAGGAAGCGGAAGATACAAAACAAACATAAGTAATCGATGTACATATTGTAAATAACAGTACCTATTTTTTGGAAAACGGTCTGTTAATTTAAAATTGAAACCGAACATAATTAAGTTTCTATTAACACAATTTAATAACACTAATTCGTCGAATATGACTACAAGTATCATAACGTTAATCGTAGAATCTCCGAAATTATTAAAACAACCCCTAGTACTAGTGAAATTTAAAGTCTTCTTCTTATCGCGAAATAACCCTTTTATTTAAGAAAACGAAGATGAATGAAAGAGCTAGTATTAATTTGTCATGTTAATCTAGACGCTAGGCCTCGCTAGGCCAATAAATCAAACAACATAACACTTACTTTGTCCTTCCACGCCAAAAAGATAGCCTCAATATCGAAGAACCTAAATATGTATAACCTAATTCACACACGTAGCATACAAAGCCGATCAAACGCTGAATACTGTGAAATTCTTAACTTTAACACCACAAAGGATGTAGGCCTCGATTTCCGAGTGGCAACTCATTACTATACAACAAATTAAGAGCAGCACTCGAGCGTTCTCCATTCCCCCGGGACGTTGCCAAGACCACTACGCCCCTTGAATATTGCGCAGACCGCAGTGTTGCGTATGCCCTGCTTAATCTCTTGTTATCAGTGCTATTCTAATTCGATACACTTTACCCGTTCCCAATATTCAATCCATTTCTCGCTTTGACTCGTTACGGATATTCCATGTATCTTTTGTTTTTCCTACTAATGCTTGATATTAATAATCAATCTACTCAATCTTTAAGTACCAAAAATTGAAATTTGACAATGTATAGTTGAAAGTAATCGTCAAATGTCGATTGATTTTTTTTATGACGGGCATTCAACAACTTTACTATATAAGTAAGATACTTACTTATATAGTAAAGTTGTACATGTACAAAATAACAGATGCCTATCCTTAACCATTAGTCGATTATTAGGGATGGTAGTCATTTTCTTTTTAAAAAGCTTTAAACACATGGTCCAGTATTAGGATGTCGCCTTGGATTGGCTTTGCGCCTATCCGGGAAGCCATACAGTTTCGAGGCCGGGAAATTGACTATTGTGTTAAACTATTAATAGTTTTTATAATTAATAGTCTTCACATACTCGTAAAAGATAATTCCGATATATCTTTACTTACAGACAAAATTAACTGTTGTGTTTCAACTGAATAAGGTAATTATCAATACAAAAGATTTAGTTACGACGATCTATCAATCTTTAGCCACCCAATTCTTCAAAAACTGGTACGGAAGCCAAGGAAACCAATGTTTTCCTGCAGGTGAATCTGAATTTGTAAATAGGCGTTGCGGAACTATGAAACAACGTGTAAATTCAAACGGTAAAGACAAAAAGAATGAGACCGATAACTGATTGGAGGATTTAATCCAACTTGTTCGTAGCTGACGAATGTCCGAGATATTTGAACTTGTGTACAATCTTGTTGCCGTGTCCCTAAAACGTTTTCGTCTATTGTTTGTCTAACAAAAACGGGCTTCACATTTGTAGAATTAGGTTAGGAAAATATTTACACAACATAAGCAATTTAGGTCTTACCTAGTGATTCAGTTACTACTCTGGAAATGGACTAATTTAGCTTTTGTAAGTTTTGTGGTAGGATTAGATAGATTAGAAGTTTGTTGTACTAAAAGTTGTGTTCAGTGTACATTAGCGTATATTTAGAAACTTAACACAATTAAAGTACTTGTAAAGTGTTTCTTTTAGTGAAATAAATCAGATGTAGAATTTAATTAAGATTTGTTATCATCAAATATTTTTAATATTTACCAACTTGATTCTGAGGAAACTAAGTAAATAAATGGGAATATGAGTGTGAAAAATATCAATATAGTAATACAGTTCACATCTGAGGAAATCAATCCAAGAATACAAGATTTTTTATGAAGTACCGCAATTTTACGTACATATTTTTATTCAATAAATATGAACATGTTCTTCAAAATTATCCTCATTATGATATGTTTCGTAAAATATATTTTTCGTATTTATTTCGTATTTTATATACTGTGACTGTAGGTAATGTAGACTAAAATCGGAACAAAACAATACTTGAGGTGATCCCAGCAAATTTTACTTAACTTTAATACTTATCAAGATTATAATTTACTTTAAATTATTGCAAAAACTGGATCTTCATATGGAATTTTTCCTTACTTCATACTGTGTTAACTGAACAAAAAATGCAACAGAAAAAACATTGTTGTTGCCAAGAATTCGTAGAACTGTTACAAGAGTCATTTAGTCCACGAATCCGTCGCCACTTTTAATTTTGGGTTTGAAAATGGAACAGTATAATAAAATAAAATAGTTGATTAAGAAATGATAATGATAATGAAGACATGAATCTTGAATAAACATTATGTAAGAAAATTCATTGAAGTTTTCTTTTATGAATTTTACGCGCTATTATGTTTATCCCCAACAATCCTACATTTTAGAACGCTCTGTTGAATTCTTGAACGGTTTTTAAACTGTTTGCAGATGCTAACAGAACTAAAATTCTAATTCGGCCTCACCTATTTTTACCTTAATAGCTGGCAGACTCATTAAGATGCCAGTGTAAAAACTTTTTCTTCAGTATTCCCGAGCAACGTCCTAGTTAGATTCAGGTAGGATATTCCAGGGTCTCTTATTATTTCTTAGCTTCTATTACTTTCTCAGTTGAGCATAAATTTCCTCTTAAACTTTTAAACAACCGCGTTTGAGTTAAAAACTTTACAGAGATACTAGATCTTTAATCTGATTACAAAATCCATCCCAGGACGCAGGTTATTGTATCACGTCTCCCTGAAGATGACCCAAACACGTTGGAATTCAGACGTTCAATAGTGTTTTAACATCCATTCATTGTACGGAGCACCGGACGTCGTTGTGTATTCGTCGCGCGGACCGATTATTGACAAATGTCGAGCCTCGCTACACAATAGTTTGGTTTCTGGATTATATGTTCTGTGTAACTGGTCTGTTACAAGGAACAGGCATTATGTTTCATCACGTAAGACCGTACCTATTGAAAATTCTCGCTTATCATGCTCTATCTTATAAACATCCTATGTCAGAACACGTAGTTTTAGAATACAAAACAGGTTTGAAGTTTTAGAGACCATCATTAATAATTAATCTATCCCACGTTTGTCTACCGAAGATCAAAATTTGACAACTGCTGCCTATTTCATTTGATACATTGATTTATTAATAAGGTGCTTATGATGGTGTGTGGAATTTGTATGGCTGTAGGTTATTGGATACTAATGATTCACAAAATTGTTTTTCTGCATGAGAAATTAAAAGGATGGAGCAATACTTATCAATAGACTATAATATGTAGAATTAATAAACAATGTGTTGTTATTAAAAGCGTACGTAAAATTTTGAGGAAATAAAAATATGTGCTGCTACTAAATTCTAATAATTATTATATGTTTACTAATTCTATGTCATTTTGTAAAAATAAAAACAAACTGTACAATTTCACTGAGTTAAAAAACAAAACGTAGCAAAAATGAGCGCAAGTTGCAATTTGCGAATTATTTCGCGGAGAATGATTCTCACCCTCGCGCTGTTCGAGCCGGCGGATAAACACAAAACTTCATCGTTTTGCGTGATAAGGAACATGTTTAACCAACATCCAAGAACGAGTATAAACCACCAAAATTTACTGTTGGATCCATCTAACATAATTAAGGGACATAACTGCGGACGCAGTTACCACAACTAAATTTAGTTTCATCATTTTTATGGTATAGCTACTATACTACTTATTTTGAATCCTTTCGATCATATGGTAATCTGACGTCATTGTTGTTAAAGATAGTTTACTATGTAGACCTAATTTACACCTATTATTTTATTCTAATCTGCTCTCATTGAAATTTTATCGTCGTTAATATTTTAAACGTAATGGGTCGAACAAGTCTATAAGAGCATCGCTTTCAAAAGCTAACTCGTTAAACCTGCACACAACTTTTAGTTCAAACGTAACGGAAATTAGGACTAGAATTGCATACGGTAACCGACGATATTACTTTTCTTGTTAGAGAAGTAATAGTACAGCAAAAGGAAGGTATTAAACAAGCAAACAATCCATTTTTCAGCGTCGCCGTGTCGACAGACGGGTAGGGAGGCAAATATTTACGTACCGGCTTATCGACAATTTACTGGAATAGATAATTCTGTATGTTTCGATATTAATAGACAAGTACGATCCATTTAGTGGGAACTGCTTTTACTTAGAAACTCTAAGAATATGTATACAATAATATTTTTAACACAGATGGTTTTGTTAAATTAGGAAACCGAGAGCAGTTCCTACATTTACGATAGTTTTAAGTGTAAAAGGTCCTAGTTTGCTCCAAAAACTTCCGAAACTTTGCATTTATTAGACCTTAATAAGAGACCATAACAGTAAAGTAATCGGAGTCTAATAAACTGTGGACACATTGAACAATCCCAAATTAAAGGGTAACGTCAATACTAACCTTTAGTACTTTAAACCTATCCAAAATCGTAAAGTAGACACCAAACCAGTCCACGACCGGAACCTACCTAACCCAACCATTTCCCTAATTCCACAAATGCTCAACAGCAACCAAATGATTATCGCATCTCAGTAACAAAGCGAAGTCCTCTTGCAGATAAATTACAAACTTGACAAAGGCTCAATTGCATATTGAACTGAGCGCTCGTTGAAATCTCAATCGTATTTAAGCTTGCTTTAACGTGATAGTTTGACACTTTAATCCGATGAGCCGACTGCAACGTCAAAATTGGAATTGGTTGCATTATTTTATTAGTCAACTGGAAGGGATGGACGATTTATGTTTCAGTGCAGATGTTTAATTAAACGTGTTGCGAAAAATGTGTTGCGAAAGTAATTAACGAAGCAACTTCAGGTTTGACTGAGCGAATACCATCGCCTTACCTTTTAGCTGCATTGTAGCTTTTTAGATTAGGTTTAAATGGTGTGTAATAAATGCACGTTCCAATTTAGTCCTTAGAGCAGAAACGCGTCGGAGATCAGATTTAATTGGAACAATTTCCCTGTGTGGCTACAAATTATACATTTTAAACTGTAATGGAAAAGTGAAATATTTTGTTACTTTAAATTAGAAATCTACTACGAGTTAGTGTACTCTTGTATGAGCAATCCTTCGCTTTTAATTTTATATTTGCTTTTTAGACCATCTTCAGGAATACACCGCAGGTTCATAATTAGATATAGTATATGTAAGTTTACCTTTATTTTAATTATGAAAACGGATTGTTTGGTTATATAAGCATGCCGGCTGGCTATTAAAGAAGATAAATGAATAATAAATATTTATTATGTAAGTTCCCGCCACGATAATAAAAATATGTTAATTTTTGTGAAACACGCGAGCAAAAATATGAACCACGATGGTTTAAATAAGTACATTCGCAATTATGTTCAGCGCTGCACAATATAAACGTTGCAATCAACACTTAATGCCGCGCGCGGAGTTGCAAGCATAATCTGGTTTCATAACTTTCAAAGGTGCTTAATTGTCCAACGCAGCACGAGCCCATGTGGTGGGAGCACCACACCGCTTCAATCAATACTATCTGACGCTACGGCGTTAAACGCTTTGCATTCCATTGTTTCATAGTATTTCACGGGAGCCTTATAGGTACGTAAAATTCCTATGTGTTCTAGCATATACTATTCTTTACCCATTAGGTACAAATAAACTATTAATACATTTATCAAATCAAACCGCAAAAGTAAAAAAAATAAAAATAATTAATAAGACACTTTAAATAAAATATCAAAAGTAACATCGCTGTGGTCAATACCGTGTTTACATTTGATAGTTTAATCACGTAATTGTATTTGAAGTTATTGTAATTCTGGCGTAACTCTACCAGACTGGAATATCAATGAAAAGAGAGAAATATTCATTAGACGTACTAGAATAAGAAATATCGAATACCGTTCCTTTAATTCAGACTATTCCAGAAACAAAAATTAACAAAACACCTCAATGTAAGTACTCCTGATCTCCAACAAATTTTACTGCCATTCGTAAACAAGTCTGAACTCCAAGCAACGAGGGGCGAAATTTTAAACATTGGAATTGAGGGTCTCTCAAGCCAAATTCACGAAGACGAAAGTGAAGGCGGTGGGGTGAGGGACGGGACGCCCCAACCACCTGTTGCAACCAATCAATAACACCACCAACCCGACGCAGTTCCTGAACCCTCACAAACCCATGGTTCGTTCGAAACTGGCAAACGGCTTAAAAATTATGAAGAATAATGCATAAGCAAAGGAGAAAGAAATGCTTTTCGCAATTGCAACTGTCGTATTTGTATACCTTGTTATACAAAGAGCAAAGAAAGTGAAATAGAACCATAAGAAGAATACAAAGAAAAAAAAAAAATAGAGTCGCATTAAAACATCACGTATTTCTTCATTACAAAACTTTCATACTTACTGAGCACCGAGATAAGGCTTAATCTTCTTTATACAAACAAAATCAATAAATCCTATTAAACCCTAAATAGAATCAGAGCCCCGAAACTAAATATATGTCCCCAATTTACGAGCAGTAAGTACGAGTGTGCAATAAAAGGGCTTAGTCAAAGCCTGTTCAAACATACACGCCACAGATAAAGGTATAATCAATACGCAAATGTTGAATGAACTTTATAATGGGAGTTCGCAGAATGGATTTTGATAAGAATATGAATGTTGGAACTTATTCAAAACTTTTTTCTATTTGGATTTTATAAATCTGGCGCTCTACAGGTCTTATAACTCTGTAGCAGCAGAATTTTCTTAATCATTATATTAGTATATTAAGAGATTAACGAGTATGGTTGATTTGTCATTTCGGCAAAATTTCACGAATTCCATTTGACGTTACACTTTTGAAACTTTGCCGGAGTTCGGTCTAAAGTCTTTCGTCTGAAACATTAAGACATGATGCTTTGCAGTTACAGTTGGACTTTGGGGAACAGTGAAAACTTCATAGGTCCATTGCGCATGTTCTAAGCTCGGTCAATAACCTGGCAAGGTGGAATCTTGAACTTGAACCACAAAGTGAATGCGGAAATAGCTTTATAGTTGTTTCCGCATTTACATTGATTGCAATTGGTGCGTAAAAATTGTTTTTACGCACCACTTGTAATGTTTCGAAAGGCAAATACGAAATTTATTCGTGATCCGTTAGAATGGGGGTATTTCTATAATCATTGTGAAGAAACTTTGGAATGGGGAAAGTCGGAACAAATAAACGAAGAACAAAGGACATCGGGAGAGCGTAATTAAATATGTAATTGGGTTTTATTTGTCCAACATAGATACTATCGATCCGACTAATCTGCTTAACACTCTTTTATCAGCCTTGTACGTGTTCTACTGGATAATTGAGATTTTTTGTATTAGTCTCAACTTGACGATTAATGGAATGATTATGTAGTATTTAATGGCATTGGTTCGACTGCGTCGGCACTAGCTCCTCCGTACGTAGCACGTATTTCTGTCTATAGCAGCAATTTCATGTTTTGGTCTATGGTATGGCAAAGACACTATTCGAGGAATTGCTAACTAGTTCTGAGGGGTACCAACGCATTATTGATCATCCTTATGTAGGACTCCTGTCCTATTTTGGGTCGATTAAAGAATCCGAATGACTTTGCTTGTTCCCTAATTCAATTCCAAAAAAGGTAAATTATTATTATTAACTTTTATTAAACTTTTAAATGTGGCTGTTATTAAAATAACTTAATTGGTGGCTTAATAACAGAGTGTAAAAGAGTAATTGTTGATGCTATAATTAGAAATAGGAAGAGTATGTTGAATACTACACATAATATCGAACCACATGTTCGTCACGTATCATCTATTGTAACATCATACAAGACAGGTAACAAACCGCAAATGGAGGAAGTTACTGTAACTTAAGTAGTTTTGATACTCTACGACTGAATTGCGGGCGACAATCAAGCGGAATTGAATAATGGAGTCTAATGAGCTGGAGCTCTATTCATGATTCGTGTAATAAGACTAAATAGAAAGGTATCGTGTATAGGTGAAGTTAGTAAGTCTCTGCACGTCGTTTCTGTTGAACTTGACAATGATTTGTATTTGGAGGACGTCGGGAGTCGCGCAGCTGCGACCGGGACAATGGCTCGGCTGAATGTTGTTGTGATTAGCGCATTCGCTGACGCCACGGGAGCTTTCATATGAAATACTCGGCTTAATTAGGGGCGTGTAGCAGCGATACAAACAAAAGCCACGATGAAATTGCACTCGTATGCTTAATTAAATTTTAAAAATTGTATTTCAAATGGAAATGCTCTATAGATGCACGTTAAATATATTCCTGTTTAAAATATAACATGTTAATATGTAACAGGTTTAAAATGCTGTATATTTTCTACTTACATGCATAAAACTTTTAGCAATCTAGAAAATGAAACACATTCAGCGACTTAGGTTTTAACATTATGAATAATTGATATTATAAATTCACAAACGTAATAATACTAAACCCACGTAAGATAACTACTATAATATAATAATGACTGTTAAATTCCAAACAAATTTTGCGTACAAAGTTCATCTTGGACACAGCTGGTAAAACTTCGACTGACTTCGAGAATCTTGAGGTCACAACGTAATTACAGGATAAATCATTATAATACGGCGAACCGGCGGTTGGACTCCGCAAGCCTAACTTAAATAAATCTACAAGTAATTTAACTTTTAAAGTCGGTATTGTTTGTCCAAGAAGAGATTTAAGGAATCTGACTTACAAAGCCGAGCAATCTGAAACGTGACTAGCTGAAAATTTGATTCTGTGAAATGAAACAAACAAAAGCAAACATGGTTATGTAAACAAGTTTTTTAAGTGTTCAAAACTAAAGAAATAAATTTGAAACATCTATTAGCAATTCCATAACAATATTAATATGAGCTGCCTAACGTTGGCATGCTTCGCTTCGATACACCGTTGATTTCAATCAGACTTTGAAACAAAAAGTTGTTAATCCAACCTGAAAATCAGGAACAATTTTAATCTACTCGATCGGATCATCGAAGCAGTTCTTGATGCATATTAAATGCATACGTAATTCTTACCGTAACATATGATCAACGTTACGTCTAACACAGAGTTACGAATAGCGACCGTGAAACCAACGGAGCGAGTAAACAGATGAAATAGGAAGACTAAAGCAACAGGCATTACTGATTATGCATGAAACGTACAGGTACAAGTGTTTGATACTAAAATTATAATAAGCCTTATTAAAACTCAATACACGTCTGTATACTGAGTAGTTATGAGACGTTTTCCGGCGGATACGGTTGCTATGGGAACGTTGTTGACGCGTACATCGGCTATAGAGTCCGTTAATTCAAGCTTATATTCGTGTTGATAATTGGACGTTACTACTGATAGATCTTAGTACAAAACTATTTATTATAAAAGAATAAATAGTTTTGTATTTAGATATTACAGCTGAATATAAGAAAATCCTATTTTTCGAAGTCGTTTTAGAAATATGTCATAACAACATAGTTTCCGGTTTAGAGCGAGGTTAAAAGAACCGATTAATAGTTAATTTCCAAACATCAAATAATGTACACAAATTCGTGAATGTATGTGGGAGAATGCTTAATTTCATATATAAATATTCCGTTTTTAAAGTCACAATATATTAATTTCGAACTACCGCTCCGTATTAACAATTGGCTACCTGTATCATGGTATAAAAAAGGGGCGCGCAACTGTCAACAGATCAGAAGTTGTCCAATAGTGGGCACGGCACGGTGGTGCTCTGAACTGTTTGGTGTTTTGCTTGGGTGTTATTGTTACTATGGTGGCATTAACGCTTATTTATTTAATTATTTTAACTATATTTTTATAAATATTGGTTAAATTAGTTGAATCGAAATACCATTGTAGATCTACCTACCGGCGCGCCCACATCAGAATCGGGATAGGATACGCCCTTTTATTACGTAATAGTTTTAAAGTAACGGTAACAGAAGATAATCAACCGCGTGTATAGGAAGTGTTCTACTGAAGAATTTATCGTGGCTGTACTCCTGACGACAGTTTGGGACGCGCAATGGAGGCGATATTGACAAGGCCTTCGACATTGGAGGAGCTGTGTGTGAAACACATGATGAAACCGGTTGCGTGAGTAACGTGTACGGTTTGTCTAAATATTGTAATAATTTTATGTGCATTATTTTAGCAAGCGTGTGAAAGCAACCGCAAGCTTGGGTACCGCAAGCTTGGGTATGAAAATTGAGGAGGTGGAAGGTGGTTAGCATTGTCCATGTTAACCGTCTTCGTAATTAAGACTCATTGGCGCCGAGACTCATTGGCGAACGATTGGCGCTCCGGTATGATCAAACCAATGGTTTTTATATTTTCAATTTTGCTATTTGAAAGTTGTTAAAGATTATAAGAATCACTAATATGAAAATATTTGGTTATGCGCGAAAAATTTAACAATCACACTCGTAGGTACCGACATTTTTTTAGAAATGTTTTGGGTTTTTAAAATCTTTGAGTAATTTCTACTATGCTTTTCACAGTTTCGTTGCTTATATCAACTCTTTAAGAGTCGATGCTTGCTTATGCTAAATAAGTAAATGAATAACGATCATATTGTTTTAAATGATTGCGCTGCAAAAAATATTTTACGATTGTGAATACAAGTTCTGATATCTACCCTTTTGTATGTACCTATTCGTTGTAATGCATTTAACATTCTTAATAAACTCCCAGTCTTAAAACTAGTCACAATGAAGATTATTATTGAAGTAAAAGGTTTGATAAATCAGGTAGCATACTTTTTGCTATCGCAATTCCATGGCCCGTGAATTTCGTAAGTTTTATTTCTAGTTTCACCTGGAACACCGTGATAGTGAGATATGTATTGTGCTCATTGAAAGGTGTACTCTCAACCAGCGCTTGTCATTTTTAGTAGGGTGCTATCTAATAATATTTACCTAGCGCTTGTTCCCAGAATCTGTAACTAAAATGAAAGCTGCTTATTGGGGGTTTTGTAACAACACTTGACTTGTGATGGCCGTAGACGTGGACCAAAATTGAATGAAAATGTAACAATTAGATTCTGGTGGTGAGTCAGTAAGTTGTTTATCGGTAAGCGACTTTGTGCTCTTACAAATTTGTGTATTTAAAGTTATTGATAAAGGTTACAATTTGCGAAGGATACATTAAGGTAAAGCTGAAGAAAAGGAGTTTGGTAACGTTCGCATCACCCCAAATGGTGTATTGGACTAAGCAAAAAAAAAGGTGAATAAAGTTATAACTTATTAATAAACATTTAGTCTTCTGTGTTTTTTAATATTGTTTTGTGACATAATGTGTAACTATTACTTGCTATTCACTTTAAAAATTACAGAAGTAAAGAGAATCGAAGCTTAGCTGACTGTAGAAAAAAAAAAAACAGTTACTATCATGGTGCAAATCTGTAAGCATTTTGATCGGTCAAATGTGTTTAAAGGTTTAATTTAATAAAGACAATTCATCAGCCTCGCTCGGATTCGATCAAGTATTTTTAATAATAACTTAAAGTTGAACTTGTTTTACAGTAGTTTAAATTGTTATCGGATCTTCTTTCTTATTTTGTGTCATAGTAAATAATACCTTTCGAGATGACGTACATCACGATCCTAGACTTTACGTGTGATATTATATTATGTTGGTACCTTTAGTGTATACTTTAACAGTGGTAAGTCAACTATACCATCATGTAATCTAGCTAACAATCTAAACGTTTTAATTATTCATTGACATAAGGAGTTTATTGTTATTTTATTTAGTTTTGTAACTGTGCAGATGACGACATTACGTCTAGATATACGACTGTGGATATAACAAATTCAAAATATTCACGCACGCAATGTTTATATTATACGAAACAATTCGGCATGTTTTTCTCCTTTTCATAACTTTATCGTCGTTACACTCAAGCAGGTAAAGTTTGTAAAGGTGGTAGAAACCTTTATGGTCCGGCAATACCAATACCATACAGCAGTGTTAGGCTCTGCTGTGTTGAAGGTGTTGATGGGCCTCAGTAGCCACTTACCATCAGGTGGACTGCATGCTCGTCTGCTACTTCTAGAGGTATGAAATTTGGTTTAGTTTGTGTGTGAGCGAATATTATGTATAAATCAATCCGGGACGAAATAATGGTATTTGTAGGTACTTATTATTCTTGCAAATGGTTAATTACAACAACTTTTGGAAGTTATTCACAATTTCTTGTGATAACAGATACTGTTACGTATGAGTTATATTAAATTGAAATAGGTAATTCTATTATTTTCAGATATTGTATTGGAACTCGAGGTTCATACCACAAAATATTCGTTTTTATTTTGTGTTCATACTGTTTTGACCGCTGTTTGTTATTCTACGAATTAAAATGTATATCTTTGCAGATTTATAAGTCACAGTCAGGTTCGGACGAGCAATTATATACCTACTGCAAGTTCTGATAAAATTCGAAAAAAATCGAATACTGCAAAAAGAAAAAGAGACAAGAGTACATACACTACTGTCAAATTGGACTCTGCAATGTGTGATCATTATTGTGTGGTAAAGACTTTGTTTGCAGCAATGCCTATCGCACAAACGAAGGTAATTGTAATAATCAAGGTAAAAGTAAAATGATATAAGGTAAATAATATAATGAAGATAGGATGACTCCAATAACTTTTTACGTTTAATGACCTGGTTTTCGTTGTAATGTAGCTGTGGACTTCGGAGTGTTATTTCGTTGGCATTTGACGTCATCACATGAACGGTACGAACTATAGCTCATGTTATGGTAAGGCAATAGTATTTTAATTATTTTATTAAGAATAACGACCACGGAGTACTTGCTGCTCTGATATTTTCTTTACTGTATGTAAAGTTGACATTAAAACTGTTTTGAACTTGACAATTCACTTTATTATTATTTTTACACATTTGTGTTGTAGACATCAGGTTTTTCGGTTTGAAATTAACTTTTACTTTTTTATTTTTATGCTTGTTACAGCTTATTTGTTTACAGTTCTAAATAAGAAAAGCACTCGTGCATCGTTTTGAGCAGGTCTCGAATAGTTTCTTATAAAATTCTGTCATAGTCAAATGAGCTGACTTAAAAGGCATTAATGATTTTCAAGAAATCCTGTCTGAGATAGTCAGACACATTATAACAAATTCGGTAAAGGAAGACATCGTGAAGAACTACACATCGGGGATCTTACAGGAAATATATTCTCAAGGGTATCTGGAGTCTACCCAGTGTACGTTTGGCGATGCAGAAGACTATGCCATAGATTTAAGCGAGCCAAACGAAAAGATCTGTAGATTTTACTCTCAAACCATGAACGAAACGCGGAGCTCTCTCGTTATTTCGTATATAATTATTGATTATACATATAATGTAATGTGTTTTCAGACTACGAGAACATGTGCTATGGAAAGGAAACTATTTGAACATGTCAGATGACTGTGAACCCTGTGAAGCAATGACAGTATCGACAGTCAAAAATCTGGTAAAAACTTTGTGTTTCTCTTGAGTACCTGCGAACTTTGGAACGGTATGTGGATTGTAAGTTCTGTGTTATCGGGATTGTCTTGCATATCGATGATTGTCTGGCCAACAGTCACGTTTATGTTTGATAATAACCCGAGTGCCATGTGATTTGGCAATTCTTTTCAGGAAATAATCAATTATGTACGTACGCTATGTGACTTAGCGAATTTATGATGTCATGTGACTTGACATCAGCCATGTGATTTGGCAATTCTTTTCAGATAATAATCAATTACGTACGTAAGCTATGTGACTTAGCGAATTTATGATGTCATGGGACTTGACATCAGCCATGTGATTTGGCAATTCTTTTCAGATAATAATCAATTACGTACGTAAGCTATGTGACTTAGCGAATTTATGATGTCATGGGACTTGACATCAGCCATGTGATTTGGCAATTCTTTTCAGATAATAATCAATTACGTACGTAAGCTATGTGACTTAGCGAATTTATGATGTCATGGGACTTGACATCAGCCATGTGATTTGGCAATTCTTTTCAGATAATGTGTGGGAGAATGCTTAATTTCATATATAAATATTCCGTTTTTAAAGTCACAATATATTAATTTCGAACTACCGCTCCGTATTAACAATTGGCTACCTGTATCATGGTATAAAAAAGGGGCGCGCAACTGTCAACAGATCAGAAGTTGTCCAATAGTGGGCACGGCACGGTGGTGCTCTGAACTGTTTGGTGTTTTGCTTGGGTGTTATTGTTACTATGGTGGCATTAACGCTTATTTATTTAATTATTTTAACTATATTTTTATAAATATTGGTTAAATTAGTTGAATCGAAATACCATTGTAGATCTACCTACCGGCGCGCCCACATGTATGCCACATGAAGGAATTAATAACTATTATTCTGTATTCACTATTTAAATTCGAAGTAAATCTTGAAAACACAAATAAAATTACAAAGTCGACAACAATTTGAAACTCATCGCAAATTCTATCCCTCACAAACATACGGGGTGATCCGTATCCCGTCCTAAATCTCCATTTCCCCCAAGACGAAAATATCCCGAATGTTTTCATTTAACCCTCTCCATTTGCGCAATATCCGCTGACCGCTCGGACACGGTACATCGGAATACCTTTGGAGATGCCGACCGAACGATAACTCACCAAACACTCGTTTGAATAATATTTATTGTATATGCAAATAAATAAAAAACGTGCCCGTGTACGCTTTCAAAATTACTGTCACGTACTAAGCTTAGGTTTACATGCATTTGCAAGGATGTAAAAACGATGTATGTACTTGTCTTGAAACAAACTAAACCTACTTTAAAAAAATACTCTTATTCCCTGAAATTTATTGAATTGTAGCCTGAAAATTGACGAACTGTAAACGTAAATATGAGTAGAACCGCGCATAGAAACTTATCATATTCAAGTCATCTCCCTATAATATTTTACAGATAGTATATAACACATCTTTCTCTTGCAGAGTTTATCTAAAAGACAAGTGAACATTATACGCATTATTCAAGTAAGAAAAATGTTTTATATCAAAGGATAGCAAAGTCAGCATTCGTCAACATCAGCATCAGTTGATAATAGTGCCACCTACGTCGCCTCATACAATGCCTTGTCTGCCGTATCGGGGATCACGGATGGATGAACAAAACACCCTTCTTTATCGTCATGCAAATTTCAATTGCTCGTAGTGGATTCGGTTGAAGTCGACGAAGTGATGAGAATACGAAATAACTTACACAGCTAATGTTAAAAGACGGCGACGACTTGTAGAACAAATCCATTATCCAATGTCTTGCCTGCCAAAGATCGAAATTTGATCATGTCTGCCTCTTAGAAATTGTCGAAAATTTTAATCTTTGTAGTAGACAACAATGGGAAATATTGATTACTTTTAATAACATACTTATTTTTCGTTTGTCTGGCAGAGTCTTCTGATTTTGAGCCCGGTCGTTTTGAGTGTCTGTTCTGGATCTGTTCTGTTCTGTTCTCTATGTAACAAGTTGTATTTGTGTGGTCAAGAGATCTATTACACAAGTAATCCTGTTCCGCTATAATGTCGAAAGCATTAAATTAATCCTAGAAATTGCTATCGATCTAATGAAATTGGTTCTATTTTTCATCTGTTCCGTCAGTTTCTGAAGCTAGGGTGATTCTCTGCAAAATAAAGGGGCAGTTAGCCATTACATCCTCCTTAATGTGTGGCAATTATCGTTACACTGCTTCTTAGGGTAATTAAACCGTATGTTCTGTTCCGCAACCATTTTGCTGTGTGCTACAAACACATATCTGAACCATGAAGTGGTTCATCTGTTACAATACCTAGTCTCTAGTGCAAATCCGGGTCTCGTCTTCTACCACCATCATCATCATCAACCCATTATTATCCCACTGTTGGGCACGTGTCTCTAAGAATGAGAAGGAATAGATCATAATGGACTATGATCTATTCCTTGCTGCCGTGCTGGCCATGTGTATATTGGTAGACTTCACATATCTTTGAGAACTTTTTTTTTAAATCTCTAGATATGTAGGTTTTCTCGCGATGTTTTCGTTCACCATTAAAGCAAGTGATAATTAATTTCTTATACGCACCTGGGATTCGAACCTGGAGGGTTCTCCATCACGAGGCCGAGTTTCAACCACTAGGCTATTACTGCCATCACTTCCACCATAATATTCAAAAAATAGAGATACGTGCTTCGGATCGGTAAATCCGGACTGGAAATATCTTAAGTTTAGGAGACTGAAATTCATACCACTATCGTTACTTTTTAGATATACCTCTAAAAGGAGAAGGAGATAAAACCCATTAAGGCGACGCAACGCAAGCGCTAAAAACGTCCCGTTTGGAGCCTTTAGGTGTTTAAGCACTTAATCTTGTTTATCTTTTCGCGGGATCAGACATAGGGATGTGAGAACGAGTGAAGAAAATCGATGAAGTAATAATCGATATTTCTTTCTTAACAAAAAAATGGTAATCGTTGAAATCATCGATTAATGATTTATAGGTGAAACAAAATTATCGTCAATAGTTCATCAAATATGACGGTAAAAAAAAAACAATGTCGTTAGGACATTTGCTCAATCGGATCGCGCGTTGTTACCGGTCATAAAAAATATCGATCAAATATTCGATTTATTAAAAGCATTAATTTATTAACTTTCATAAATAGCTTATCAACAATCGATTATTTCCAAAAATATCGATTATTCTAAAAATCGATTATTTTTCACATCCCTAATAAAGGGTCGTGTGTACAGGATGAGACATATGGCCAGTTTGTTACGCAACCTCGTTCCGGACGGCGATATCTGCAAGTCGTTTCGCGAGTGCGTATAAATCACCCTTCGCGTTTATGGGTGTAGATTGAAGATTCGGTAACAAATCGATGTGTTACCCGAATCTTACGAATACATTGTAACAACACTTTATGCAATTTAGCAAACGAAAGAGGTTCACGAGAAACTAAATAGTCGTCGCCTATTAATATCATTTTTCCATTTTTACCACGCTTTTATTACCTTGACCTGTATGTATGTAACGGAATCTTTGAACTCGATTTTTACCCACTTTAAACGGTCCAATTAATTTAAAATTTTGAATAATTATCAAGAACCGATGACAATACACGATTTTAATAATTGTATCCCATTCTCCTCATCAGAGTCGTCAGGAATCAGGATAAACGATTTTCCTTACCGTGGTTTTTAGTTTTTAAGCTATTATTATTTTATCACATCCATAACCACATTTATATTATCATGAAAACCAAAAATACAATTTGTATGTAACAGCCCAAACGACTTGACACATTTTAAAGTAAGAGGTGTCGTTGGATTCTTCTTAATTATGGGACTAATATAGACTACATAAATTCCCTTTTAAATTAATTATTGGTAAGCAGGATATCTATCCTTATCGTATTTAAGCTTGTATTCATCTCAATAAATGCCATTAGTTTTAATCACAATTATAAACAAAACCTTGCACACAGTAATTGTTTTCGGAAAAACATCATTCATATAGAGAGGGATTTCCGTGAACATTTTTTACGTTTGTTCTAAATTTCGTATATATATTTGTGTTTGTTTATTCCAACGGGTGTTAACTAACAAAGGGCGTACAATGTGGGAACAATATGCCCGCATGACGCTTTCCCGGTGTCCACTGGTGTTTGTGAACGTTTGTATTACCTTGCCACCCCCACCCCCATTCAAAGTGCTCATTAGCAGATGTGTTTTATGGTTTGTGTGGGTCACTAAGCCATTGATGCCTACCCTACTTTATTTATGTAGGGATCGTTTCAAATTTATTTTAACATTATTGTTTTTAATTAAAAAAACGTTCTTAGGATAGTCTTATTTGAATTGAAAGAACTATATGTACGAGTAGTAGGTACTGTATACACTCTTAACCTCGAACTAAGATTCCGTAATGATGCCATGGACACAATCAAAGATAGAATACTAACCTTCGGATTTAGAACAGAAATTTATAATTCAAATGTTTACCTAACCGGGAATGGAACCTGGGGCCCGCTGCGCGGCAGGTATGGTTTCAGGTCGAATCGACTTCGAAGCACTAACTTTATAATTTATACTAACTCAACCAAAGTATTCGTAAACATAATTTGCAATTTGTTGTTTCTGAATTTAAAATTAAGATGAATAACTCGATCATTTTGAACTTTGGGAAAATTTACTACGGATAGACGGAAGAAAAATTGGAAAGGAAGAAATAAGCACTTACAAGATATCCCTGCGGAGAAACAGCTTCGGAAACTTTTGCCAACATTAGTTAAAGTCAACATCGTCGTTTCATGGACGGCTATGTTGATACAGGATATAATCATAAACTCATTACTCTTTCACTAGTGGGTTTGGATACTAGTATTCTAAGTGGGTTCTCCTCATAACATTGAAAAGTTTGATATCATTGTTCATCAACTTCTGATTTTTTTTTCGAAATTTATCTTGTGATATATTATTGTGATAAATCCTTTCTTAGCGACGATTATTTACATATTAACGATCAGCATACAAGTTATTAAAAACTAGATGATTGAATATATTGAGCACTTGTATTTGAACCTATATTTTCAACGTATAAGACAGAAATATATATACTACTGCGTTAAAAGCGTCATTGTACAAGGAAATCAACATCCACGGAAGCTAATTACGAAAATGCGCCAATGAGATGTTTCCTTCATACATAAGCATTATGTACGCCTAAAACAATTCGTACAACAGAATGTATTCAAACAGTTTTATTTGGTAAACACATTTCCTTTGGCAGTGTTGATTATTGTATTTAGTTAACCCACTTCCTCTGTTTGGGATGTATACGTCGTTTCGTTAGCATTCAAAACATTCGATTTATAGTTTCATTTCACTACGGCGCGGGAAACGGACGAGTTTGAACCGTGCTCTTTAGTAATAAACACATGCGGCAGGGTTCAAGTGAAATGGAAACTAAAACTGGGACAAATCTCGACAGTTTACAGAACTATTCAGTTGCAGCGATTAACAGAGTTCCATTAAAGAAATTGTACCGGAACGTAGCTACGAGCGTGATAGTAATGACTTTGTAGGCAGTATAACGTGTGTAACGGTTTTAATTAAACGTACATTTACAGATAACATGTCATACGACTAACTGCATTATCAGTAGATGCCGTTTGTGTATCCATTACGATATTAAAAAGTTATTGCACACTGAAAAATAAAACTTTCTCTCATTTGGGCGTAATTTTATTATTATGTAGTTCGATTCCCGTCGCAGTTTTAAGGTTTGAAGGCGAAGGAAAACATTTAGAGGAAACCAGCATACGTGGGAGAGCCTTTAAAAAAATCTCAAACGTATGTGAAGTCTATTGGCCAGCGCATGCCAGCAGTTGGCCGATAGCAGCAGGAGAGCCCGTGCCCAGCAGTGGGAGAATAATAAGTACACGACGGATAACGACAGTGAAAGAAAAAAATGTGAGTTATGTTACAAATATAATTCTTTCAAAGTATGAGTGTGTGTGAGTGTGTATTGAATTTGGCGTGTCCGAATATAACCAAGCTGTTTCCAATCTCACAGGACTCCTGTCCCGAGCAACGGGAAATTTCACCATGTTATTGACACCGTCAAACATGTATCTAACTTTGCAAATAGCCTCCCGGAGAACCGTAAAACGACTTATTGTAGACAAACCATAAAGGCTTCCGACTTGTCGAAGTAAACAAACTCCACGGTAACAAGTCTACCAACTGCCTGTAACTACCGTCTGTGCAGTTTTAAAACTTCACCACTCCAGCTAGATAGCTGAGAAGTTTCTGCCGTGGACTTGTTTAAACAGAATTACCGAACCGTTCAGAAGTAGTTTGAGTGTGTATCGATAATAATTCTAAACTTTAAACAAGGACCCTTCTTAACTCTTATGTACAGTCGTAGACGAGAAATAAGATTTGTCTTCTCAAACAAAATATTGAAACGTAACAAAATGTCGATCTGCGTGAATTAATTACGCAATTGCGAACAATAAATAATCAATCAAATACGCGCTAAGGACAAAGAAGAATTTACATTATGAGGATGAGTCGTTATGCTGCACATTGGCACTAGCCGTAAGATCTCAACTTCTACAAAAGTTTGGCTTCATTTGGGGAATCAAACGCTTATGATTGCAAACTTACAGAAACCAAGTCAAATACTTTCCACACATTTGAATTTGTAACGGTTGGTGGAGATTAGGCAAACGTGTGAATACGGCATCACATTGTTGTAGGATATTAAGACACATGGAAACAAAATGACATCATGTGACTTTAAGTGAACAAACACAATTCCACATCACTTAAAAAAAATATGATGCGCAACATTCATAAAATCAACTAAAGTGTTAAAAGTTATTCATACAAATGTAATCATGCTCTATCTCCCTTATTTGGTCTACACTATATTATAGGTAAAGTTCTTGCGAGCAGGTGTAGTCATACAATTTGCTATGGCGACGCGATTCATTTCTATATTCAGAGCGGACTAGCAGTTTTACGCGGACTATATCTAAATTTAACACTATGACCATCTGACGTAAAATAACAATGTCGTCTTCAATGAAGGTTTGCATTATCGGAGGAGCTTTACCAACAAGATCACTTTGCTACTCTTAAACTAAATGATCTGAATCTTGAAGAAGATTGGCCAGTCTAGTGCTGATATCTACTAACCAATTCAAAATCCCAAGATTTGGTTCGCATTCAAGTAACACTTATAGTTATATTGACTGACAATAAAAACTTCTTTATAATTAAATTAACGTACTTACTCATAGTTTCTTAAAACTAAAACGCAACTAGACCCAACAATATTGATAAAACTTCTTCACAACTGCACTTTGTAATAACTGAACTAGAATTAAGTACTGTCCAAGATTTCTGTATAACAACAAATAAGCGTTTCTTTGAACACAGTTCAAGGACCTCTTCTCTAGATTGTCATAAAAATCCAATAAGTTGTCAGTAAAGACTGAACGCAATCTGAATACGAAAATATCCTCATTTTATTTTATGCGCTAGCGTTTTATAAGCTCGCAACGTCCGACGACGAATCGTTTGCGCTTATTTTCGAGTGTCACCGAAGATATTATAATCTTACTTTTAAAGGATTATGTCGCAAACTAGCTTACAGCCAGTAGATTGCAAATAGTCACTGCCACACATGGACTTTTATTACCAACCCTAAGTTAGCTTCCACACTCTTCCACCGAAACGCAGAAAAGCTTCTTGTTCGAAGTCGACGTGGCAGTTACAACTCCCCGGTCGAACCATACTGGTTCGACTATCGTCTAGTTTGAGATTAAGTAAAGGTGAGTTCAAAAAACGCGAGTTAAAGCTACGAACTAAGGCTAAGCAACTGACTCCAAACAGACATCAAACACTCTATATGAAGATTTTCTATGGTATAAGTCGTATGAGCACTCCAAAAATTAAAACACATTAGATATCAATCAAATTCCTCTCATATATCAATCTGGTGATGAGTTTCATAGGTTGCATTTGCTATGTATCCTAGAGTCTCATAGACCGGTTTAAACATATCGAGTGATTCAATCAAACTGACGGTACCATTGCTGCTCAAGTACATCTGTAATTAACCTTAAATAGAATTTAAGCCCTATTGTAGACCTTTTATAGTTGTTGATTCAATGTTTCATTATTATCCTCATAATATTCGTGATGTTACCGTTGTTGTCGGGGAATTTTGTATGTGCGTCATCAACACAAATAGTTAAATTATAATAATTATGCAATGCTATTGTTACACGTACATCTTTGTTCTCGACGTTACGTTTCTACGTTTATGTATTTTCTACTTACATAAGCAATCTTAGCAAACGATTAATGTTATTAAAATTAAAAACTCGGCCAGGCTCCAGTTACTACACTTTATAAGGTGACGAATCATCTTATTATGCATTTGTTAAATAACAATTCAGTAATAATTTTATTTAGTCTTTCATTTCTGCTCTATTAAATGAATGTTGCGTAAAATATTTTCATTTTAATTTTAATATCAAAATAAGCACACAAGGTAGAAATACTTCCTTTCATAAGACTTAGTAAATGTCTCCTTGAAATGTACTGTCACTTAAGCCCATCATTTCATTCTTTACAGTTCATGTATGTTTTCAACATAGACTAGAACATTGTTCTCGATCCCGAACTCAGGGAAAGACAGTGATTTTGAAAAATAGACTGCATCAGTGTTATTGTAAAGATCATCAGATTCCTTTGCTAAAACCAAATCCAATATTTCATCTTCACTCAACAGTCCATATTACTTTTTCCTTTCAAGACGCTACTTGAAAGGTTCTTGCACATGCACTGAAGTTGCGTCGAAGCGGTGACCTCGTGTTACGTAAGAATGCGTGTGCTTTACGTAAGAGCCGAGGCAGGCATGCATAGCTACTATGACGTGCACGCGATTCGCGGAGTGGATGAATGTGGTGGAACTGTGAGGTTAATGGCTCAAAGCAATGGATTGAAGATAGTGGAGTTAGATCATCGAATATCGATGTTTGTTTCAACATACCATTTAAAGCTGGAAGCTTTAACTGTAAACTCTTCGGTAGACGGAATAACCGTCGCATCTATTTCTTCCTTACAGCAGCAGACTTTTGTTTTCTGGTTTATACGGTGTAGTATCGTATAAGTATGTTTCGCATTATAATTTGTCTCAGTGCAGCTCACTGGTATCCGTCAGCTTTTGCTCTACTGATCTTAAGCTCGCACCTACATGTACATATATCAAGGATGTTTAACACGTACACAATGTGTCCATGTTTACGGAAGCACCCTTCCGTCGCCGCAGGTTACAGGCGACGATCGATGGTTTGTGGTTTTCCATCACCCCTCGCTGACTTATAGCTTCGGACCAGGCTAGTTATTTTGTTGAGGAATTTAGTAACTGTATACTGTATAGTAATATAACTTTAGTGGAATAGTTTCGTCATTTAGTTTTCAATACATTTTGTTCTACATATTTCAATTCATCGACTAAAGAAGTCTGAAACTCTGTTTTTAGTAGAGATCATTAGCAAGCCTTTCTTTAAAAAGTGAAATTTTCTTAAGAAAAAGAAAAAGAAGTCAGCATTTCTATAAGAAAATGAAGTTAAATAAATAAGTCAATGAGTAACTAGTAGATCATTGTTTTACCACACTTTCTTCGTCGTTTTAAATTTAACGTGCATATTGCATACGCTTGTAAATAATAACTTTTTATTTAATTTATTAAAAAGCAAACATATGTTACAGCGACAAGGGAGCCCTTAATAACGGATATATCACTTCCGTATTTGGGCTACAAATATGCAACGGGAGACGGCAGGGAAGCCCTGCGGTATCGATCGGACCGCGTGCCGGCGACAGTAGGGCGCTCCGAGTTGAACCCGGCCCCGTGTGTGACATGGGGTATGTAGGCCTCAATTTCAAGGGACAATATCTCAGCAACTATTTTGGTTTATAGCAATACTGAAGCGCTGGTGTTTTCTGATTTGAAATGTGTGGTAATGGACACTTATACTAATTCTAATGCATCTGTGGCCGGACTCAGGTAGGTTTTCAATTCTACCTGGGGCTGATTACAGATGTTAATTTGCGGTTTGGGCCATTTATGATTAACGGTATGCTCATTTGCTACTTCGGCATGATAAAAAAATATTTACAACTTCTTTGTAACACAGTGGTTTTCGGCGCCACAAGGCTCGTTCCATCTTTTCAGAGCTGAAGTCTAGCAGTGGACACTTGGACAACGCGGTGGACGAATGCCGACACCTTTTAAAATCGGTGTTCATCAGCGAGATAGTAACAGGGTAATAATACCTAATTAAGGAATATCTTACACAACCTTATAGTTTAGTCTTATATATAAAATTCTCATGTCACAATGTT